>CM053581.1:341379983-341482539 GCA_028627135.1 Pseudochirops cupreus | reverse complement strand
CTCTGTCTCTCTGTCTCTCTCTGTCTCTGTCTCTATGTCTCTCTCCCTCTCTCTCTTTCTCTCTCTCTCTCTCTCCCTCTTTTTCTCTTATTCTCCCTCTCTCTCTATATATATATGTATGTATGTATATATGTATGTATGTATATATGTATGTATGTATATTCTACTATATTGTTTCCTTTGCAGATTGCTACAAAGCTTAATATTATCCTGTAGAACTTTGTGTCTTTCCATGAAAACAGGTAGTCTAAAATGTTGAAATGACCTATAAGAGCATTAGTTAGAATCCAGAGTCCACCTAAGCCTGACTGAAATTTCCCACAATGCCCAAATCATAAAACCACAAAATCAAATGAAGGGAAATTTGATATACTGGAAATGCATTCCAACCTTCTGCAAAGAGAACCGGGAGTCAGGAATTCTGGACTGGAATCTTTGCTCTAGATCTTATTAGCTGACTGGCCCCAGGAAATTCCCCTGCCTCAGTTTTTTATCTGTAATATATAAAATAATACTTGCGCTACCTTCCTCATAAGAATGTTGTAAGGAAAGTGATTTGGCAGATATAAAGTTTTTTTTAAATAAATATGAGATACTGTTAGAGCTGAGTGGTAATGGGGTGTAATAGTAGTAGTGGTGGCAGTAAGAAGCATGGAGGGCTCTTCATGACATTTCCATACCACATTTGATCTTTACAATGACCCTATAAAACAGATGTTATGATTATATCCACTTTATAGGTGAGGAAACTAAGGTTGGCAGAGGATAAGTGACTTGCCCAAGGTCACACAGATAGGAAGCATCTGAGGTAAGACAGGAATCCAAGTGCAGAGCTTAATACATTATGTGATCTGTCTAGTCTTCTGAACAAACAGTTAGCCCTTGACATCAGGAAGTCTGACTTCAAGTCCTGTCTTTGACACTTAATGGCTGTGTGACCCTGGGCAGGTCATTTATCCCCTTAGTTCTAGTTTCTAAAATGGTAGACTACAGAGCAAATGCCAAGCCATATTGATGCAAAGGATTCCCCACTAACAAATAATAGATCTAGTCCCACCCACCCTCCACTTTCCCCAAATTTTATTTAGTTCAGATCCCTTGTTTTATAAGAAAGGAAACCAAGGCAACGCCCAAGGGCATTCCGTTAGGGGTAGAGCTGGTCCTAGGACCTATATCTCCTGAATTAAAGCAGGAGTCCTTTCTACACCCCCCGCAACTGCCACCCCACCACCACCACCACTCCCACCCTCACATTCCTCCCTCAGGGAGACGACCAAGCCTTCTCTTGGGAATTCTCACAGGCACCGCTTTCTAGAAAGTAAGAAATTAAATACCCAAGACCAAGGGGGGAAAACCCACTAATCTTTGTTATACAAAGAGATTTTTTGCCACTCTCCAGGACATTTCAAATGGTATTTTAATGTCCAGGGGGGGAAAGAGGGGGCGGGGACATGCATACCAGCAATCATTACTTTTGTGGCCCCTAAAACCCAGCCGTCGGTTTCAAAGAGTCTTTCTCTCCAGTTTTTAGACATAGACAATTGAGTGATGGAAAGATCTTATGCAGGGACTAGACATAAATAAAGTGGGCTTCAGTCTTGTCTGGAATCCAGGCTACATGTGGAACTCAGTTAATGCCTTCAATCAGGTACCAACATGTCGGTATGTTCTATGTGGGGTGCCTGGGTTTTAATGAAGGTGCAACCCGAGGAGACAGAAGAGATGAATTCGTGGAATTTGATCTGTCAACACCTTTCTGTGTATGTAGGGGTGTGTGTGTGTGTGTGTGTGTGTGTGTGTGTGTGTGTGTGTGTGTGTGTGTAGTGTATATGTATATATGTATATGTATTATAAATAATATACATGAAATATATTTTTACTGGTTTATGAGAAGTTGCTACAAATATCCCCCTGTGCCAGAGCATCAGTTCAGTGCTTATAGGTCTGGGTTTAATTCTTGACTCTGACGTGAGCTCAAGAATATCACTTAATGACCCTGGTCCTCAGTTTTTTCTTTTGTGAAATGAGAAGATTGGACAAGTCTCCAGATTCTAATATGCCTGCCTTAATCTGAGTGCCTTCATACGAGAGTTGGAGGGTCTCTCCAGCCTTCAATCTACAGTGACCATCACGATATGGCCAGAGGTCATACTGGTCTCCTTAAGGCTCTGCCAGCACAACAAGAGTTCTGGCCAGGCCTGGCTGACAAAAGGCTTCAGTGAAGAGTCTGCGGTCTGAGGATGGGTATAGCTATGTCAGAGAGTCTCAGCACCAGCAACATGGGCAGCAAACGAGGAACTTTTCAGCCACAATAGCTCATGATGATCTAAGATATACAGGGGGTTGAGATCTGTACCACTGGAGAAACAAGGGCCCACACTATGGATGCATTTTTGCTTATTATTTAAATGTATTTAATTCTTATCTTCTGTTTTTCTATCACTTTTTAAAAATATATATGTGTATATATATATATATGTATGTATATGTGTGTGTATATATATATACACACATACATATATACACACATACTTATGTACATACATACATGCATACATACATACATATATATGTATATATGTATATATGTATATATGTATGTATATAAAACACCCAGTCCCACCACTGGGCAGTTATCTCTTTTAACAAAGAATTTAAAAAAGGAAGGGAAAAGAAGCAATTCAGCCAAACCATCCATCAACACATCAAACAAGGCTTAGAGGATCTACAACTATCTGTTCTCACATTCCCCCACCTCCTCAAAGAAGATTCAGTTACTCCCCAATTAACGTGCCCCCTCTCTCCAAGTTCTTACGGCAAAAAACAACAACAAAATGTTTCTATAAACATTTTTGATCAGCTAGATGGCAAAGTACCTAGAGTACAGAGCCTGAAGTCAGGAAGACCCATCTTCCTGAGTTCAAATCTGGCCTCAGACACTTAGTAGCTGTGTGACCCTGGGCAAGTCACTTGACCCTATTTGCCTCAGTTTCCTCATCTGTAAAATAAGCTGGAGAAGGAAATGGCAGACCACTTCATTGTCTCTGCCAAGAAAATCCTGAATGAGATCATGAAGTGTCAGACATTGCTGAAAAATGACTGGACAACGAATATTTTCATATATATGGGATTTTCCCCTTTGTTACTGACCTCCTTGGAGTATATTGCTTGAAATAATATTGCTGGGCCAAAGAGTATTTATATGTTAGTGGGAATATGGAAGCGATAAATCTTGTAATGAAGACGGAATTAGACAATAGAATAGATCTTGTGGTGAAGACAAAGCTCCACAACAGATTACAAAGTTCTTAAACACCTAAACGTGCAGTTGCGGGTGGGGGAGAGAAAATAAGCATTTTTAAGGCACCTCATCTCCAGGCAGGTGCTAAGCACTTTACCTTATGATCTCATTTGATCCTCACAGTGACCTGGGAGGTAGCTGCTATTACAACACCCATTTTACATTTGAGGAAACTGAGGCAGAGGGTGGTCAAGTCGCTTCCTATTGCTTCTGGGAGCAAACATAGAATGTCTGTCTGACATTCGGAGCCCTTTATAACCTAGCCCCCTCCTCCTTCTCCAGTCTTCTTATACCGTATTCCTTCGCATATACTCTTTGGTCCAATGACACTGGTCTCTTGTTTATTCCATTACCCGGACATTTTCTTGGACTGTCCCCTGTGCCTGGATTGCTCTCCCTCCTCTGCTGTGCCTCTTGACTTTCCTGGCTTCTTTGAAGTTCCCCCCTAAACTCCCACCTTCTACAGGAAGCCTTCCTCAACCCCACTTAATTTCAGTGCCTCCACACACACCCCTTATTTCCTACTCATCCTGCATGTAGGTTACTTGGTATATATGTATAAACAAATATATGTTTTTCGTATGTTGGCTTCCCTGTTAGATTGGAAGCTTCTCAAGGGCAGGAGCTATCTTTTTCCTTCTTTTGTGTCCCTAGGGCTTAACAGAGTAACTGGATCATAGTAAGTGTTTAATAAATGTTCATTGATTGACTGTCTGAAGGATCACACAGCTAGGTTGGATTTGAATCTGAGCTTCTCCAGCGGCAGGCCCAGCACTCCATCCACTGAGCCACATCTCTGCAAGGGATGGATCTGTCAGAGACCTTAGAGATGATGTGCTGGCAGGAAGCCACAGAGCCAGAATTTTGAAACCCATGTCCTTTGACTGAAGATCCAATATCTTCCTAGTTCATCTGAGTGTGAACGTGACTTCACATTATTTTGTTATCTCACAACAACCCTGGGAGGTAGGACTGTTATTATCCCCATTTTACAGATCAGTAAACTGAGGCCCAGAAAGGTGAAGTAACCGTGTATGTGTGCACAAAGACACACAGTTACTAAGTCTCCAAGACCAGACTTGAATGGAAGTGATCCTGATTCTAGAGTATGCCACCCCAGTTCATGAGGTTTCTCTTGGTTAATAGATGTTGAATGGTCCACTCAGCAAGCTAGAGGGAGAGGGCAAGTGGACCCCAAGAATCCAAAGTTTGGAAAATTTCTCCTCAAAATTTTCATCACATTTAGGAAGTTATTCCATCGTCGTCCATCATCAACAACAAGAAACCTTTGTCAAAGTATTATGTGCACAATCCTACCATAAACTCTACAGAAAAATCTAGGGGCAGCTGATATAGATAGAGCGCTGGGTCTGGAATCAGAAAAACTCAAGTTCAAATCCAGCCTCAGACACTTGCTAGTTAAGTGACCCTGGGTAAGTCTTTTTACCTCAGTTTCCTCCTTTGTAAAGGGGGGTATTAATAGCACCTACAGGGTTGTTGGGAAGGTCACATGAAATAACACTTATAAAGTGCTTAGCATGGGGCCTGGCACAGAGTAGGCATGACAAATGTCAGATGGTATTGTCATTGTTCTTACTGTTATTATTAGAGCCAGAGTAAACACCTCCATAGACTGTGAGATGATTAAAGACAAACTCAGTTTTACACTTTCTCAGGCTGGACTATTTTCCCAATTCACATTACAGTGTGACACAGATTCTGCCCCACTAGTCCAAAATTTCACAGATCTAACCATCCTTCAAATGCTTTTCAAAGAAAGATATTTTAAGGTCAAAGAAGGGCATCTCAGAAAAATGATTGGCAGCCAGCTGTTCTGGCAGATTCATTAGATGCCTCCCCCCACATTCCCACCTGGGTCTGGGGTGCTGCACACACACATGCACACACATCCAAAAGCACCTGGGATCCCAAACATAGCAACACACCAACATGCAGACGTGTACAGAAACAAAGTGCATGCACATAGAAACCCAGAGGGACACACAAAGGTACCTACAAGCCTATATAAATACTTGGACACATAGACAATCATACGTGCAGATACATACACAGACACCCAATTCTAGAAGTCCAGACATTCTTCAGTCTTTTCAGACTCTTCGTGACCCATTTGGGGTTTTCTTGGCAAAGTTATTGGAGTGGTTTGCCATTTCCTTCTCCAGTTTATTTTATTGATGAGGAAACTGAGGTAAACAGAGTTAAGTGACTTGTCCAGGGTCACCTGGCTGGTAAGTGTCTGAGTTCAGATTTGAACTCAGGAAGATGAGTCTTCCTGATTCCAGGCCCAGGGCTCTGTGCACTATCACGCCACCTAGCACATACAGCCACACAAACACATATGTACACTGAGACAATGAAAGAACGCAGAATTTAGAGTCAGGGAAACTGGGTTCGGTTCATGTCTCTGTTGACTCGCTGCCCCTAAGCTTTACTTCTTTGGAGCCCAGTTCTCTATCAGAAAAATGCAATGGCTGAATTCCTTGGACTCTTGTTCTAAATCTATGATTTTATGAGGCTGACCAGGATAAGGCTCACGCTGAAAGAAGTTTCTTTCTTAAAGCAGCAGAAATGTGGAGAATAATTTTCTGCTGGAGTGTTTAGGGCCTATATATATATATTGATCTGGAAATTCTCTCTTGGGTCTTCTCTGGGTCAGGCTCTGCACTTGCTTCTGTTGCATCAGGAGAAAAAAGACGAGACAGGGTTACTCCTCTCAAGCAGTTTACAGTCTAGCAGGAAGACAGGACATATTTAGAAGAAATCAAAGCTATCTATAGTTATAGGGGGAAAGTACTCTAGATCACTATTGATCAGAGGAAGGCAAATTAAAACTACTCTGAGGTACCACCTCACACCTATCAGATTAGCTAACATGACAGAAAAGCAAAATGACAAATGCTGGGGGGGAGGTGGTGTACCATAAATTTGTAGTGAACCCAAACAGAGCAGTTGCATGAATTTCTCCACTTCTGTTCAGTTGCATATGTATATAGGAGTAAAGATGGCAGAAGTGAAGAAAGGCTAGGTTTGTCAGGGTGAGATGGTTGGTATAATAGGGGGCTAGAGGTGAGAGTGCCATAGAAAGACCTAGTACAGACTTACTCTGTCCTGCTTGCCCAATGCAAGCATCACAGATACCTAGGCTCCTTAAGAATCTACTCCATATGGTGAAATTTTAATGAACTTTCAATAAACTTTGCTTTTTTTTAGATAAAAAAAATAATTAGGGGGCTAGGGACAGTGGAAAGTTGGACTGGTTCACCAAGAGCTCAAATTGGGGAAAAGAGAAGAGAGTGGAATGTGTAGGGTAGATGGTCTGGGAAAGAACTAAGGGCTCAAGGTATCGGAGGTCACAGTATGGACAAAGAGCAGGGTTTTGTAAGGGAAGGCAGAAGGAGAGGTGGTCAGAAAAGGAGATTTCTGAATTCTTCAACATGGAGGTGGCACATTTGTGGGTGATGGCAGGATCAAGGGTGTGACCATCTTTGTGTGTGACTGAGGTGAGTAGAAGAATAGGTCATAAGAAGTGAATAGGTTAAAGAACTGAGTGGTTAGGGTGTTGGAAGGAGAGTCAGTCTAGTATATATTGAAGTCTTAAGTATGAAGACAAGAGTTGGAGATTCAAGGTGCAAAGAAAAAAGGCATTGTCCACTGGAGCATCAGGTAAAGCTACATGAAAAGTGTGACATTTGAGGGAGGTTTTAAGGGATGAATGAAGAAACAAAAAGACTAAGGGGGAGAGTGAGCATAGGGAATAATGTAAGCAAAGGCATGGAGGTGAGAGTGTGAAGACTGTTTGGAGGATGGAAAGTGGTCCAGTTTGTCTAATGTGTTGAGTGTGTGGCATGGTATAACATGGAGTAAATCTAAGAAGGTAAGGTAGCCTGAGGGCAGCTAGGTGGAGCAGGGGATAGATCATTGGGTTTGGAATCAGGAAGACTCATCTTCCTAGACTCAAATCTGGCCTCATACTCTTACGAGCTATGTGACCCTGGGCAAGTCACTTAACCCTGCTTGCCTCAGTTTCCTTATCTGTACAATAAGTTGGAGAAGGAAATGGCAAACCACTCAGTATTTTTGTCAAGAAAACCCCAAATGGGGTCACAAAGAGTCAGTCACAGCTTAAATGATGGAACAACAAAGGTAGCCTGTGGAAGGTCTCAAAGGCTAGGCAAAGGTGTTTGAACTTTTCTCACTGGGTAATAGGGAGCCACTAATAATTCCTGAGCAAAGGAGTATTGTGACTATACAAGGAAGATCCTTTTGACATTGTGTGGTGAATGCCTTGGAGGGAGAAGAGAGCAGAGATGAGAAGGATGTGATAAGGTCATTCCATTCATTGATTTGGGTGGGAACCAGTGCCTAGGGTGGTGACAGTGAGAATAGAGAGGATGGGATAGATGTGACAGATGTGGAGCTGAAATTCAAAAGACCTGATAATTGATGGGTTATGAGAGGTGAAGGAAAGGGAAGAGTAAAAAATAACCTGCAGGCTCTGAACATGGGAGAACAGGTGATCAGTGGTGCCACAGCCATAAATAATGGAGACAGAAGGAGGACCTTATTTAGGAGAAAAGATAATGAGCTCTGTTCTGGACATATTGAGCTTGATGCTTTTGTGGGATAGGCAGGTGGAAATGTTCTGTATGTCAGTTGGGAATGAATATCTATAGAGAGGAAGATAGGTCAGGACTAGAGAAAGAGATTTGAGAGTCAAGTCAGCAAGCGTTTACTGAGTGCGTACTACATTCCAAGCATGGGACACAAGAAATGGGGGAAGATCCCACTCCCTGCTCTCCAAGAGATCAACATGGGAGCCAGCATACAAATCTGATAAATACGGGATAACTGGACATAACCTCAGAGGGAAGACACTAATATGGTAGCTGAAGTCTTGGGAGTGAGTGAGATTGTCAAGAGAGAAGAAAAGGTGAAGAACTGACCCTTGGGAAATTCCTACATTAAATAGTCAGGAAGGAGATGAGGAGTTAGCAAAGATGACAACTTTTAAAGAGCTGGAAGAACTAAGAGATACCAAAGGAGGAAAAAGCATCCAGTGGTTGTCATTCAATCATTTCAGACTCTTCATTGATCCCACTTGGGGTTTTCTTGGCAAAGATAATGGAGTGGTTTGCCATTCCCTTTTCCGATTCATTTTCTAGATGAGGAAACTGAGTCAAACAGGGTAAATGACTTGCTCAAGGTCATACAGCTAGTAAATGTCTGAGGCCAGGCTTAAATTCAGGAAGATGTCCTGATTCCCAGCCCAGTGCTCTATGCACTTCACCGCCTAGCTGCCCCCAGTGGAGTGGGTGGTCAGCAGAGTCAAAAGCTGCCCAAAAGTTTGAGGTGGGGAAGGGTGGAGATTAAAAATTTTGTAAGTTCATTGGATTTGGTTATTTGTGAGTCACTCTGGTCACATTGGATAACACTCTTTCAATGGTGTGGTGAAAACAGAAGCCTGACTGCAAAGGGTTGAGGAGAGGTGGGTAGTGAGGAAGAGGAGGCACTTCCCCTCTTTTAAGAAGTTTGGCAGTGACAGGGAAGAGAGAATGGGATGGGGTCTAGAGAGGCTGAAAGAGTCAATGAAAGCCTTTTCTAAAGGAGATTGAGGAAATATAATCACATTTTTTGAGAGAGAGGAAGGAGCAAATGATAAGGGAAAGATAGGAGAGAGAGAGAGAGAAAGAGAGAGAGAGACAGACAGAGAGACAGATAGAGACAGAGACAGAGAGAGACTGAGAGAAGAAGAAGAAGAAGAAGAAGAAGAAGAAGAAGAAGAAGAAAAGAGAAGAGGGGAGGGGAGGGAAGGGGAAAAGAAAGGGAGGGGAGAGTAAGGGAGGGGAGTGAGGAGAGGAAGAATGACTATTGTAACAAGTTTTGGAAAAGACTAGAGGATGTATTACAAAGGGTACAGGTAGGAGAAAAAGCTTTAGTAAAGAAAGAAGGTATTATCTCTTGTTTTATGGCCTAGGGAAGGAGCAGAGAGGGGTGGACAATGCTGAATAGGTTTGAGGAATCTAGATAGGAAACTGAGGAGGATCCATTCCAGATGTCCTCAGTTTTCTCAGTGAAGTAAGTCACCCGTTGTAAATGTACTGGTGATGGATTGGTTGATAGCAAGAGGAGAGAAGAGAAGGTTTAGAACAGTCACTGTGATGAATTTGATCAATAGTAGATGAGGGTTTCCACAGAAAAGATGAATTGTTGAACAGCTGTCAGGTCCATGAATATGTGAATACCATGAATAGGTGAAATCAGATCAATTGCATGACTTCTCCAGTGATATTAAGCTCTGTAAAATTAAATTTCTGGAGCAGAAACAGGGAAATCAAGGGGTAGGAATTATTCAGGGATGGGTATTCACAGGTCTCAAATGACAGAAGGTCAAGAGGGCAAGGGGTGTTAGGATAACAGTGTTCTCTCTATATTATGGCAGATTGCCACTTAACTTTCAAATTACATAAGGAAAAATTCCATAACAATTAGAGCTATCCAGAAGGAAAGAATGGGGTGCTTTAGAAAATAGTGGGTTCCTTGTCCATGTCAAGCAAAGACTGGTCAGCTAACCAATGGTTAGGTGTACCATAGAAGGGATTTCTATCAGGGATGAGTTAGTGAGACTAACATCTAGACTCTACGACCTTCAAAGTCTTTTGCAAATGAGTTTCCATGATCCAGCTTTTAAGGATGAGGAAAGAGAAGCTCAAAGAGGAGAGATGAGATTCCTTACTTACAACAATCCCAATGAGTCCTTGACTCAACAAGCATTTACTAAAGCCTGACTGTGGACTCAGCTCTGTATCAGTTTGGGGGAGGGGGAAAAGGGTTATAAAGAAGAAGGGGGAAAAAAGAATCCCTGCTCTCAAGGAACTTACTTAAGAGAAACAACATGTCCATAGATAAGTCACTACAAAATACATAATACAGTAAAAAAAAAAAAAACAAAGTGATAGGAAGAAGGGCCCCAATAATTTTGAAGAAATGGAAAGGCTTTGTGTAGGAGGTGACCTTTGAGCTTAATCTTAATGAAACTGGAAGATTCCAAAAGGTCTAGATGAAGAAGAAGCATATGCTGGGGGTGGTGGGCAGCCTCTACAAAGGCCCAGAGGTAAGAAAGGGAAGGTCATCTCCAGGGAAGAACAAACAGGCCAGTTTGGCTAAAATAAAATAGATATGAGGGGGAGTATTGCAAAGTCAGTCTGGAAAAGTAGATTCAAGCCAGAAAGTGAAGGGCTTTAAATGTCAAACAGAGAAGTGGGTGTATATGCTATGAGGTAAGAAAGGCAGGTATTTTTATCCCCAATTTAGAAATGAGGAAACTGAGTCTCAGAGAGTTAGAGTGAGTTCCCGAAAGTCACACAGTTGGCATGTGGAAGAGCTGAGATTGGAACATAAGTCTCCTATCTCTAAGACTAGTGTTCTTTCCCCTCTAACAGGCTGCCTCTCTGGAACTGTTGGCTTCCTGTCCATAGAGGAGGAACCTCCCTTAATTCCTAGCCAATAGTTCTGGGCAACCTTTATTGGCACCAAATTCTCTACATGGATGGGATTGCAGGGTGTTACAATGACATTTCAACTCATCCAAGCTGCTTGTCACCTCCATGTTTTATTCCTATAAAAGTTGTAAGAGCATGGCTCATTGCTGTAGAGAGAGCCCAATTTGTAGATATGTCCTTTTCCTGAAGAATTTTTGAAAGGTTATTGACATGGCATTGGACCCTTATGGGGGGAGCTATGGGTGCTCCTCTTAGTGCCTTCCAGGAACTTCATTGTAACTTTTCAAATTCTTTCCTGTCAAGGGCCAATAAAAGTATTACAGAATATGGCCTGAGAATAAGGAAATAAAGAACCTTAGACTCTATAATCTACACCCTCATATTATATGTGAAGAAACTGAAACCCAGAGAAACTAAGTCATTTGCTCAAGGTCACACAGGGCTCAAAGGTCCTGGCAGGGTCAAGATTGATTAACAAGCAATTGCTAAATGATTCCTATGTGCCAGGCACTGGGCTAAGTTCTAAGGATACATCTGTAAGCAATGAAAATATTCCTACTTCCTAGGAGTTTACATTCTAATGTGAAAGACAATTACATGTAAAAAACAGATAAATATTAACAAATAAAAATACATGTATGTATAAAATGTACATAAACATATACATGTGTATACATAAAGTTGTTAAATACAAGGTATTTTGGGATACGGGACACTAGCAGCTGGGGGACCAGGAAAGTCAGAAGACGCTTTCTAAAAAGAAGAGATGGACCCTATGGGTGGAGATAAGATAATGTGACACAGAAATGGAGAACATCCAGTACAAAGGCACAGGGACTGAAGATGGAATGGTGTGTGTGAGGAACAGAGAGAAGGCTACTTTGGGTGAATTGCAGAGTGGGGAAAGGGAAGTGATGTCCAATGAAACAGGACCAGGTTTTATAGGCCTTTAAAAACTTAAGGGCGGAGTTGTGTTCTATCCTAGAGGAAATAGGGAGCCACTAGTGATGGTTAACTAAAGGAGGCATGTGGTCAGATCTGCAGTTGAGGACAATCACTTTGGCAGCAGTGAAGAAAATGGATTGAAGTCAGTCGAAACTTGAGGCATCGAGACCAATTAGGAGAATGTTGTAAATAATCTAGGCAAGAGATGCTGAGAATTTGAACCAAAGTGATAAACGTATGAGTGGACAGCAGGGCTGGGATGTAAGAGATGTGAAGGTGGAAATGGCATGATTTGGCAACTGATTGGATATGTGGGGTGAGGGAGAGCGAGAAGTGAGTGGAGGGAGGAAGGAGGAGTAGAAGATGATGCCAGTATTACCAGACTGAAAACCTAGGAAGATAGCGGTGCATGTGACAGAAATAGTGAAGTCTAGAAGGACTGAGGATTTAGGTAGAAAGATAATGAGTTCAGTTTTGAACATGTTGAGTTTAAGATGTCTCTAGATAATTCAATTTAAAAGGTCTAATAGATAATTACAGTTATGAGATGAGCTCTTTCAGGACACGGGAGCTAGATACGTAGATCTGGGAATCATTAGCCTAGAGGATTCAAACCAAGATCTCCTGACTTCAAAGCCCACATCCTTCCCATTTCCACAACATAGAATCCTGAGTCTCAGGTCTGGATTTGACCCTGAACAGTTTTGTGTCTTCAGGCAAATGGACAATCTCTCTGAAATTCAATCTCCTCGGTTCTACATTGGAGCTCATAATACCTGTCCTGCTTACCCATAGTACAAATATGAATTCCTCCTTTTGGCATTTAAAATTCTTTACAGTTAAGTTCCAACCTTTCTTCCTGGACCAACTTCATGATACTCACATTCACACTCTTTATGTTCCAACCAAAACGGCCCAGTAGCCATGCTCACCTCCGTGCTTAGGCACAAAGTGTCTCTTATTCCTGGAAAGCACTTCCTTCCTCCCTTTCTCTGTTTGTCTTGGTCTCTGTCTCTCTCCCCGCCTGTCTCTCTCTCTGAACCTCAGTCTGCTTATCTGTAAAATGAGGCAGTGTATAATCTCTAAAGTTCCTTCTAGAGCTAGGATTTTTGATCTGATCAGCACCAATCTACTTATCTCACAGTGCTGTAGTGGGGCTTAAATCCAATAAGGAGATAACCTTTTGTACCCTGCAAAGCCCCATATGCATCTCAGGTATTATTACATGCAGTCTTCCCATTTTGCCACAGTGTTCCAGGAATTGCGTTTGTAAACGACATCACTACAAATCAAATTATTAGATCAATATTATTTTAAGAGAGGAAACATGGCTCAGTGGATAGAGAGAGGGTCAGGGAGACCTCTGACATATTCTGACTTTTTGACCGTAGGCAAGTCACTAAACCTCTCAAATGCCCCAGCCAATTAAGTCTCTAAGGGTGTAAACTTCAGAACCACTACTCATCTGCTTTGGTGGAAGGAGCTTACTTATATGGGTGAAATTACAGATCCAGACCCCAAATATAGCATGTTTATTTTATGCTGTGTCCTGTCATGTCACATCATGTCATGTCATGTCATGTCAATATAATCAAGGGTTCTGTTCTGACCAAACAATCAGCATCAGATCATAGTGTCTTAGATGCAGTAGGAATTTCATCATCGTTTGCCTAATAGAATGTGTGTGTTAACAATACTCCATCCTAGGAAACACAGAAAAGCTGTAAATTTTTCTTACCATTGAAAATGTAGAATGACATTCCAAGTGAACCCCTTCTTCTCCTCTGTTCTCCTCTCACATCCTATTCCCTCTTTTGGGGATGCATATTGTTGTTGTTCAGTTGTTTCAGTCATGTCTGACTTTTCGTGACCACATTTGGGGTCTTGTTAGCAAAGACACTGCCGTGGTTGGCCATTTCCTTCTCCAGCTCGTTTTATAGATGAGGAAACTGAGGCAAACAGGGTTCAGTGCCTTACCCAAGGTCACACAGCTACTAAGTGTCTAAGGCCAGATTTAAACTCAGGTCTTCCTGATTCTGAGCCCACTGCTCTATCCACCGCACTACCTAGCTGCCTGACTACATATTACAAAATAATGTTACGACAACATTCAGTCCGGAGTCTTTCTTCCTGTCTAGTTTCGTTAACTATAATTCCAAAACAATGTCCTACACTGAAAACTCTTTACATTTAAGCAGCTAAGTAGTTCAACAGATAAGAGGGCTAGAACTAGAGTCAGGGGACCTGAGTTCAAATCCAGTTGTGTGACCCCTGGGTAAGTTGCTTAACCTCTGTCTGCCTGGGTTCCCTCATCTGTAAAATGACGATAGCACCCACTTGTCAGGGCAGACACTATTGAGACGATACTTGTAAATCACCCTGCAGATCTTAAAGCAATATATTAATGTTAGCTCATATGATTCTCCCCGTTCTTCTTGAATACCAAACCGTTTCTAACCCAGCCTCCAGACTCATCATCCCTCCTGATCAGCCCTGAAAGGAATCCTCCCAGAAGAGATCAGTGGAATGGTCAGAACGAGAGAAGAAAGAAGCATTGACGTATCCTTGAAGGAAATAGTAAAAAGAGGACTGAGCAGCTTAAAGAAAATGATTCTCTAGAGCACACTGACATTTTAAGATATTGTCATTGTGAGTCTGATGCCAGTACCTGAACTCTTGCTTAATCTGGCTTGTGGACTTTTGTCAGCACGATGCTCGAAGTCCAAGCCCTCAGGAAGTTATGAGAATAACAGTGATAGATTATACTTAATAATACGAGTTAATTATAACAATATTGTTGGGGGAGTGTATGATGAAAATCCCTGTCCTCAGGAGGTTATGCAAATAATCATAATAGTAATTGCTTGTACTTAATAATCCTAGTTAATTATGATAATGATAATAACAGCATTTATAGTTTACAATGTGTCTCCTTTTTACATATGAGGAAACTGAGGAAATTCAAATTGTGACCTGCTCAGTCACACAATGAGTAAGTAGCAAAGCTTAAACTTGTAACTAAATCCAGCACTTTTTTTTTCAGACATAAAATCAGGATCTCTAACATCAACGAACCACTTTACTGAGTTGGCTGAGGACGGCACAGTTATTTCTTCCTGTCCTATACCTAGCCATTCCGTCTGACTGGATTCAGGATTGGGGAGCTGGGCTTATAGTGAAAAGAAGCTCCCTTATTTTGTAATTACTGGCTCATTGAGGCCTTCATCCAGGCTCCCCGGGGAAAATTTCACTTACAGCTTGGATGATGCTTCATGCCCAGGACCCCTCAAAATAGGAGTAAAAGAAGAAGGTACAGTATGAATCAGGGCGTGGGGCTGGTAATGTAGCTCTATACAGAAAAAGGAATGCTGAACAAAAAAAGATCCTAGTGCCCATCAACAAAATGATTAGAACAGAATTTGGTAACAGTACTGCTGTCACAGTCTGCTGAGAGTCTGATACTTGAACCTCATCACAACTTAGTGTAGGTTTGCTAATTCACCATTTTATATATCACCCTGGCGCAGCATTAATTTAAATAATAAATCAAACAGTAGAATGTCCAAGCTTGAGTCAATCTTTGCAGAGGCCACTCTCTCCAATAGAGAAGCTTCCCTTGCCACCTGTTTGTTCCTACTGCTGACACAACTGACCAGTCCTCTCATTGGTCCTATTACTTTGTACATTTTGGTCTCACTAACATGTCCCTCTCAAAGTGGTTGCTTAGTAACCTACTCAAGAAAGGACCACAAAAGAGGTCACGCAAATCTAAGTTTAGGTTTCTTAGACAGTATATGTACTCAGTTGCATGAAAGCCTGATGAGAGAAAGGGATAATTGTCCCACTGGACTCTTAGGACATATCTAGAAAAGATAGGATGGAAGGTAGAGGAAAAGGTAGTTTCATTCTGTCCATCCACTGGGTGATCATTTTCTCTGGCTTAGCAATTAATTAGGGGATTCTTCATCTCTCCCAGTGCAAGTTCCTCAATGATTAGTCATATATAGGAAGCTAGCCCCAAAAGTTCCTTATAGTCAACCAGAAAGATGGAACCAGAAAGATGTGCTCTCTACAACCCACATTACAGTCAGTCACAGTCTAGTTCGAATCAGAACTAGAAAGAACCTTAGAGATAGGCTTAATTCCTTTGACCAATAAGAAAACTGAAGCTTCAAGAGGAGAGATGGCTTATCTAAGGCTACACAGATTTATAGCAAGAAATAGCAAGGACTAAATGCAAGGTAAATACAGCCAAGACCTGATTAGTAGGAATAATGAATATCTGAATACCTTAAAGTGGACTCATGTATTCAGATTTGCACTGTTCTAAGTTATAATTATATAAAGTATGGTAATTGGTTCCAGCCCAATGGAAATATGCAATGTGAATTCAAATAATGCCATGACTACTTAATGGGATTCAGGATTTATTAGATTTCTGATTCATACTAATCAGGACCTAGTCATACTAGAAAAAAGGAAGTAATGAAGAGGAGTAGGGTCCTGGGTTCACAGATTGTCATCCAGTGGTGATCAGACCACTTCTTAATATCTGCGTGATAGATTTGACCTATTTATTGGGTCAGAAATGCTGTGGTTAGTTGGGCCTTTTATCTAGGTTATTGTATTACAGGACCACAGAGGGAAGAAGAAACGAGGTATGAAACTGTGCACAAGCCAGAAGTAAGACCTCTGGAAACTCATTCCACTTCATCAGTTCTGAGGAACCCCCTGCTACTAAAGTCTCAATTCAGCCCAATCAAATTGACTTACTATATATGTACATATCGCCTAATATGTGTATGCATATATTGCCTACTATGTGTGTGTATATATTATCTACTATGTGTATGCATATATTCTCTACTGTGTGTATCTCTGAGGGAGATACAGAAATAAAATATAGTCCCTGTCTTTAGAGACTTACATTTGGAGGCATTCTGGTCTAGTAGCAAAAGGTTCTGAATTGTGAGCTAAAAAACTGGGGAGTCTCAGCTCTGCCACCATTTCACTATGTGACCATGAATAAATCACAACTCCTCTCTGAGCCTCAGTTGCTTCATCTGTGAAATGTGGGGGTTGAACTAGAAAAACCCTAAGGCCTCTTCTAGCTCTATAAGTCTATATTAAATGGTTCTAAGGCACCCTTCAATTTGATATTTTCCAATTAAATTGATGGGGCAGACACTTACTAGCTGTATGACCTTGGGCAAGTCACTTAACCTTACTGTTTGCCTCAGCTTCCTCATCTGTAAAATGAGCTGGAGAAGGAAATAGCAAACCACTATAGTATCTTTGCCAAGAAAATCCCAATTAGGGTGACAAAGAGTCAGACACAACTGAAAAATGATTGATTTAATTAAATGGATCTAATAGAAGGAAATAAGGCATGCAGAAATAATGTTAATGCTAGGCAGAATGTGATAAAGATTACAAAAGATGTGTAAGTAAAGGCGAAAAGTTGGAGGGATCACTTCCAATTTAAAAAAAAAACAAACTTAGAGAACATGGAAGGAGGGTTGCCAGGATAAGTGGGGTCTGGTGTGTTATGAGAGTGTGTGTGTGTGTGTGTGTGTGTGTGTGTGTGTGTGTGTGTGTGTGTTGGGAGAGGGGCATTCATTCTATTTAGAACCATAGCATCATAGAGTCAAAAGGTCAGGGCTCACCTAGTCCACCCTTTACAGCTCCCAAAAGGAGTCACCCAGCTTTCTTTGAAGACCTCTATACATGGAGCTTGTATCAGTTCATGCTCTTGTTGAACAATTCGAGTTGTTAAGAAATTCTTCCCTATTCTTTATTTAGTGTCCAGCAGAGTCTAGCAGATAGCTAGTGGCTGTATAATAAATACTTGTGGAATTGAGCTGGATATATGTTTCCCTGTAATCTCTACCAAATGCCCCTAGCTGGACCTTCTGGACTCAGGCTGGTCTAGACATCTGAGGTCATTTTCCTGCATGTGAAATCCTTGTGTTAGATCATAGAACAGGTGATTCTAGTTCAATTTGATTCAATCCAACAAATATTTACAACATCACAGGATTCCAAGGAAGTAAAGACGCAGGACAGGAACAAAAGGTGTCTGTCCAGGTCTGCTCTGTGGGAAGAAAGAAAAGAAAGAAAAAGACAAGATGTGACTAGAAATGGGGCAGCTGGGTGGCTCAGTGAATAGAGCACCGGCCCTGGAGTCAGGAGGACCTGAGGTCAAATCCGGCCTCAGACACTGTAACATTTAATAGCGGTGTGACCCTGGGCAAGTCACTTAACCCCAATTGCCCTACCTTCCCCCCTGCAAAAAAAACAAATCCTTTATTTGGGGTGGCTACGTGATGCAGTGAATAGAGCACCAGCCCTGGAGTCAGGAGGACCTGAGTTCAAAGCCGGCCTCAGAGACTTTAACACTTACCAGCCATGTGACCTTGGGGAAGTCACTTAACCCCAATTGCCCTGCCTTCCCTCCTCCAAAAAAAACAAAAAAAAAAGTGACTAGTAATTGGTTTTTACCTAAGATCCCAATGGAAAACAATCAAAGATAGTTTTTCATTTGCATTAGGGCTTTGCTAGGTAAGCAAGCATCAAGTTGCAAGAAATGATAGAAAAGACTCAGAAAAAGGTTAAAGAGCCATTTATGGAAAAGGCCTCGCATAAAGAGCTTCTGATATCTCACGCAGACACAGACACACACGTGGGAACAACAGGTGCAACAAACAGGAGATTTATCTTGATAGCTAGTCATACAAATTAGCCACAAGAGATGTGACAAGAAAGAAAGAATTGGGGACCTTACTTCTAGCAAAAATGGATCAAGGGCAAGGCAATATTTTACAGTGATCTGAGGAGAGGACACTGTTGCTGCCAATATCAAGTAACTATTATATAAAGATAAAGTAAAAGGTCTTCCTACTGGAGGAAATGGTGGAAAAAGTGGAAGAGCTTCAGGGTATCAAGGGTAGTGAAGCTGGGAGTCCCTGAGGAATTGTAGGCAGGAAGATGGGAGCCCAAAGAACAGAAACCCCACCGTTCTCTCCCATCTCCATGTCTTCCCATCAAAGGCAGAGGGTAGCTTTTGAGTTCTACGAGCCAGCCACCTTGTTTTCGGGTCCCAGCAACACTACACTAGAATGTATCAGGGGTGGTTTGAAATCTGCATCTTCCATAGATTATATAGCACTTTAATGTTTACAAAGCATTTGACAGCACGTTAACCAGATCACAGGTCCATTGGTGAACTGGAGCGAGGGAAACTCCAATCACTATCAGTCAACGTCAGTCCAACAAAGCACATTAACCCCGAGAACTAAGGAAAGGGATCTCCCTTTCCAGTAATCTGTGAAGAATGTGTAAAGTTTGTCTTTCTACCAGCAACACGTAATAGCAACGTGTGCATAATGTAAGTTCAGGGGTTTTTCCTTCTTGTTGTGGTTGATGAGTGAGTTGGAGCAAAGCCTTTCCATTATCCAGAGTATAGAAAACGGCACATGAAGTTTCCTTGAAGAAACAGAATTAATTCCGTGAAAAAACAAGACAGAAAAAGATTGGGAGTCCCCTCTGCCTCTTCAGATTCTAAGTTGGGAAACTGAAGGACGAAAGATAGAAAAACAAGGTAAGAAAAAAAGATGAAGCAAGCTTTGGAGTTCTTTTAATACAGATAAAGCCTTTACACGGATAGCAGACCTAGACCAGCTGAGGAGGAAGCAGTTACTTGTTTTCCAAAGAATGTGATATGAATCTACAGGTGGGATCAGGAAAGAAATCATCTGGAATGAGGCCGAGAAAGGAGAATCTCCTGAGAGGAAGTACTTAGACATCCATTTATTGAACTAGCGTGAATTACTAGAAGGTTTACTGTCTTCCTGGGATAAATGACAGAAAGTCTACTGAACCTTCTCGAGTCTGACATGTAGTCTCTCAGGAGAAACAGTTTCTAAGTCTTCCAAAGTCTAGTCAACTAATACTCAGGCATCAAAGCCAAACCAATTAAGTTTGAGTCATTGTAAGAATTTGCCCACAGTCTATTCCTCAGGGAAGTCCTTATTTCACAGTCACTTTCCAACAGAGATGATCAGAAAGGCCTCTTATTAGGTAGGATAAAGAGGCTGCTAAGAAATTTCTGACTTTGGTGCGTTAAATTATTAAGACTGTCAACAATATGATCAGAAAGGCCTCTTTCTAGGTATGATAAAGAAGCCGCTGAGGAAACAATGGATTTTAGTGCATTAAGTTACTAAGATTGCAAACAATATCATAGCAAGAGCTGGAAGGAAGTACAGGCAAGAGTAATAAACCGTTAAGGACCTTCAGCCAATGAAGGATGAGCACTGTCCCGAGCTGATACTCACACACCTTTCTAACTTTATCTCCCATTCTTCTCTCCCCTACAAAGATATTCTCTTCACCGTCCCCAGAAACATGTCAGCTCCTTTGCACACCTATGTCTTTGCTCATCTTGATCCTTGGCCAAGAATGCTCAGCTTCCTTTTTTCTACCCTTGGATATTTCAAGTCCTATTTTCTTTTTTGAAAATATGTTCATTTTTTATTACAAAAACATCAACAAATATAACATTTCAAAGAAAAACAGAAATGGGGGCTTGGATTTGAAACTGAACTTCTCATGCATACAATTTAACATATATGTTAAACTTGGCATGACAGTAACAAAATGGGCCTGCTTCATTTGTGTCCCCTTCTGAGTTTCTTTCTGTACTTGTGTTTTTAAAAAATCTCACTGATGTTCTTTTCTTTATTTGGGTCCTTTTCTGCATAACTTTCATGACTCACCAAATCCCTCTCTCCCTGAAATACTCCCCACCCCCAATAAAAGCTCTTCTGTGTACCAAGCAAAGATAGTCAAGCAAAACAAATCCACAAATTCTGGTGCATTTTGGGAAATCTATGTCTCATTCTGTGCTTCTAGTCCATCATCTCTCTGTCAAGAAGCATCACTTATAATCAGTCTTCTGGAGTCATGATTGGTTGTTTTATTAATCAGAGTTTTTAGACTTTCAAAGTTGTTTTTTTTACATTAGCATAATAATTATATAAACTGATTTTGATCAATTCATTCTTTATCATTTCATACATATCTCAGGTTTCTCTGAATCTATCCTTTGCATCATTTCTTACAAGTGCAATAATATTCCCAAACACATTTTGCTCGCTAGGTGGAACTGTGGATAGAATACTGGCCCTGGAGCCAGGAGAACCTGAGTTCAAATCTTACCTCAGACTTTACTAGCAGTGTGACCCTGGACAAGTCACTTAACCTTGTTTGCCTCAGTTTCTTCATCTATAAAATGAACTAGAGAATGGAATGGCAAACCACTCTAGTATCTTTGTCAAAAATCTTCTGGAGTCATGAAGAGTTGGACACAACTAATTCACAACAACAATAACAAAGGTATACATTTTGATTCTACTTTTCTGGTTACAACAAAAATCCAGCTAGAAATATTTTTGTACATATAAGTCCTTTCAGACTATCTTTGATCTCTTCAGGTATGTGCCTAATAGTGGTATACTGAGCCAAAGGTGTATGCATAGTGTAATCATATTTTGGTTATTATCCAAAATTATTTCCCATAATGATTGGACCTATTCATAACTTCACCCACAGTGCATTAATTTACCACTCCAAGAACTACCATTTTCCTTTATTGCCAATTTGATGGGTATGAAGTAGAACTCATCATTCTTTTAATGTGCATTTCTCAGAGTTTTGAAGCATCTTTTCATAGTCATTAATAATTTTCATGTTTTAAAAAACAAGTTTTTTATCCTTTGACTATTGACTGGGAAATAGTCTTTATTCTCATATTTTGGTATCAATATCCTGTTTATCTTGGATAACAAGTCTTTATTAGAGAAATTTTGTGTGACGAGTTTTCACAGTTAATTCTTTTTCTTTTAATATCATCTGCATTGATTTTGCTTATGCAAAAACTTTTCAATTTTATGTAGCTCAAAATTGTCAGTTTAGTCATTTATGAGTATTTTTATCCTTTGTTCATTAAAGAATTCACCCCCTAGTCATAATTATGAAAGATTTCTCCTTCCTTTCTTCTCTAATTAAGTTATAATGTGACCTACTGTAATGGAAATGGGAATTTGAAGATCTTCCCTGCCCCTTAATAGACCTAGGGGGGAGTTTGAAGACCTCCCTGCTGTAAAGATACTCTCTGTCCTCTGATAGGCTGAATGTAGTCTCATGGAGCCTGTGGTGGGAGGAGTTTGCTGGAGGGAAGCAGAGGCCACAGAAAGTTGAGAGCCAGAGCCAGAGAGATGGTGGAAGAGAGAGGTGCTCAGGCAAGGAGAGAGAGAGATTTGTGAGTAAATATTGATCTTGTATTGTTTTTTGGGAAGGCTGAAGGATGCTGTGATTCTCAGCATTATTATAGCTTCTTAACATCTTTGGTACTACGATGGAATTGACTTACTGGTTTGGGGATTTGGTTTTCTAGTATCTAAATAAATGTTTTGGGGCAGCTAGGTGGTGCAATGAATAAAGCACCAGCCCTGGAATCAGGAGGACCTGAGCTCAAATCTGGCCTCAGACACTTAATACTTACTAGCCATGTGACCTTGGGCAAGTTACATAACCCCAATTGCCCTGTCTTCCCTCCTCCAAAAAGCCCCCCCCAAAAAAGTGTTTCAGTTCTGTCCTCTACCTGGAGAATCTGGTGTATTTTGCAATTGAACATCATGTGATATTTATAGTCATGGTCTTTATCATGACTGTGGGTGCTGTAAATATTGCATTGGTGCTACACCTGCATTCAGGTCATATATCCAATTGAAGATTATTATGTTATAAACGTGTAAGATGATGGTCTAAACCTAATTTTTGCCAAACTGCTTTCCAATTTTCCCAATAGTTTTGGTTGAATTAGAAATCCTTACTCCCACAATTGGCATCCTTAGGATTATCTAAAATTGCTGCCATGTTCAATTGCTTTCGCACCTTGTGTAACTAATTTGTTTCATTGCTTCATTTTCTTTTAACCAGTACCAAATAGTCTTAATGATACTACTTTGTAGTATAGTTTGTGATCTGCACTGCTAAGTCCCCTTCATATCTTTTTAAAAATTTGATACTGATATTCTTGATCTTCTGTTCCTCCAGATAAATTTTGCTTTTATTTTCTCTGATTCTATAAAGTAATCATTTAGTAGTTTGAATGATATGGCTCTAAAGCTGTAAACTTATTTTATTAATATTGTCATTTTTATTATATTGGCATGGACTAACCATGAGTTACTTGTTGCTTATTCTCCTCCTACTTTTCATAAAGAGTTTTCTTGGCAAAGATACTGGAGTGGTTTGCCATTTCCTTCTCCAGTGTATCAGCACAGAGAGAGGTTAAGTGACTTGCCTGGATCACACAGCTAGTAAGTATCTGAGGTCACATTTGAACTCAACTCTTCTTGATTTCAAACTCAGTTCTCCCTTCCCTGTTTTACCTACCTGACTGAGCTATTTAATATCTCTCCAATTACTTGTCTTCCTTTATTTCTAGAAAGAATGGTTTATTTGTTCGTTCATTTGTTTGTTTTTTACGTGTCTTCCTCTAATTCAAGAATGTGATGAATTCTTGGTAGATAAAATTCCAGACAGTTTATACATTTAGTAGTTATTTTAAATTAAATTTTTCTATCTCTTCTTGATGGATTTTTCTGGTGATATACAGAAAAGCTAATTATGATTTCGAGTTTATTTTATATCCTGCTGTTTTATTTATTTAGGGGCAGTGGATAAAGTGTCAGGCCTAAAGTCAGGAAAACTCAACTTCCTGAGTTCAAATCTGGCCTCAGACACTTACTAGCTGTGTGACCCTGGGAAAGTCAAGGTTTTCATCCATAAAATAAACTAGAGAAGGAAATGGTGAACCTCTCCAGTATCTTTGCTAAGACAATCCCAAATTGGGGTCACAAAGAGCCAGACAGATGAAATGCCTGAACAACAACAAATTTTACCGAAGTCATTAATTGTTTCAATTGATTTTTTAGTTAAATCTTTGGGGTTCTTAAAGTATACTATCATATCATCTGCAAAGGCGATACTTTGTTTTTTCTGTATCTGTAATTATTTCTTCAATTGCTTTTTTTTTATTGTAATAATTAGAATTTCCAGAACTATATCAAATAACAAAAGTGACAAAGGACATCTTTGTTTCATTCTTATTCTTATTGGAAAGATGTCTAGCATTTCTGAATTATATATAATGATAACTCTTGCTTTTTCATATTAAGGAAGAGTCTTATTTTTTACTGTGCTTTTAAATATTCTTTTAACATAAAATGTATTTATTTTGTCAAAAGCTTTTCTTGTATAGATTGACATAATCGTATAATTTTTATTGTTTCATCGTTAATGTGACCTATTATGTCTGTAGTTCTTCTGATATTGAAACAACCCAAAATTCCTAGAATGAATCTAACCTGATCATAGTATATAATCTTTTGAATAGATTGCTAGAATTTCTTGGCTGATATATTACTCAATCTTTTGCATCAATATTCATTGGAGCTAGCAGCTCAAAGTTTTCTTCTGCTGCTGTGTCTTTCCCCAGGTTGGGTATCAGGGCCATCTTTAATTGATAGGAGTTGAGTAGGTTACCTTCTTTTTTTTATTCTTCTAAACCACTTATGCAATATTGGAATGAACTGTTCTTTGAATGTTTGGTCAAATCTACTTCTATATCCATATGGCCTTGGGAAACTTTTTTCTTTGGAAGTTCATTTATATTTCGTTCACTTTTGTTTTCTGAGATTAAGTCAGTTAAAGTCATTAGTCATAAGTCATTTAACTTCTATGTGGAACAGGGGTCCTAGAACTGGATTGGTCAGGACTTGAGTGGAAAAATAATTTCTATTAAATTTCTATTAAAATTTATGGAATGCAACTAAAATAGTCCTCAAAAGAAAATTTATTTTTCTGAAGCTTCTAATAACAAAATAGGAAAGAAAGGATCAATGAACTGAATAAACAATTAAAAAGACTGGAA
Source organism: Pseudochirops cupreus (assembly GCA_028627135.1). NCBI lineage: Eukaryota > Metazoa > Chordata > Mammalia > Diprotodontia > Pseudocheiridae > Pseudochirops > Pseudochirops cupreus. The sequence goes on along the minus strand of CM053581.1, from coordinate 341,457,773 downwards.
AGTAAATATATTGGCAATCTTAAAAAAGTTTTAAAAAGAAAAATTTTGAAAATTAAGGAATAGAGAGAAACTACAAAATAAGACTCTAGAACTTAACAAAATAAAAAGTCTTTTTAAAAAACAGTTAATAAAATAGATGAATGAGATCATTATTTTTGAGAATTTCAACTTTTTCTCCTGCCTTTGGGGTGATGAGAGAATAATACCGGAAGATGATAGAGGAAATATCAGAAATTGGACCCAGACAGCAGAAAGGTAATGATCTAGAAATACCATGAAATGACCCCATAGAAGAGGGACAGAAGAAGACAAGAATCTTGTAATAAACGCTACTAGGTGGTGGGGTTTGACACTTCTGATCCATTTTTACAAGATGGGACTGTGTATCTCAATATTTGCTCCAAATGAGGAGAGGAATTGGTGGGGTATTCAGGAAGGTGCAATTCAAATCAGATTTAATAGGTATCCACAGATTCAAAGGGAGGGTAGCATGACATCAAAAGAGATGAGTGGTGAAGAAAAAGACAAAGAGTAAATACAGAGCCCTCTAGCCCACCAGATTAGAGTTAGGAAATATTTCCCACTCCACTGCTTTTACAGAGAAGTAGTTTTGCTGTAAGCAGTCTAAAGAATACTAGGAGTAAAGAGTAAGAGGGGATTTGGATGGAGAAACAATGGTTTTTTTGGAAAGGGACACTAAAAATTAACATTACTAAAATGAAAGAATGAATGCGGAGGGTAAGGAGGGTTAGGTATTAGGACTAGAGTTCCACTCTTAGCCGAAGTGGGAAAGGTAGAGATGAAAACAGAAATAAAAGTGAAATAATAGTAACAATAATAATAAAAGTAGTCTCCAGAAGTTTCAGACTGGGAAGGATATTGGAAAAGAGGGTATATTGGGAGAAGGTGACCTGGGTAAGTGTAAGCAACGTAAATAACGGAGGTTAAGTGCTCTGGGTGTGTGTATGCACATATAAGACAACACAAACTTAACACTCATAACCCTGAATGTGTATAATGCATAACATTCCCCAATAAAAACAAAAAGAATAGAGGAAGGACTAAGCGTATCTAATGATACCATTGAAGCAACACATTAAAACTTATGGGGTGCAGTTACAATAGTCCTCAGAAGAAAATTTATTTTTCTGAAGCTTCTAGTAACAAAATAGGAAAGAAAGGATCCATGAACTGAATATGCAATTAAAAAGACTAGAAAGTCAATATATTAGCAACTCTAAGAGAGTTTAAAAAGGAAAAATTTTGAAAATTAAAAAATAGAGAGAAACTACAAAATTAAGACTATAGAATTTATCAGCAAAATTAAAAGCCTTTTTTAAGAAAAGGTTAATTAAATAGATTAATGAGATCATCAAGTAGTGCTTAGAGAGTGGGCCTTGCAATCATAAAATCTTGCCTTTGACACATTCTGGCTGGGTAAAGGGTGGTAAGTCATTTAGCCCCTCTGTGGGCCAAGCAACGAGTTAACCCTAAATTGTAGAATAGTCGCAATCTGCATTGGTGAAGGAAGTTTCCTTAGTTGGCGTTCCCAGCACCAATGACGTCACAGGTTGAAACCAGAAAAATGCCCAAGTCAATAAGCCGTTAGCCAATAATACCATTAGATAGAGAAAAAGAGCTTAAAGTCAAATTATGAAACAAAGTAAAATGAACAAAGGAAATATTCAACAGAGAAAATGAAAAGCATGAGCAGAAATTACTACACACAATTTTATGCCAGCAAATCTAAGAATTAAAAGGAAATTAATGAGTACCTACAAAAAAATAAAATACCCAAACTAACAAAACAGGAAATAGAGATTTCAAACAGCTCAGTCTCAGAAAAAGAAATTGAGCAAACTATAAATGAATTGCCAAAGAAAAAAACCAAGAGCCAGATGGATTTATAAGTGAATTCTATCAGACATTTAAAGAGCAATTAATACCTATGCTATAAAAATTATTCTCAAAAATAGAGACAGACGGCTCTCTATCAAACTCTTTTTATGAGACAAATATGGTCCCTATACCCAAACAAGAGAGAAAGAAAGCAGAGAACAAGAACTACAGAGCAATCTTAATAATGAATATTGAGGCAAAAAAAAAATTGAAATAAAATCCTCACTAGTAGTCTACAGAAATATATCCAAAAGATGAGTCACCATTACCAAGTTGGATTCCTACAGGGAATGCAAGGATGGTTCAGCATTAAAATAATAATAATAATTAACACAATTAATCATATAATAAAAATGACGATCAGTACCTAAATTAGTTTATAGACTTCGTGCCATTATCAAACAAATTACCAGGATTATACTTGTTAGTTAGAGAAAATAAAAACAAAATTCATCTTGAAGAACAAAAGGCATAGTGCCTCAATGAAAAGGAGAAAAAGTCTAAATAAAGGTGTTGTGGTTGTGTTGTTGTGGCTGTGGCTGTGTCTGACTCTTTGTGACCCTATGCAGGGTTTTCTTGGTAAAGATACTGGAATAGTTTGCCATTTCCTTCTCCAGTGGATTAAGGCAAATAGAGGTTAAGTGACTTGACCAAGATCACACAGTTAATTAGTGCTCAGAGATTAGCCAGATTTGAATTCAGGTCTTCCTGACTCCAGGCCCAGTGCTCCAAACGCTGAATCACCCAGCTGCCTCCTAGCAGCATTACCACATCTCCAAACATTACAAATCAGCAGCCATCAAGACAATTTGGTACTGAAAAAAAGAGGGGAGGAGAGGAGGGTGGGGTGAGAAGGAGGAGGAGAGAGATGGGGAGGAAGAAGAGGAGACGAGAGGAAGGGAGGGGAGGAGAGGACATCAGTGGAATAAACCACATGAGCCAAAAGCAGAAGCAAACAGAAACAATATTTAATAATTCCAAGAACATAAATTAATAGGAGATATACTCCCTTTTTCATAAGAACTACTGGAAAAACTGAAAATTGGTTTGGAAGCAATTAGGCTTTGAAAAATATCTTATATCACATATCACAATAAGCTCAAAACAGATACATGATCTGAATATGATCATGACATTTTAAAAAAGCTACAAGGAGATGAGGGTCCTCTTATGATTATGACTAAAGGGAGAGTTTTTCACTGAATAAGAAATAAAAGAAATAATAAAAGATAAAACATGCCATTTGACTACATAAAATTTTAAAGCTTTCACATGGCGCAAGATTCAGGACTGCCAGGATAGAACATAATATAGGTTGTCAGATATAGTCTTTGCATAAAATGTTTTCTGCTTAATTGTTTTTCTTTATTATAAGGGAAGATTCATTCATTCTAGAAGTGGAGTTAAAAATGACAGTGATGTTAAGACAAAAGTCATCAATAAGTAGAAATGTGATCTGAATATAAAAGATGATACAGTAAAAAAAAAAGAAAACAAGATCAAATACCTTTTATAGCTATGTCTTAAATAACAAGGGATAAAAAAATCATAAAAGATTAAACAGATATTTTAGCTACATAAAACTCAAAAGCTTTTGCATGAATAAAATCAATAAAGATAGAATTATAAATAAAATGGGAAAACATTTGCATCAAATGTCATTGACAAAGGCTGCCATCCAAAATATGCAATGAGTTGATACAAGCATGCAACACCAAGAGACCTTCTCCAATAAATAGTCAAAAGATAGAAATCATTTTCAAAAAAAGAATTACAAACAATAAATGACCATATGAAAACATGCTCCAAATCACTAACAGAAATATGAAAGAAAATTAAATAAGTCTGAGGTTTCACTTCACGTCATAAAATTGGCAAAAATGCTACAGGATGGGAAAAGTCAATATCCGATGACCAGAGGGAGATGAATTTTGTAATCCAACCATTCTGAATTTCAGTTTGGAAGTATGCAAGAAAGCTGTCCATAAATTTGGAGTTCCATAATCAAATGTTATGAATGTGTACCTATCTTTGTGTGTGTATATATATATATATATGTACATATATGCAATTATTATGATTATTATTGACTACATCCAACTGGAACTTGAGATACACAGGCACTGCAGTTGGGAGATCCATCCTGCCCTACCAAAAAGTGACATAGGAGAGAGTAGACTGGGGGAGGGGGGACACACTGGGATGGCTGTTTTGGGGCGGTGGGTGGGGGAAAGACGGGGAGAAAATATGTAACTCAAAAAAAATTTAATAAAATAAATTTAAAAAAAAAAAAAGAAAGAAAGCTGTCCATTGAACCAGAAATCCCACCACTAGGCTTACAGCCCAAGGAAGACAAAAACAGAACAAAAAACCCAGTATATACTAAAAGATTCATAGACATGACCTTTGTGAAAGCAAAAACTAGAAATAAAGTGGATGCCTATTGGAAAATGACTGAAAATCCTGGGGTTTAATAATGTACAGGAACATTATTGCATACTATGAAATTATGAATATGATTAATTCAAAAAAGTATGGGAAGATTTGTGTGAACTGATGCTAGAGATTTTAAGTGAAACCAAGAGAACAACATGCATAACTGGTACAACAATATGAGAGACAGGAATTTGAACTCTCAAGAATGAAAAAAAACAATGCAAGTCCCAGAGAAGAGTAAATGAAATACATCTCCTCCCTCACCGTAGACAGGTAGGTAAACTACTACGAAGCATATCGTATGGCTTATCATGTATACTTTTGAATATTTTTGCTTATTTGTTTTTCCTTGTCACAAGAGAGGGTTCAATCTGGAGTTAGGGTGAAATCACTGCTATGTAAAAACAAAAAAGCAAAAAAAAATTGTAGGAAAATATATTCTTTTACCTGACAAAGGGGCCAGGAAGTTGCAAAGCCAAGTACCGTGTGAAGTCCAAGTGGAGAAGGTTATTAATAGCCAGGTGACCAAAGAAAACTTCCTGGAGAAGGTGATATTTTATTGGACCATTACAAGTTGGCTGGGATTTCAATTTTAAAAGCAGCTAAGTATAGTAGCGGAGAAAGCACTGGGCTGGGAATCAGGAAGACTCATCTTCCTGAGTTCAAATGTGGTCTTAGACACTTACTAGTTGTGTGACCCTGGGAAAGTCACTGAACCCTGTTTACCTCAGTTTCCTCATCTGTAAAATGAGCTGAAGAAGGAAATGGCAAACCTTTCTGGTGTCTTTGCCAAGAAAACCGCAAATGGATCACAAAGTGTTGGACACGACTGAACCACAAAAATACTTTCTACCTATTGTTCTGGGGGTTCAGCAAAACACATTTCTCTTCCACATACTTCCAAATACAAGAAAGCAGGTCCAATTGTCCCCCCTGAGTTTCCTCTTGTCTAGCTCTGACCATCCTCAGTTCTTTCAACCAATCTCTGTTAGACATGGATTCAAGTTCCTCCACTGTCCTGGTTACCTTCATATGCATATCCTCAAAAAGAATTAGACATGACTGAAAAATTACTGAACAAAAGGATTTCAATAGGAAAAAAGTAAGAGGGAAGTAATTCCAGGAATAAGGAGTAGTATAAATGAAGGTTCAGAGGAAGGTTCTGGGTTTCATTCAAAAGAAGCAAATTTGTGGGTGACTCAATAAATGGGTGCCATCAAAATAACCAGTTTGGGAATATGGGTTCTGTAGAACCAAAAGAGTCCAATAAGCCTCTGAGCTTCCTTTTTCATCTGTGGGAGAGTGAATGTTCATAGTTTATTATGGACTAGATCCAGAAACATTGAGTTTCTCCCAATCTTTCATATTCCCCAAAGTGAGCACTCTAGACCTTATATTTCCTTAGAGTTGATCTCTTATCCATTTGTCTCCCATATAAACCACCACCCCATTTAGGACCTCTGCCACTATGATCTCTTCCAGGTCAGGTGATATTAGAGCATCACTATATGGTGTTAGACTTCAATACCTTCAAAAAATGGAGCCTCTTTTAAATTTCCTCTACTCACTCCCTCTAATTAAACTATGGCAATAGAAAGGAGAGTCCAAGTTAACTCTGAAGAGCAGTGAAGATATGCTGACCTCTTACTTAAGTAAACGAAAACTGCTCTTGACATGTCTTGGTCACAGGAATAGAGAAAAAGGAATTAAATAGATCAGTCATCCCATCCCACTCAGCTGGGGTTACCATGTTTCAAGGTTTAGGATTAGCCACAGTGATTAGCATAACGACATTATTCAGTACCCTAAGATTCACTCTATGCCTCCAGGTGCCATTTGTCTTCTTCACCAGTCACACACAGGGTAGTTATGAGTGGAGTTTTTGTAGAGAAATACCTACAGCATCTTTCAAGTGAGAGCATCCTAATATACAAAACACTGAAGCTGCTCTTGCCACAACCTCATAGAAGGCTATTTCAGTAGGTTACACTGGTGGTCACAAGGGTCTGTATTAGGGTGGTGGTAGGGGGGCCAGAGAGGAGGAGACAAATATAGAAATGGTGCAGAAGTGGAACCAGATAGGAGGAGTAAGAGACAGCAAAGAGTTAAGATAAGAGAAACATTAAGGACGTGGAAAACAAGGTGAATATTGGTGCCGTGGATACAATGAACAAAATAGGAGTAGATTTAGTGGAAAAAATAAATTCAGGTGAGGATATGCAGGTTTTGAGGTATTGGTAGGATATCCAGATGAAGATGTCCTATAAACAAGTCTGGAGCTAGAGGAGATATTAGGTCAGAAGCACAGATTCACAAAGAAGTGGTAGTTGAAGCCATGGGAATGAATGAGATTGCTAAGGAATCGTTGTAGTAAGAGAATAAAAGACTTCCTCAAACTGGTCCCTAAGGAATATCTACACTGAAGGATTAAGAGGATAAGAAACCAAACAAAGACACAGAAGCTCCAGTTAAAGAATTAGAAGGAGAACCTCTCTACTACTGGAGACATGCAGAGGATACTTTAGGTGAGCTTACGTCTCAGTATTAATTCAACTCCAAATAACAGTGATTTTATCTACCTGTGCAATAGCCCATACAACATTAAACATATAAGGCTAATAGAATAATGACTCGTTCTGGGACCATTTCTATGTAAACATAGTGAAAAGATGAGAATAAGATGGCAATTAATAATAATAATAATAATAATAGTGATAATGATAGTTCACATTAAAATAGTGCTTTAAGATTTCCAAATCCCTTTACATTTTTAATTTCATTTAATCTTCACAGTGGCTCTGTGTGATGAATGCTCTAGCAGTCCCAGATTTTCTACTAAGTGACCATATGATTATGAGCAAGTCACTCCGGTCACCATATAAAATACGAATGTATATAATGAGAGGATTGGCTAGAAGATCATCTTTGGGGTTAACCAACACTGTACAGCTTTTTGATGCTATGTATTCTGATCCCAAAGCCCCTTCTATCTCTAACATTCTATATTTCTGTGATCACTAGATCTAGTTGCAAAAACAAATAATGAAAGTACTATTTCTCTCTGATTTTAATTGTTGGTTACAGGCAGCTCCAGTATTGGAGAGAACGGAATTCTTCAGAGCTAGGACCTATAGCAATTGCCTTTCTGTCCTCTTAACTCAACTTCCCTGTCTTCCTTGCTGTGCTAACACCCAGAGTGCTCTAGCTTTTTTGGTTCCCCATAGCTCCATAGCATAGGGAGATTGTTCCAATTTGCTGTGCCCCAGAGCAGCCTGAATCAATTATGCAGACATTTCTAGTTCCACACCCGTTTTTGGATGGGGGAAGAAGGAAAAGGGGTAAAAGTAGAGGTGGGATGATCATGACAGTTATATATTAAAGTTAGGCTTAAGGTTCCAGTGAGGGTAGGCTGCGGAAGAGCCCATTCAAATTCTGTTTCTGCTGCCCCAGAGTTTTCTCTGCCTCCATATGCTAAAAAGAAAGAAAACAATTTTTTTAAGAAAAAAAGGGGGGGGGACTTAAATCATTAAAAAAAATACAAAAAGTCTGACTTATGTGAAATTTAATTTAATTTATTTTTATACCGGCAGCTGTCGGTTCAAAGAACAACAACAAAGTAGCCCATCTGTGCTTAATTTCATCAATCTACTGTAGATAGTCACGTGACAGTGGACTTGGACTGAGACATAACACGTGGCCTGCTCACCACGCTCTCAAGCCATGCTTTCCTATAAAGTCAGATGGAGCTGCTTCCTCAAGGCAGGGAGCCAGGCTCAGCTGAAGAGGGGAGGGGTCTTTCACTGAGGGTTGAGGGCTGGTTTTCCAGGGCTGAAGCCTTTCAAAAGAGAGTCTGAGTTGGTTATATTCTCCCTCTCACTGGAGGTGGGCTAATAGGGACATGATGGGCAAATGAATAGAAAAATAAGATGGCACAGGACTTTCAAATCACCTTGCGGGAATGATAGGAACAAAGAATGTTAATATCAGAAAGGGCCTCGGAATACAGACTTATCAAAGATGGAAGGGTTTTAGAATCATAGTATAAAGAAGGAGTGATGTAAGCGTCCCTTACAATCACAGAGTAGAGAATGTTGAAGCTGAAAGGAAAAAAAGTGTTCACCTAAAACAACTTGCTCATTTTACAGAAGAGTAAACTAAGGCCCAGGGAGGTAAAGTGAATTACTCCACACCACCTGTTAGTGGCAATACCCAGGTTAGAAGCCAGTCTCCTGGCTTCTGTCCTCACGCTTTTTCCATTATATCACACTGTGTCCTCTGAATTTTCTCTTCAACTCAATGCCAATGTGTTATCTGCTGTATATGGCAATTCCACTCTCCAGAGATGGGGCCAGCTTCTCTTTCCTGGGGTCCAGACCTCAAAAGGACTCTTGAACTGAAAGCAAACACAGTGTCTATCAGGTCCCTGCCTTTGGAAAACCCAGGCAAAAGGGGACACAACCTCAGCCTTTCCTTACCCTCAATCATGACCAGCAGAGAATCCAGGGTTAGCCAAAGCTTTATTTATCCTCCAATTAGAAGAAATGCAAGGGGGAAAGTCAGAGGGCCTGTAATTAAAATACAGATCAAGAGATTCACATTTTTCAATTTGCCATGTTAAAAAGTGGAAAAAAAAAACCCAATCAGCTTGTCATCTTTCTCATTAAATAACAGATGGTCCAGTGTGAGTCATAGATCCCCGACTGTCAGAAATGTGCAAACTCTTCTCCTTGCTGAGTTTTTTAACTGGGATGATAATAGCGACATCAACTTACAGGATCATGGGATCATCAGATTTTAGTTTGAAGGGTACTTAGAGATGATCTAGTCCAAGCCCCTCATTTTACCAATGAAGAAACTGAGGCCCAAAGAGGGAAAGCGTCTTGCCCAAGGTCACACAGGTAGCAAACAATTTGATTTTAGGTCTTCCCATTCCAAATCCAGTCTTCTTTCCACTTCACTAGCATGTAAAAAAACTTGTCTACTGTAGAGTCACCGATATTGGAACAAGTGTTGTGGGAAACCAGGTGCTAGGCAACACTTTCCCATCCTCTAGCTTCCCTCTTCTCCCCACCTCCAGATGAAGATGTGCACATAGGCAGTCCCAGTGCCAGGTCCAAGAATCCACGACCCTACCCATCCCAACCTTGTTAAATAAGAATTAATTATGACCACCACACCTCTCTTACTGGCAGAAGAAAGAAGGCTATAACTAACTTATAAGAGAAAGATATTAAAACAGTCTAGTAGGGTAGAGAGACTTTTGAACTGGTATTAGGGAATGTTGGTTCTACTGTTGATTGGATGGATGACCTTAAGCCAGTCATTTCCCCTCTATTGACTTTAGGTTCTTTGTTTCCAAATTAGTGAGCTGAATGAGATTATCTCTAAGGGTCCCATTCAACTATGACATCAGAGATATAACCAGGAATTCTAGTGCCTAGGGCAAATTCACCTGGGGACCTGGGGAGCTTTGTAGAAGAATGGATGGATAAAGGAACAGAGATCCAAAAGCCACTGAGAGGAGACCAACACATACTACTACTGCTGCTATTTTTGTTGCTGAACCCAGATATCCAGAGTGATATGAATCCCCAAGTCTGGTGACGTGACACTGGAAATCCACCGTGGTTGGGTACAGTCACATTGGGATAGGGGTGGGGAAGGGAAACAACCCTGGGAGAAGAGTGTGATGGCAATAGGACCCTAGGGCCTAGGGCCATGACAGAGGAAGGGACAGCCAGGCCAAGCTCTACAAGAAATAAAGAGGGCAATAAAGTGCAACATACTGTGGAAGGATGTATTCCATCCCCCTTCCCTCCATGTTATTCCCCTGGAGCAAAATTCCAACCACGCCATGAAAGTTAGGGCTTTGGTTGACTTCCTCTGGTTCAGTGACTCTAAGGTCTCATCTTGTTTTGACAGTCCATGACTCATGCCAATCTAACTTCATGTTTTTGCTTACCAGGCTAACTAGACTAATAGATCAGGGAAATGCTGTAGACACAGAATGTCTGGATTTCAGAAGGCTCCTATAATAATTTATGGGCAAGATGGAGAGCAATGGGCTTTATATGGTGGAACCGTTAGGTGGATTCATGACAGCTTGAATGACTGCACCCAAAAAGGAGTCAGTGGACAAATGTCAAACTCTAGGGGGCGGTGGTAAGGTAGTTCTAGTTAAACATGCTTGTGAGAATAAGCGCTTTTACTAATGACTTGAACGAAAGCATAGGTTTGTATTTATCAAACGTATGCCCAACATGAAACTAGGAAGAAAAGCAAACATAATAAGCAACAATTGGGTTTCAAAAGGATCACTAGAAGCTAGAATAATGGACTGAATCTAATAAGATAAAATTTGATAAAGATAAATGTTAAGTTTCACACTTGGGTTAAAAAGATCAACTACATCAGTACATCAGTACAGAATGAGAAAATAGTAGCTTATGACTGAGGCAACAGTGTGACCTGCCAGCAAAAAAAAAAAATGTAGATGCGATATCAGGCTATATGAACAGAACCACAATGCCCAGGGGAGGAAAATTTAAATACAGTTGAACCACACCTAGAGGATTGTCATTAGTTCCAGGCAGCGCATTTTAAGAACAATGACAAACCAATTAAAAAGAAAGTGGTGATGAAGGTGAGGGTCCCAGAAAATATGCCCCAGGAGGAATGGTTGAAAGAACTGAGAATATTTATCTGGAAGAAACATTCACAGAGTACATATTTATGATGTGTCAGGCACTCTTCTAGGTTCAGGGGATGCAGAAATAAAAATGATATGAGAAAGGAGACAAGCAACATATATGAATATAAGGAAATACAAAATATAGAGAGCAAATACAAAGTAGTGGCAGCTGTAGAAATCAGTCAACTACATTTGTCAAACGTATTGTAAATCCAATTCAAAGAGCTTTAAAATTAAAAGGATGGGAGATCTGGAACACTGCCTGTGCATATCACCTAAGCTGGATTTTATAGAAAGAGGCCATAATAAAGGGGGCACAATAGCAGTTAAGGCAACCAGAAGTTTGCAAGTGACAAAATCCAAGAAAAAGACACCATAGTAAAAATCCTTGACCCCAAATGTTCAAATATAAATGCCCGACACTTAACAAAAGGAACCGGAGATTCAAATTAAAGAAGGTAAATTTGACCTGACAGGTAGCGCGGAGACTTGGTGGGAGGAAACCCATGAGAGGACTATTTTTCTGAACAGGTAAGAAATTAAACAAATAGAAGATGGGATGAGAGTGTAACATTGTATATAAAGAAAGTATACTCAGGTGAGAAAGTCCAAAAACTAGAGGGGAGAAGTCCAACAGAGATTATTTGGGTAAACGGAAGTGCTTTTTGCCATTGGAATGTACTACAGACCACATGGACAGAAAGATGAAGTAGATGAGGAGTTCGAGAAACAGGTCACGAGTGTGATTTTGAGATATGCTTCACAGAAATGACAGGTAACTTCAATCATCCAGACAACTACATGGAGCTTGCTCTCAGCAAATAATTTCTTAATTTTCATCCTTCAAAAGATGGTGGAAACAACAAGAAGAGATTCAACCCAGGATCTGATTTTAACAGTAAGGAACTAGCCATTGATATGGAAATGATAGAAACCCAAGGAGATAGTGACAATTCCAAACTAAAGTTTACAGTAGAAGAGAGGAAATCCAGGCATAGTCCGGCATAGTAAGACACAGACCTTAGATTTTGAGAAAGCAGCTTTCAAAGGACTCAGAGGAAAGATAGGCAATATCTCATGGAATAAGATGTTTAAATGGAAGAAAATCAGCCCAAGAGGGATGGGAAATGTCCAAGAATGAAATTCTGAAGATACAAAAGAAAACAATTTTTATGGGAAAGAAAAATGTAATTTGTCTTAAGATTCTGTTAAGCTTCCAAGTTGATTTCATCTTGTAGAATGATGAATTTCTTGAGATCATGAAATCCAAGAGGTCAGCAGAGTGGCAAATGATGAGGTGAATTCCCTGGTTGCCCTCATCAAACAGAGAGTCTGGGAGGAGACCCTAGATATCCACACCCCACTTACTTAATTATAAATGAGAAGAATGCTTTGGGTAAAGCTGCACCAACCAACTTAGGTTTTCAAAAGAAAGAAATGTACAGAAGATGAAAGCAAGGTCAGGTAAAGGGGGAAAAAATTAGTCCTGAAGAAATGATGTCAATGTATTATTATATTATTATTATATTAATATATTTTTATATTATTATATATGTGTATCTATATATAAACATACATATACATAGATATTTGGAGACAAATATGGATATTGATGTAGCTACAGCTATAAATGTAGGTATTGACGATACAGACATAAATATAGTTGGGAGAAGAGGAGGCACAAAGCAGGGCTAGGACTTAAGCTTGGGATGGAGGGGATGATGATAACTGACAAGCAGAAGGTGGAGGTATCTAATTCTTACTTTGTTTCTGTTTGCTCTGCCAAGGAGAACAACTTTTACAATGAAATGACAGAACAAAACCAGCTAAAAGGGAGTTGAAACCCAAGATAAGTTAGGAGGTGGTGAGAGAGAATCTGGTTCTTTTGAGGGATTCATATCACCTGGTCCAAATGAACTACATCCTTGGATTCTGAAAGAATTGACAGATATGGTGTCTAAGTCATTCTTAGGGATGTGTTTGTTCTTGAAGAAGACCATGACATCAGGAAGGTGATACCAGCACTTGTAAGTGAATTGGATTTCAGTGAGGCAGGGCTATGCAGATTCACCAGCCTCACTCTCTCCTCTGGAGCCATCTGGGTCCAGTGGCAAGATATAGATCAGGATGACTGGCGATGGCCCTCTAGTGATATGCAAAAGATTATGGAAAATAGGAGACGGACCACAAGAATGGAGAAGGGCAAATGTGGTCCCAATTTTGTTTAAATGGAAGATATCTACAAACTCTAAGCCAATGAGAGTGACTTCATTTCCTGAGAAAATTCCAGAAAGCATCATTAAAGGGATGATGGGCAATCACCTACTCAGGAGAGTCGTGATTACAGCAAGCCAGAGTGTTTAATCAAGATCATGTTGTGTCAGATGTACCTCACTTCCTTTTTTGACAGAACTAGTCAATAGGCAATAAAGATTTAGGCAAGTGCCTACTACGTATCAGGCATTGTGCTAAGAAAGGCATGAGACAGTCCCTGATCTCAAGGAGTTCATACTCTAATGTGGGGAACACAACACATAAAATGAAGCTGAAAGGGTGGGAGGCGATGACTTGATGAGGGCCAATGTGAAATCCTACAGCTGGGGTGGGAAATCTTCTGAGAAGTGTGAGCTTCCAAGCTGATTTCATTTTGTAGAATGATGAGTTTCTTGAGATCATGAAATCCAAAAGGTCAGCAGAGTGGGAAATGATGAGGTGAATTCCCTGGTTGCCCTCCTCAAACAGAGGGTCTGGGAGGAGACCCTAGATATCCACACCCCACTTACTTAATTATAAATGAGAAGAATGCTTTCGGTAAAGTTTTCTAGATTCTAGAACAGCTTTTGATAAAGAATATTATTCTTGTGGAGGAAATGCCCTGGAAGATAATGCAATTAAGTGGGTTGCTTCAAAGAATAATTAGTTGTTAATGGTTCCCTATCAAAGTCTCCAGATTTCCTCCCTGTGTTGTTTAACATTTTTATCAGAATCATTAAATTTGGAAAGGACACAAAGCTGAGAGGGACAACTAATAACCTGGGACAGAGTTAGGATCCAAAAAAGATCATTACAGATTAGACCTAAGAAAATGAAATTCAAAACAAATGAATGTAAAGTCTTGCGTTTGGATTTTTAAAAAAAATCAGCTTCACAAGAATAAGATGAAGAAGGCATAAATAGCAGTTCTCTGAAAAAGATCTGGGGGTTTTGAAGGACAAGAAACTCAATATATGTGTTCTATGGTAGTCAAAAAAGGCTACTGAGTCTTGAGCTGCATTGAAGGGCACATGGCTTCTAAGAGAAGGTAAATGATGTTCCAATGTACTCTACCCTTCTCAGACTTATCTCAGATATAGCTTTTTTTTTTCAGATCTAGACATCATGATTTGATAAGACAATGCTAAACAGGAGAGTATCAAGAAGAATGCAGCTAGGATTGTGAAGGATCTTAAAGCCATATGAGTAGTAGAGGAGACTCAGGGCTGAAGGAGGGGGGAAGTTGTATTTGAAGGGCTGTCCCATGAAGAAAAAGGATTTGACTTACTCTGTTTTGTTCCAGAGGGCAAGAATAATGGGTAGAAGTTGTAAAGTGGTCAATTTAGACTTGATGTCAAGAAAAAATTTCCCAAGAATTAGAATTATCTGGGGCAACTAGGTGGCGCAGTGACTGAAGCACTGGCCCTAGAGTCAGGAGGAGGACCTGAGTTCAAATGTGGCCTCAGACACTTGACACACTTACTAACAGTGTGACCTTGGGCAAGTCACTTAACCCCCCCATTGCCCTCCAAAAAGCAAAAAAAAAAAATTAGAACTATCCATAAAAGGAATGAATTATCTCAAGAGGTGTGTATGTGGTAGTGGGGTTGGGGGGGTTGGAAGATTCCCCTTCCTTGGAGGTCTTCGAGCAGAGGCTGGCTGGGTGACTGTTTGATGGATTTGTTGTAGTGAGTATTCCCTTTGTGTACAAGTTCAGCCTAGATGGCCACTGAAAGTCCCTTCCAGCTCTGAAATGTTGTGATTCTAGGAGGTGGTGCTTGAAGTGAGCTTTGAAGGAAGCTAGAGATTCTGTTTTTCTTTAACATTTATTGATGTCTTGTGCTTGTACCTTCATTCCTAAATATATCCCTTCCTCCTCCCCTGCCCAGCAAATCATCCCTTGCAACAAAGGAAGGAAAAAGCAGCTCGACAAAATTAATACATAGCCACATTTGACATTAAATACAAGGTTCCCCACCCATAATCCTCCACCTATGAAAAGAAGGAAGGGAAGCACCTATCTCCAGGGTCAAGTTTTCTGATCACTATTCAGTATTCATTACTCAGTATTCAGTTTCATTTTTTTTCTTCTTTCCATTTACATTGCTGCACTTTGGGGCATTGTTTTCTTGGTTGGGCTTTCTTCATTCTGCATCTGTTTCTATAAGCCTTTCCACGCTTCTCTGAATTCTTCATATTCATCTTTTCTAATACCACAGTAAAACTCTACATCCTTTACATACCATGATTTATTTAGGTATTCTCCAATCAACAGGAGTCCACTTTGTTTCTAGATCTCTGCTACTAGAGAGCACTGTGATGGGCCTTTCTTTTTCCTCAGAGTGAAATACAAACTCTCTGGGTCTAAGATGTCATTTTAGTCACTTAGGGGAGGGCTTACACTAAGTTGCTTTCCAGAATCATTAGGCCAATACCCACCTCCACCTCCAGAGTATCTCTATAGACTATTTTCACCTTTTCTCATCTTTGCCAGTTTGCTGAGTATGATGAAGTCTATCCTCAAAATTGTTTTGATTTGCATTTTTCATATTATTAATGATTTAGTGGTTAATAGTTTTAACTGGAGTTTAGGGGCTCTACAATGGGGGCAAGAGGTAATAGCATTATTTGAATGAGAGCCCCTGAGCAAAGGCACAAAATCCGGTGGTGATGCATGTGTAAGGAGCACTAATTAGGCCAGTTTGTCTGGACGGTGCAATGTGTGAAGGGGAGCAGTGTATAACAAGCCTGGAACCTAGATGGTGAAGGGCTTGAAATGCCAAAAATGCATGTTATCCTATGGGCAATAGGAAACTTCTCGAGTTCTTTGAACAAGGGAGTAACTTGTGCAGCAGACCTATGCATTAGGAACATAGTTCCATGGATGATGGATTGAAGAGGGGAGATATTTTGAGGCAAAGAGGGTAATTAGGAATCTATTGTAATAGTCCAGTTGAGAGATGGGAAAGTCCTGAGCTAGGGTGATGTCCATCTAAGTCAGTGATTCTCAACCTGTGGGTCACGGATCCCGTAAGACCATTGGAAAACACATATTTCTGATGGTCTTAGGAACCAAGGCACCACTCCTCTATCCATCTCCAGGCAGGTCCACCCACATGCAGATACGCCCACATACGAGTATTAAAGGGTCAAGGCATTAGGAAGGTTGAGAACAACTGATCTAAGTGGAAAGAATGTATGGATATGAAAGGCAGAGTCAATACAACTTAAGAACTGATTGGTTCTGGGTAAGGGATGAGGAGAGTCATGAGAGAAACTGAGGATTCAAAGAAGAAAACACTTAGGGAGTTATGCTTTTACTTCCAAATATCTGAAAGACTGTGAAATAGGAAAGGGTTTAGATTTATTTTGCGTGACCTCAGAAAATAGAACTAAGAGCAGTGGGAAGAAGTTTAGAAAGAGAAAAATCCCTTATAAACAGAGCTGTCTGAAAGTAGAATGAGCTGTCTCAGGATATGAAGACTTCTTTTCAAGCACAAGTTGGATGGCCACTTGTCAGGAATGCTGCAAAGCATAGTCCTGCTTTTTGTTGTTCTGTTGTGTCTGATTCTTCACAACTCTATTTGGGGTTTTCTTGGCAGAGACGCTGGAGTGGTTCGCCATTTCCTTCTCCAACTAATTTTACAGATGAGGAAACTGAGGCAAATGGGGTTAAGTGACTTGCCCAGGGTCACACAGCTAATAAGTGTCTGAGACTAGATTTGAACTCAGGAAGATGAGTCAAGCCTAGCACTCTATCCACTGTGCCACCTGACTGCCCATGTTTGGCAAGACCAAACCACCTAAAATGGAGGTATTTAGATGGTACCTCAGAGCTCAAAGGGAACTTGGTGGCCATCTAACACTACCTGAACAAGAATTCATTTTACAACTTGCCCAGGAAAGGGATATCCAGCTCTTCCTTGAAATCTTGTAATTAACTGCTGAGACAACCCAGGCCACTTTTGGACAGCTCTAATGTTTAGGGTGCTTTTCCTTATGTGGGTGGAGTCTAAATCTGGCTGTCATTTTATATTATTAGAATCAACCCAATGTTCTTAACTGTCAAGATCTTGGATCCTGATTCTGTCATCAAATGTTTTAGCTATCTCTCCCACCTTGGGGTCATCTGCAAATCTGATAAACATATCTCTGCTTTTATCCAGCTCATGGCTGAGAATGTTTAACCACAGAGGGCTAAGCACAGATCGAATGCGGTGCAATGGAGATCCTGGCCTTTAGGCTAAAACCTTTTCAAGCACTCACTTAGAGTGAGGTAACACCCATTCAGTGAATAGGCCTCTTTAAGAAGTGTGTCAAGGGATGGCCCCTTTAATTAGATGGCTCTAGAGGAAAAAGTAAGGCTGGTGACCTTGCACAACCCTACCTCATTCAAATCAAAATCAACTGCAAGTTATGTCATCTTTTCCCTGATGCCATGGTCCTCTTAGAAAACGAAGGACAGGGGCAGCTAGGTGGCACAGTGAATAGAGCATCAGCCCTGGAGTCAGTGGGACCTGAGTTCAAATCCAGCTTCAGACACCTAACACAGAAACTAGCCATGTGACCTTGGGCAAGTCACTTAACCCCAACTACCCTACCTTCTCCCTCCAAAAAAAAAAAGACTTAATTCTGATCAATGCAATGAACAACCCACCACTCCAGAGGACTGATAATAAAGTATGTTTAAATGAAAGAAAGAAAAAGAAGGTCAAACACACAAAGCACAAATTCCTGGAGTGTTCCATTGAAGACCCTAACCCTTGGTCTGGCTATTCCACCACTTAGCATCCTAATAACTGTGCTATTTGGTGGCTGTTCTGTTTGGCAGAGAAGACATTAAACAAAGCAATACTCGTGCCGAGCTCCACCTGTCCCCTTTGTCTGCCATCCTAGTCCCTCCCCTACTCCTTCTTTGATACCTTTTTTCTCTATGATGCCATATTTTTGGAGCTGGGGTCTTTAGGAAGACTGCCTACCAGGGATATTAGAGAGATGATTCTCTCTTTGTATGGGGATTAGGCTGGATGATTTCTGACATCCCCACAAATTAATAACTGCATAATATATATTGCTCTTTCCTTGTCCCTCTTTTAAAAAGCAAATACCTCAGGAGTGAACCAGGAACCTCAATATAATTGAGAGATCTGATAGAACTTTCTTTTTGTATTGTCACAGTCCAGGTCAGCATAAAGTCACTGAACATCTGGGTCAAGAAGGGATTACCCAAAAGGTAGAATGTAAGAAAGAGTAAGTGGACAAATTTCACATCCTTTGCTGCCTCACTATTATCTCCTCCTGACCAGGCCCTGGGGTGCCAGAGTCAACCCCCAGGAAACTTCTATGAGCATTCTTGCTTCTTTCCCACTAAGGAACAATGACTATGATATAGTTGCATCAGAAGTCCTCAGGAGGTATGGAATTGTTCTAACCTGCATGCAGGTTTCATCAATAGTGACTGCTCCCCTCTTACACACACACCCCCCTCCAAAACAAGTTTCGTGCTCTTTCCCTTGCAATCTAATATCCAGGACCTACTGCTTCGCTAGGAGACTGCACCTACAGTGCCTGTACTTCACTGTTCAACAACCAGCTTTCCACAAAACAAGTATGCAGGACAGTATTTTAAATTTACCCTGCATCATTAACATTTTTCCCTTTGCTTTCTTAAGTCTAAAATAAATTAACAAAATAATAAATCAAGCCCCGGTTTTTAGCGCTTGCTGATTTCTGGGGTATAAATGCTCACATTCAAAATTTAATGATAGGTTCTCACAGAACTAGTTAGCTCCCACACACTTCTGCCTGCCTCCACACCAGCACTGAAGCCCTTCCTCAACCACCACGCATCCAGGCAGGCAGGACCTACATTAATAAGCAAATTACTTTCTCCAAGGTTATCAACAATCTTTTTAAGAAGAGATTTTATTGGTAGCTTTGGTTTTTATATGGTCTAAATTCCCTTCTCTATTTCTTCCCTTTCTCCCTTCTAGACAGTCATCTGAATAACGAAGACTTTTTTAAAAAGAGGAAGAAGAGAAAAATTCAGGAAAATCAATCAATTCATAAAAAAAAATCTAACATTTTATTTAGTGTAAACACTGCAGTATGAAAGGGTCTGGAGTGAGGAAGATGTGAGTTCGAACCCAACCTCAGACACTTAGTAGATATGCGACCCTGGGCTAGTCTTAGTGAAGAGAATGGAGCCTCCCTCCTATTGTGGTTGTGAGGATCAGATGAGATCATTGCAAAGCTCTGGGAATGGGGTCTGGCACACTGTATACATCCTAACAGCCATCATTATTATTATACATCTCCATTGGAGCCGAGCTTGCTCTCAGTAATTAGGCGACATTCATTTTCAGTTGTTTTCGATCCCGGCTCTTCCCAGCTACATTGTTGCCACAGCGTATATGGTTTTCTTGGCTCTGTTTACCTTGCATCAGTCCATGGAAGTCAGTCTCTACTTATCGTATTTGTTGCTTCTTACAGCACAGTAATATTTATGTACCATGACTTGTTTAGCTATTCTCCAATCAGCGGGCATCTATGTTGTTTCCTGTTTTTAGCTACCACCCCCTTGCATCCCAGTAACCCTCACTGCTGTGAATGTATAGGGCAGTTAGATAGTACAGGGGATAAAGTGTCAGGCCTGAAGACAGGAAGACTCATCTTCCTGTGTTCAAATCTGCCCTGACATTTATTAGCTGTGTCAACCTGGGCAAGTCACTTCACACTGTTTGCCTCAGTTTCCTCATTTGTCAAATGAACTGGAGAAGGGAACGGCAAACCACTTTAGTATCTTTGCCAAGCAGACCCCAAGTGGGATTGGGAAGAGTTGGGCAGGACTGAAATGGCTGAGCAACAACACCACAACATGAATGTATTTGTTTATAAGCGCCTACTATACATGGTGTCTATGGAGCCTTCTTTTTTATAAATGACCTCCTTGAGTCAGGTACCTACCAATGGAATCTCTGGGTCAAAAGGGATGGATATTATAACCACCTTATTTGCATAACTCCAAAATACCTCCTGCCCCTTGGGTCTACTCCCTCTGACTGCATGGCTCCTCCCAGAACCTTCATTTCTGAGAAAGGAGCTCAGGCTAGTCATTTATTGGCTTCCCACTTGGCTGCCCTCTAGATCTCTCTCCCATGTTTCCAGACTGGGCACTTTCCCCCGCTCCCCCGCCTTCAGTTTCCTCGATCAGAATGGAAGCTCTTTCCGTTTTTTTTGTGTCTGTATTTCCAGTTAGCACACTGTTGGGAACATAATAAGTGCCTAATAATTGCTTGTTGTTGACTGATTGACTGACAGAATTGGTTGAACCTACTCACACTTCCACCAACAATGCATCAATCAGTGCTCCTGCCTTTCAAAAACTCCTTCAACATTGACTAATCCCATCCTTAATTATCTGTGCCAATTTTCTGCATGTGAGTGAAACTTCAGAATTTTTTTTAACTTAAATTTCTCTTATTATTAGTGATTTGGCACATTCTTTCACATACTTATTAATAGTTTGTAATTCTCTTAAGAACTGTTTGTTCATATCCTTTGACCACTTCTGTATTGGGGAACAGCTTATCAACAATATCTTAATTGCTAAATATGACTTTTTCTTGGGTCTCACTTTTCTTGACCTCTCTGGTACTTTTGAAACTGATAATGGCCCCTCCTGCAGTCTACTCTCTTCCCTGGGATTATGTGACATTATTCTTTCCTGGTTATTTTCTTGTGTTTTTGTCCCTTCTTACTTGTTTTTGCTAGATCATTATCTATGTCCCACTCCCATATTCCCTAAGCCTGCCCCACATCCTCTTTCAATGACCTCCTCAGTTTCCATGGGTACAATACAGGTAGCACCCAAATCTATATATCCAGCCTTCATTTCTCTCCTGAGGCTCCTTCCTGCATCATTAGCTGATGGTTGGATATCTCCACCAAGATATCCTACAGGCATCTCAAAACAGAAATTATCTTTTCCCGTAACATCTCTCTCCTCTAAAGTTTCTATTTTATTTTTTGAGGGTACCACTATTTCTTCAATCACAAAGGTTTATGACCTGTAGTGGCACCCACTCTGGCATACCCAGGATGGCTGCTAGCACAGGTTCTTAAATTTGCTTTACTAAGGAAAGATAGCTGTTTAAGGGGTCAACAATCTTATTTAATTACATTCACTAGTTCAGAGGAAAAGTCAGCACTCTGAACATCAAAGAAAATACAAACAGAGAAAACACAAGCAGAGAAATAAAGACCAACAGACAGGGTTCTGACTGTCTGAATCAACTATATACTTTACGTACATCCCTGGATCAAGAGAGCCTTTACATCTGAGCAGGCAGGGAGTTCTGAACATACAGCCACCCAGAGTCTTGACCAGGGAATCACAAGATCCTTCTCATAAGCAAACCCCAAAGTAAAATATCAACTCAGAGTATATATACACTTCTCAGAGCCAGAAGGCATCACAACCCTTGTGACTCAGTGTCTAATTAGAAATTAGCGAAAGATGTGAAAGCCTTCCAAGTAAGCCTCCCCTAAGCAAGCTTTCCTTAATGGGCTTTACATAAGGCCTATTAATGGGTGGGAGAAGATCTTAAATCCCATTAACATTACACAACCTCAGCATCAACCTTGAGTCACTCCTTTTTCTCACTTCCCTCTTACCAATCAGTCACCAAACTTGGCCAGTTTTACTTCCACCCACCCCTCCCATATCTCTCCCCGTCCCTCCATTCATGTGGTTACCACAATCCTAGTTCAGACCCCACAGTCTCTCACCTAGACTATGGCAATAGTCTCTCATTCCAGTCTCTCCCATCAGCAATTCATCTACCCTGACAAAATATTTTCCCGAAGCCACTCGTCTGACCGAGTCATCCTCTTCCTCTAAAATACTTAGTGTCTCCATATTGTCTCTAGGATAAAAGGTAATTCCTCAGCTTGCCATTTACAGGCATCTGCATGACGACCCCATCCTGTCTTTCCAGACTCATTTCACATGTCTCCCTTGCACATACTTTACATTCTACCCAAAAGGGTCTATTAGCTTTTTCCCAAACTCATCTTTCCATTTCCCAGAATACTGAGTTGAAAGAAACCTCAGAAACCATCTGAGTCTAACACTTACCAAAAAAGAATCTTCTCTATTATGTACCTAGCAGCTAATCACCAATCTGATATTTCAACACGTTTAGTGAGGGAGATCCCACCACCTTCAAGCAGCCCATTCCACTTTGGGACGTTTTTAATTGTGAGGAAATTTTTCTTTATATTCAATCTAAATTTGCCTCTTTTTGCCTTCTGCCTAGGGCAAGTAGGTAGTGGCTAGAGTACTAGACCTGGAGTCAGGAAGACTCATTTTCCAGAGTTCAAATGTGGCCTCAGACACTTACTAGCTGTGTGACCCTAGGCAAGTCACTGAACTCTATTTGCCTCAGTTTCCTCATCTGTAAAATGAATTGGAGATGGAAATGGCAAATCACTCCACTACCTTTGCCAAGAAAACCCCAAATGGGATCACAAAGAGTTAGATATGACTGAACAACAGCAAAAACACCTTCTACCTATTGTTCCTTGGGGTCTAATGGAACAAATCTAATCCCTCTTCAATATGATAACCCTTCAAATACTTGAAAGCAGCTCCAATTGTCCCCGCTGAGCTTCCATGTATACAGGCCTAACCATCCTCAATTTTTTCAACCATTCTTCATGAGATATGGACTCAAGTTCCCACTCTGTCCTGGTTATCCTCATGGGCCATCTCCAGTCTTCCTGATCTCTATCTTGTCACTGGACCCATATGGCTCCAGAGGAGAAAGTGAAGCTGGTGACTGCACAGCCCTGCCTCACTTAAACCCAATTCACTTGCAAGTCATGGCATCCTCTTCCTGATGTCATGGTCCTCTTTGAGATGAAGGACAAATAACAATACCCTCATACGCATACTCTTATCAATGTCTTTTCTAAACTATGGTGACCACAAATAAGGCAATATTTCAGATTTTGTCTGACTAAGGCAGAGTAGGGCAAGGACTTATTCCTCAAAGCTCTACCTCTCAATGTAGCCCAAGATCTCATCAGCTTTTCTGTTTCCTACATCACACCACTGACTCATATTAACCTTGTAATCCAGTAAAATACCCATTACCTTTTCAAACTGTTGTCCAATCATGCCACCCCTATCTTAGACTTGTGAAGTTGATTTTTTGAACCTACACATAAGACTTTACATTTATCCCTAGTATATGTGCCTATCTAATTTTATCTTACTGAATCTAGCTTGTGAAGACTTTTTAAATCTTGACTCTATTGTTGAGTGTGTTAGCTAAGCCCTCCAATTTGGTATTATTTGCAAATGTGAGAGCCATCTATGCCTTTATCCAAGTC
Organism: Pseudochirops cupreus; assembly: GCA_028627135.1. NCBI lineage: Eukaryota > Metazoa > Chordata > Mammalia > Diprotodontia > Pseudocheiridae > Pseudochirops > Pseudochirops cupreus. The sequence goes on along the minus strand of CM053581.1, from coordinate 341,434,096 downwards.
ACTGCTAAAATTGTTAAATAACCCAGAGATTCCCTGGGGCATTTCACTGGAGACTTTCCCTAAATTGACATTGAATCATTAATGACTATTCTTTGAGTCTGATCCTTTAACCAGTGCAGTTAGCTATATTATTACCTAGCCTACATCTCTCCAAGTCTTCCACAAAAATAGTATGATAGGTAGACTCCATCAGATTCTTTGCTACACTCTAAGTCAAGGGACCCTCAGCCTTGAGAACACATGTGGCCCTCTAGGTCAGTGGTTCTCAACCTTCCTAATGCCATGACCCTTTAATACTCGTATGGAGGCGTATCTGCATGTGGGTGGACCCGCCTGGAGATGGATAGAGGAGCCGCATCTCAGTTCCTAAGACCATCAGAAATGTGTGTTTTCCAATGGTCTTAGGCGACCCCTGTAACTCCTGTGAAAGGGTTGTTCGACCCCCAAAGGGGTTGCGACCCATAGGTTGAGAACAGCTGCTCTAGGTCCTCAGGTGAGGCCCTTTTATATGTTCTATGAAGTTTGGATTCAAAGGGCCACACTCGAGGACCTAGAGGGCCACATGTGGCCCCAAAGCCCCAGGTTCCCCACCCCTAGTCTCAGTAAACCATAGGCTTACAGGTGCTGTCCAATGGATTTCCATTTTGCCAGGAATGAACAGTCATGGCAAAACTTCCTGGGTCCAAATGCTAACGGTCAGACTTTAAGGGGAAAACACCAAACTCACATAAGTGGACAACCAGGGCCAAGTATCTCAGTACTGTATTACAGAACTCCCTAGATTATGTTGTACCACAAGCATCCTGAATATGTAACAGCACGTTCCAGTCGATGATAACCCGCTAACGTGAGATAAGCAGTCAGATCAGATCACCGGCATCATGGCTTGGCTGCCACAGTGTCACTGTTAATCACGGGGAGGGGAAGCATTGGCTGCCAAATCACTTGTCCCAACTTTGTGACAACAACTCTTTCCCTTTTCCTGATGTCCAGCTGGTTATTTTTCCCCTTTTGACTCAGAATTAAAACACACACACACACACACACACACACACACACACACACACACACACACACCATCTTGTGACTTCTGTGGCTTCTTACAACCTACAGTCCCTAATTTGATGAATCCTCTTTCTGATAGCCAGCTCCTCAGAGCAGGAGATGTGGCTTTCCCCCAATGCCTGGGGAAAGGGGGAAGGGGTCTGGTTGCCTACCTATCATACCACACAGGAGGGTAAGAGTCTAATGAGCTTTGTCTCAGAACCCCACCCCACTACTAGGTTCAGATCTTAACTCTATTTACTACTTGTATGACCATAGGCATATGTAATTTCCCTGGGTCTCATTTTTCTCATCTACAAAATGAGAAGGTTGGAATCAATTGTCTAAGGCCCCTCCCAGCTAGGATTCTATGATCCTATTATCAGAGGTAAATCTCTTCCCCATTCTGGACCGCCATCTCATATGCAAAAAAAGAAAGAAAAGGGGGGGGGGTAGGAATTGTTAGTCAACAAACATTTATTAAGCCCCTGCCAGTTTGCTAAGCACTAAGGATACAAAGAAAGATAAAAGACAGTCCCGCTCTCAAAAAGCTCACAGTCCAATGGGGGAAAACAAGCAAATGGCTATGTACAAGGGAGGTCGTCTCAGAAAGAAGGTGGGAGCCTTAAGGATCATCAGGAAAGGCTTCTTGCAGAAGGTAAGATTTTATCTGGGACCTGAAGAAGGAAATCCGGGAAGCCAGGAGGCAGAGATGAGGAAGGAGAGCATCGCAGGTATGGGAGAGCCAGTGAAGATGCTCAGAGTTGAGGGGAGGGGGGAAATCTTGTTTAAGAAAAAGCAAGGAGGCCAATGTCATTGCATAACAGAGTATGGAGCAGTGGGAAAGTGGGCATAAGATGTGAGAAGCCAGATGAGGGAGGGCTTAGGATGTCAAACAGGATTTTCTGTTTGGTCCCGGAGATGATACAGAGTTAGGAGAGTTTACTGAGTGGAAAAAAGGGTGTAACATGATCAGATCTGCCATTAAAAAGTGAGCTGTTCTTCTAAGGTCACAAGATTTTAACTCTTGGGAGATTCAAGATACATCTTTAAAGAGATACCAGCCAGAGAAAGATCCACAGATATCAGACAAGGATAAAGGTTCAGAAAAGACATAAAAAGAGATGAGTGCCATCTCTCTAGAGGGGTTAAGAGAATGAGGTCACAGGATAGCATGCCTTGAACAAAAGTCAAAGGGACCTTACAGTCCATTGAATCCAACCTTCTTATCTTATATGTGAGGAACCTGAGCCAAAGTGTCTGAGGAAGGATTTGAACTCAGATCTTCCAGACCCCAAAGTCAATGTGTAATCCACTTCCTCAAACTGCCCCAGTGTCAAACAGAAAATGACAGTCATAAAGTCTCAGGGACCTAAGAGGTCATCGAGCCTAAGCCCCTAACAGAAGCAGAGCTGCCCTCTGTACTGGCAAGAGGTTTGTGATTCTTTCTAACTCTTTGTTGCTCATTACCAGTGTCTGTGTTTGCGCTGCCCCACTTCCAGCTATTTTCAGGCAGAGGATGTGAGTCCCGTGCACCTCTGTCTCTGGCAAGTTCCCTCTGCTGCTTAATAATAGATGGACTCATCCATTATAAGGGTCTGTGCGCCTAAGCTTGGAACGCGGGGGCTGCTGGGATGGTGCAAGGACTCTGCCTCGGGAGGTCTGCCCACCACTTTCAAGTGGACGCTCAGCTAAGACTTTTAGCGCCTGTAAAGGAGGACGAGGGCCAAAGCTCTGATCAGGAGAATGAACAATAACTAATTCATAAAGAACCGCCCCATGTATCCTTGCTGGCTCCTTTCCCAGGAGCATCTGACAGCACAGTACAGTTGTCTTTTTATTTTTGTTTTCTGGAGGGTGTGTGTGTGTATGTGTGTGTGTGTTTAAATTAGCTCACAATTTTATCACTAAAAAGGACAGTGTGGTGACACGAACAGAGAGCTGACCAAGAGGACAGAAACATGGGCTCCATGCAGTCCTGGCTTTGCCATTAATTAATTAAATCAAGATCACCTTGTGATCTTTCAGAAAAGAGCTAAGACTAGAATTTGGCCAGAGAACTTCATTTGGATCGCTGGTTCTGTTTCTCGTTAGCTGTGTATCCTTGGAAAAGCCACCTTTCTTCATCTAGAAAATGGCAAGGGAGGAGAGCATGGCAAGATAAACTCTGAGTGTCAGAGGTGGTGAGGTGGCACATTGGGTAGAATGCTGGGCCTGGGCTCAGGAAGTCCTGAGTTCAAATGTGGTCTTACACCCTTCCTGGTTGTGTGACCCTGGGCAAGTCACTTAACAAGAAGATCTGCCTCAGCTTCCTTTGCTGTAAAACAATAGAAGTACTTACCTCACAGGGTTGTTGTGAGGATCAAACGAAATAGTTATAAGATACTCAGCACAGTGTCTGGCACATAGGCATTTAATAAATGCTTGTTTCCGTCCTTTTTTCTGTTCTACCTCCCTCTGAAGTACCTTCCAGCGCTAGAGCTATGACCTGGGTTTGGATCCTGGCTCGGCTTCCTACCACCTCTATGATGGAGGCCAAGTCATTTCACCCCTCGTTTTTAAAGTAGTCACCCTCCTCATCTTTAAAAGGAGCTGACTGAATTAAGTTTATATCTAAGGCCCCTTCTAGCTCAGCTGTTCGGTGTCTCTAAAACCGCTTCCAACTCGGAAATTCTATATTTTGTGAATCTATATCTTTTGTTTCTCATGAATCCCTTTGGCAGACTGGTAAAGCCTATGGACACCTTCTCAGGGTAATGTCTTGTTACCTACATCCATAATTGAAGGAAATGTTAAATTTCGGTTAGAGGTTAGTAGAAAAAACCAACTATATATACGTGTGCGTGTGTGTGTGTATGTGTACAGATTTATTTTTCATATCATGGATCCTACAGAAATCTGTCCATGAAACTCTCAGGAATCCTTGAACACCAGGTTAAGAATCTCCATTTTACATACACCTCAGCAGTTACAGGAGATTGAGTTGGGGCCACGAGGGATTTTGCCCCAGGCCTTGAAATGCTAGGTTCTCTTTTTTTCAGGATAGTCTTTGGAAGGTCTGGATCAAAAGGGTTGCTCTCTTGCTCTAAGTCCGGACCCTCGGAAAAGAAGATCTTCTGCCAGTTTGGATGCCACTGAGCACAAAGCAAGCTGCCTTTGCGACAGCGTCTTGCAAATGAGACGAGGTACAAAAACATCTCCTCCAAACGAAGCCTCCAAGGCTGATCTCCCAAGCTGCTCGCGAGGAGAGGAGAGAGAGGCCGCCAACATTCCAAGTAGTACAAACTCATTTCGTAAAATCAAATGATTGCAAGTAAAATAAAAAACAAACATGTGTGTTTCTCCTCGTCCCATCTGTGGTAATTTCTTGAAGCAAAAGATCTTCAGCGAGGGGAGAAAAAATGCAAGTGGAATTACTCTGCAGATAATATGGAAAATAAGCAATTAGGAGGAAAAATAATAAGGAGAAAATGAACATTAATAAGACAAACACAATACTCCACTGTTGGGGTATTTTTTTTCCTTGTTCTGCAAACAAGTGGTGACTCCATGTCTGGGTTTCTCCGTTCCACAGCTCAGAGCCTTGGTGGGGCTGGGGAGGTCGAGGCATTGGGAAGATGAGTCCTTAGCATTCCTGGGCATCAGCTCCTACTTGGCCACCAGAAATGAGGCTGGGGAGGGAGGGAAGGAGGGACACTCGATTCATTATCCTCACACCACTGTACTCTACTGTACTTTCTTTGGCTCCTTTTTGCTTACTGAATAAAACCTTGGGATCTTAAGATTTAGAGCTGGAAGGAGGCTTAGGAATCATAGAATCCAATCTCTTTGTTTTACAGATGGTGAAACTGAGGCCCAGGAATTTTAAGTGACTTGCCCAACATCCCATAAGTAATACGTAACTGAGGCAGGGCCTCCTTGGTTTAGGCTCTCCCCCATCCTCGCATTGTCTGTTGGATATTCCAGGATGACCCATAGTCATCTCAAACTCAACATGTCCAAGACTAAAACTAAACTCACGATCTTCTCCCCACAAGCCCGCCTTTCCTCCTAACTTCCCTGTCAGTGGCACAAGTAGTAGCATCCTTCCAATTTCCCAAGTTTGCAAACTGTCATCCTCCATCCTCTGCCTCACCCAATGTTCAAATCAATTGCCAAGTCTGATTGGTTTTCCCTCCATGACATCTCTCTGTTCACACCCCAGTCACTCGTTTTCAAGACCTCACTGTAGCTCACCTGGATTATTGTAGTAGCCTCTTCATTAGGCCTCCTTGACTCAAATCTCCTTCCCTCTTCGATCCAACCTCCACTCAGCAGTCACGGGCCCAACCGTGGAACTCCCTGACTCAAACTCAGGTTCTATTATACCAGCGGTTCTCAACCTGTGGATTATGTTCAATTTGTAACAATGAAAATACATCCTGCATATCAGATGTTTACATTATGATTCATAACAATAGCAAAATTACAGTTGTGAAGTAGCAAGGAAAATAATTTTATGTTTGGGGGTCACCACAACGTGAGGAACAGTATTAAAGGGTTGCGGCATTGGGAAGGTTGAGAACCACTGTATTATACACTATTACCTCCTGAATCAAATATAAACTCCTTACAACTGAAATGAGGTAAACTCTTTACAACCTGAATCCAACCCATTTTTCTAGCCTTTCCTGCCTTTTACTCCCCTTCATGACTTTTATTCAGTTAAACCAGACTGCTGTTCCTCACATAAAACATTTTCTCTTCTGTTCCTGTCTCCTACAATGGACTTTCCTTACAGCAGAGCTCAAGCCCTCTTCACCTGTAGTTCATCCTCTACTCAGATATCAAAGACTTCCTAAACACAAGTCTGACCATGTCACTCCCCTATTAAATAAGCTTCAGGGACCCCCTGTGAACTCTAAGATCAAATATAAAATCTGTTTGACACTGAAAGCCTCCTCCCACACACCCCTTTCCATCCTTCTTTCACTTTACAGGGCCCTCCTCTGCTCTTGGATCCAGTGACAATGGGCTCCTTGCTGCTGCTTGAACAATAGGCTCCATCTCCTGATTCTGGGCATTTGCCCTGGATGCCCCCATGCCTGGAATGTTCCCTCTCTTCTCACCTTTGCCTCCTGGCTTCTCTGGCTTTCTTCAAGGCTCATATAAAAAAAACCCTACCTTCCACAGGATCTCTCTCAAAGCTAGTGCTTTCCCTCGACTGATTATTCCAATTTATTATTGGCATTATAATGACTAGTTATTATTTATTATATATAATTAATTACATAATCAATAGTTATATATCCTGTATGTAGCTTGATTGTCCATGTTCTGCATGTTGACTCTCCCATTAGACTGTGAACTCTTTGAGAGGCAGGATCATCTTTCAGCTTTCTTTGCTTCCTTAGCTTCCTTAGCACTTACATGCCTTGCACAGGCTAGGCACCTAATAAATGCCTGTCATCTGACTTTCTCAACTCACTCTTCCAGTTGCAACTTCCACTATGCCTCTTCATGAACTCTCCATTCCAGTCCAAATGGACTAACCTCTTTCTCCCGACCATGCCCTGAAATTTCTGCTGTTCTTCCTTCCACTGAGAACATTCCCTTGCCCCCAGCTCTACCAATCCAATCCTCCTCATTTTGAAGCTCAACAGAGTTCCAATCCCTCCAGCAAGTCTTGCTCCATAACCTCAGTGGATGCCATGTGCTCCTCACTCGACCTTTCCTAGAGTTTTAATTGTTTATCTCAGTTGAGATAATCCCTGCCCTCAGGGAGTTTATGTTTTACCCTGAGAAAATAGTTTAATTTCCTCATTCGCAAAATGAAGGGGTTGGACTAGAGGGAGTGTTCTTCACCTGGGATTTGAGTCCTTGGTTTGTTCGCATGGTTTTTTAATAATTATTTTTGATCACTCTATTTCACTATGACTGAGCACTTTGCTTTATGCCTTTAAAAACCTAATATTTTGAGAAGGGGTCCTTTGGCAGATGACTGCCAAAGAAATCTAAAAAAGAAATTCTGTAATAGAGGATTTCTAAGGTCCTTTTCAGCTTTCTCACTCCATGATCTAGGAGCAGATAAACAACCAGGCCTTGTGGAGAGTCTCACATCTATTGTTGATGCTTATCCTTCGTTTTCAGAGGATCAATGATATCATGGGTGAGGTCTTGACTTGCACATGAATTGGATTTAAGTGGGGCAGAGTTGCACAAAGTCATCAGCTTCACTTTCTCTTCTAGAGTCTGTGAAATCCAGTGGCAGGACAAAAATCAGGACAAGTGGTGATAGCCTTGGTCACAGTGGATGGTCTTTGATGTCTGACCAAGCTCTAAGTACTTCAGTTGCCTTCATGGATATTGGAACAAATTATCCACCCATTCTACTGGGGAATGTCTTCACATACTTGGGGTAGATATCCCCCTAGCTCACCAACGGGTTTGAGGCCTGTAGGTTACCCTCAACTTAATTTAGCCCATCTGCTGATACAATTTTACCAGAATACAACTTCTTAGAGTCACAGGTGAGAGCAAGGTGAAGGTGGGCACCAGAGGTGAATGAGAAGCCCTGAAAATGGCTCTTATACAAGCAGTGCCAGTCCTCCCTCCACACCCTATAAACTTATAGCTGTACATTGAAGGGTGATTTCTTTTAAGGATGACAAACTCTTTCACATCTTTTGTGGTAGAAAATGCATTAGATTTGGAGTCAAAGGACGTGGGTTTGAAACCTGGCTCTGCTCCTTGCTAACTGTGTGACCCAGGTCAAATCATCTAGCCTCTGAAGTTCAGCTTCTTCAAGTACAAAATGAAGAGACTAGAAGTCCCTTCTAGAGCAAACATTCTTTGGCAGGGCATCAGGCTGCTTTTTTTCCTCAGGTTTAATTACCAGTTGAAAGCCCCAGTGTTTGGAACCTTACTTATAATTTCTACACAGAAATTCTATTCCTCCTCTAGGTAACAGATTCTTCAGGAACACACGCTGCCCCAAGGGGTCTGGGGTAAGGAGTCCTCCTCCACGAAGAACCAGAGGGGCATGGCCTCTACAGGAGCCCCAACATTCATACAGCAGGGAACAGATGGTCTGCTCACCTTCCTCCTCTGAATGTAAAAACATCCTCGGGTCATGGCCTCCTTCTTTTCCACTTATGCATAATTAGAAACTTGTGAAAACAAAGGAGAAACTCTGGCTGCTTTTAGCAAGGCTTCTGAGGTAGCAGCCAAAAGGGAGATGAGTAGAGAGGGAACAGGGCTTTCAGACCTCCCTGGGTCAGAGAGAAGACTGGCGCCTAACAGGAGAGATCCCTGGCTTTCATTCATTCATTCAATAAGCGTTGATGAGGTAGCTGCTCTGTGCCAGGTGCTATTCTAAGTGCTGAGGATACAAAAAAAGAAAGGCAAAAGGCAGTCCCTGCCTCAAGGAACTTACAGTCTAAGGGGAGACACAGCATGCCGACCAAAGCAATCAAAGCATGCTATATGCAAGTTAAACAGGAAATAATTAAAGAAGAAAGCCGTGTCATTCAGAGGGGTAGGGAGGGCTTCCTGTAGACGGTGGGAGTTTCGTTGGGACTTAAAGGAAGCCAGAGAGGGCAGCACCTGGAGTGCTCCAGGCACGGGAGAGACAGAGAAACCCCCTGGAGCCGGGAGATGGAGTGTAGTGTTTGAGGAGCAGCCAGGCCAGTGTTACTGATGGGAAGTAAGGTGTGAGGAGACTGGGAAGGTAAGAGGGGGCTAAGTTAGGAAGAAGGGCTTGGAAAGGCAGGCAGAGCCAAGCCAGAAGGGACTCTAGAGCTCCCCCGGCCCCTGTCATGTGCTCACCGACTCACCTCAGAAGAGCCTGACAGAAGATGGACTGTACTCAAACATGGTGTTAGCCTGAGCTCCGGCTTAACAGAGGCCCAGAGAGAGAACGGAGACAGGTAGATGGTGTGTTGGCATCTGAAGCTGAATCCTACCCCGCACATTTTTATTAGCTATGTGACCCTGGGCAATCCCAATTTCCTGATCTGTAGAATGGGACTAATAATAACATCTACCATTTTACTGTTCCAAAAGTGGATATTAAGGCTGGAATTGGATGTCTACAAGTTGTCTTAAATATGTGTCCTCCATTTGGGCTTTTTATTACTGTTGTTAATATTATGAGGATTATCATTAGTTATAGTGATCACTATAGAGGACCACCCTCAAAGTCAAAAGAGCTATGTTCAAATCCTGCCTAGTGACCCTAACCAAGTCAGTTAACGTCTTTATTAAGCACCTACTCTGTGTCAGGGCAGCTAGCTGGCACAGTGAGTAGAATGCCCGGTCTTCAGTCAGGAAGATCTAAGTTCAAATCTGGTTTCAGACACAAACTAGCTGTGTGACCCTGGGCAAGTCACTTAACTGTTTGCCTCAGTTTCCTCATCTGTCAACTGATTTGGAGAAGGAAATGACAAACCACTCCAGGGTCTTTGCCAAGAAAACCCCAAATGGGGTCACAGAGAGTCAGACTTGACGTTCATGAAAAATGACTAAACACCAATATGCCGGGCAGCTTAAACTGTCATTGCCCCTTCAGGGCAGGTGATACTCTTCCTCCCTATTTTAAAATATATTTATTTGTTTGTTTGTGTAGTCATTTATTTTAGCCTGAGTCTCTCTGTAACTCCTGGGCTGGGAATGCAGCAGCCACCCATGATCAGCAGAGAAGCCTTTGACCTGCTTGGCTTCTGATCAGTCTGGACAGTCTAGTCCCCACCTCCTACCCAAAGATTCACCATATTGGTGCCAGGTTTAGTCACAACACCTCTGACACCACTGTAGCTCAGACCTCTCAAGTTCAAATCATCCACCAGCCTCATTCTCCAGGTAGCAGGGATGACACCACACCCACTTACAAATTTTTTGAAAAACTCCAATTTTTTTATATCATCAATTTCTAAAAAGTTTGATCATGTGTACCCATTCATTCATGAAATCAATGAATCTAAATTTAGGAAAAGTCTTAGATCTACAGAGCATACAATGTCAGAGTTTAGAATCATAATACCAGGAAATGTCAGAGTTGGATTAAAGAACAATATTTAGGGCTGAAAGATAGCTTTGTTGTTCACTTGTTTCTATGCCCAACTCTTCATAACCCTATTTGGGGTTTTCTTGGCAGAGATATTGGAGCAGTTTGCCTTTTCCTTATCTAATTCATTTTACAGACGAGGAAAAGTGGGAAAACAGGGTTAAGTGACTTGGCCAGGGTCACACAACGAGTATGTGTCTGAGGTCACATTTGAACTCAAGATGAGTCTTCCTGATGCCAGACCCAGCACTCTGTGCACTATGGCGCCACCTAGCTGCCCAGAAAGAGCATCATCTAATCTACTCTAATCTAGCATTTTGCAAAGGGGAAACTGAGCTCTAAGGAGGGTGATGACCAAGATCATTCACTAAGTTAGTGGTAGAGCAAGAATGAGAATCCATAGCTCATGAATCTCCAGTCAGTGGTTTCCCTATATTTATAGAATCATTGACTTAGAGCTGGAAGCAATGTCAGAGGTCATCCAGTTCAGCCCTTATCCAAAGCATGAATTCCATTATAACTCTCTCAATAATGTCAAAAAGACCATGTTTCTTGAAAATAGATTAAGGGAAAATTGAAGTATTAAAGCCATTTACTAAGCATAAAATATGAATAAGTCTTTAAAGGTATCTGTGAACTCCTTCCCTATTCCTCCTCAAGAAAAGGAAAACATTCCCCCCTGTAATACACCAATATCCCCCCTTATTGTGCCGGCTAATGTCTTCGGTTGAGAATAGTATCAGAGATCACAGAATCATAAGATTTTCAGGCTGGATTAAACCTTAAGCATCATCTAGTCCATTTGCATCTGCATTTTACAAATAAGGAAACAGACTCAGAAAGTCCTGTCCAAAATTATGCAGGTAATGATTCTGATTCCAAATAATAATAACTATTTTTTTCTCACAATGGCCATGGAGGCTATGAAGTACAAATATATTTCCCCCATTTTAAAATTAGTCTCAGGGAATAAAGTGTCTTGAACAAGGTCATGCAATTAGTAAGTGCTGTTTCCACTTTCCTGGTCTGTTTCTAAAAGAGTAGCACCTTCTAGGAGGGAATGACAGTTTGCTTAGGGTACTGTTCCCTTAGCAGGGAAAAACTATTAGCTTCCATTAATATGAAAGGGAGGATAAAATGCAAAAGTATGAGGCAATCCTATAAATCAAAGAGCATCTGAAGGGAGCTGTACAGCCCTCCACTAAGACCACCTTGGAGACAAAGAGTACAGCCCAGGAGAAAAGCCCCAGAGCACGCTGCAATGAGGAGCACACCACCTCCTCCTTATTACCTGCCATTTAAACAATCCACTAACTCCTGAGCATCTACTGTATACCCAACACTTGGAGGGGCCAGGAGTGGCAAGCTGAGCCCTACTGGGAAGTGACTTTCCTCAATTTAATTGGTTCCTCTGAGATGATAGCTCTCTCCCCGAGTACAACCACTCTTGTCCATTCATTTGTTCAACCATTGCTGAGTCTCAGTTTCTTTCTCTGTAAAATGAAGGAAGTGGACTGAAAGGTTGCTTGGGTCTCTTCCAGATCTGTTCTTAGATTTACTAGCCTGATACCATGAGTGTAAAATAGTGAAAACTCTGCTGCACCTGGAAGCGGGAGACCTGGGTTCAGATCCCACCTCTAAAGCTTATCAGCTGTGTGACCTAGAGTTAGGTAAGAGAAGAGTTAGCTAAAACATTTCACCTCCCACTGCCTTAGTTTCCATACCTGTAAAATAGAGGTAATAAAAGCACATATTGTAAATTCTACCTACCTCACAGATTTGTTGTGAAAAGTGTGCTTTATAAACTTAAACTACTCTTAAAAATTTGAGTTCTTCATTCATTTCAGTCATGTCTGACTCTTCATAACCCCATTTGGGTTTTTCTTGGCAAAGATGCTGAACTGGTTTTCCATTTCCTTCTCCAGCCCATTTTACAGATGAGGAAACTGAGGCAAACAGGGCTAAGTGACTTTCCAGAGTCATACAGGTAGTAAGTGTCTGAGGTCGGATTCGGACTCAGAAAGATAAAATCTTCTGACTGCACTGCCTCATTGTCCATATAAGAATGCTGGATTTAGAGTCCAGGGACCTGGATCTGAATCCTGGCACCACTCAGCATCCAAGTGGTCAAATATTAAGTGACAGAATGACTTGCCACTTAGACAGGTCATTTAATTTCTAGGGCCTTAGTTTCCCATATGGGTATTGAGGGAGTTAAAGCAGATGACCTCTAGGATCCCATTAAGCTTTAAATTTATGGTCTCCTTATTGGCTATGTGACCACACGTATGTCACTGTTTCTTCACCTGTAAAATGAGGAACATACTTACATTAATCACCTAAAAGTTGGTTGTAGGAAAAGCACTTTACAAACTTTAATATATTATATAACGTGAATTTTTATTATGTCCTATGATTCAAAGCCTCTTTCAACTCCACAGTACACTGTGGTTCTTTGGCTCCGAGGTCTATTTTCAGTTCTGATGTTATATATACTTTAGGATTCTAAAGCCCTTTCCAATTCTAACATTTTGGGGTTTTGTTCAGTCCCTTCAAGCTCTGCCAATCTGCATTCTATGAGTCCTTGTAAAGCCCCTTCTAAATCAAACAGTTTATAGTGTTGGGTTCTAGTGGTTCCTCTGACATTCTGCTATTCTTTTATTTGAAGGTTTTACATCCTGTTAGTCCATTCACATATTCAAATATGAAAAATCAGTGTCATTCAAGATGACTGTCTATTCTTCGTTAGAGACAATTGTAAGATAAAACATTCCCTTAAGGAGAAAAGGAAGGTAGAACTTACATTGTTCAAGGTTCGAAGCATTGCTTTCTTTTCCTATTTTGTAAACTCACCAAATCTGAAGGGAAGTAATGCAATATATTAAATGAGACAATTGGACCAGATGACCTCAAAGGTCCTTCCCAGCTCTGGTTTTTAATGATGATATGAATTTAACCCTTTCTAACCTGTGAAGCTGGAGATTCCTCATTAGCTAATCAGGTTGTTCTCCTGGCCTTTCTCATTTTATAAATATTTATACTGATTTATACTACACGGTCTTGCAATATATATTTAATTTAAATAGACTGTCAAGATCCACGCTGTAATTCATGAAGGGTGACATTACTAAAAGCCTGTAATTCAAGTCTAAAATGTCCAGGCCTACAAACAGCTGAGGGAGCCTGGAGTAGGATCATATATTTCATGTGTCAAGAGGACAGAATACACACCTCATGAACACTAGAAAAGATCTAAGAATCCTATTAGGTTTAGAAGCCTCTCAACCTGGTGTTTCAAATGTTCCGTTCACTGGAGATAAGCACCATGAAACAGCCACAGAGACAAGGTGGAATCACTACTGAAAAGAACGCTGGATTGGAAATTTAAAGATACGTGTTTGGGATTAGGCTCTTTCACCAGCTTTGTTACCTTTGGGAAGTCACTTCTGGGCCTCAGTTTCCTCACCTGCAAATCAAAGTGGAAATACTAGATGATCCCTAAGAGTTTACATAGCTGGACATTATGCGTTCTATGATTCTCAGGCTTATTCCAGTCCTAAATTTCTGTAAAGGTATTGGATGAAATGACCTCCAAGTGCCCTTCCAACTCTAATATCTTTTGATTCTAAGATCTCTTCCAGTTCTACAAATCCTATGATTCGATTCTATTCTAAAGCCCCTTTTATCTCTGATGGTCCATATTCTATGTTCTAAAGCATCTTTCAGCCCTTCAGACATTCTGTCTAAAATGATCTTAAGTCTCACCCAGTTCTAACATTCTACCATTCTGTCCCTTACAGTCAAGTATCCCTAGCTCTAGGCTTAGCACATTTTGTCCCTGCCCGGTTTCCTCTGAGAACCTCAGATAACTAATACAGCTTTATCACATTCTCTCTCTGTCTCTCTCTCTCTGTCTCACTGTCTCTCTGTCTCTGTCTCTCTCTGCCTCTCTCTGTCTTTCTCTCTTTCTCTCTCTCCTTGAATTCTGAAGGAACTTAACAATGTCCAGGAAATTACACTTCCTCTCTCCAGAAAGTTGGGCTTCTAACTGTCCTGGAATTCAACATGCAAGAAACTTCTTCTTTCCCTAAGAAGCCAAGTCCCCAGATTGTCACCATTTGGCCATGTGCTTCCCCTCTGTTAGAGGTCACATGACAAAAAGCATCCATGGTTGCAATAGGTCTCTGCCCCTGCTTCTCCATGGTGGCCAACCCTTGGGATGGGGAAAGGGACTAGGTCAGAGTTCAGGGTTCCCCCTGCCAAGCTCTCAAGTTTGCTCTCAGTTTCCAGGTCTCTCCTGGGATCTCTTCAGAAAGGTAAAAGGGCTGACTTTGTATCAGATGCTCTTCCCCCTCTCTTTATAATCCCAGCCCAAAGGGGTGGCATTGACACACCACAACCCAAGCCAATCACTTTATTATCAATCAATGAGATTTAAGATGTCTTCATTCTCAGTGTGATATTACTCAAAGTGACCCAGCAGATGTCCTTTTACCCTTCCAGACTGTCCATCAATAGGCATGTCCACAACCTCCACAGGAAGACACAAAGTCCCCAACAAAGGCTCACCGACCTATAAGTTCATCAAGTTTATAGTGACAACAATGACCATGATGATATGGCATTTACCTAATGCTTCTTAAGGTTTACAAAAGGTTCTCCTCACAACCTTGAGAGGTAGTTGCTATTATTATCCCCATTTTAAAGATGACTAAACTACAGCAGAGAGATTGAATGACTTGCCCAAGATCACACAACTGATGTCTGAGCAGGATATGCACTCAATCTTCCTGACTCACAGTCCATACCACCTCGGTGCCTTAGGAATTGCTCTCATCAGCTGTGTTCTATGAATCCAACGTCCCTTCCCGACCTGAAATATTCTGTTCTATGACTCCAAGACCTGTTCTAGCTCTGACGGTCTCTGTTCTACAGTTCAAAGATCTCTTCCAGCTCTCACGCTCCATGGCTCTGTGAGCATGTAGCAAGTTCTTAGATTTGTTTTTGCAGAGATGAGAATCACAATACTTTATGTATGCATTATACGTATATCAGTGTATTGGCGGGGGGAGGAGGGGCCTTAAGTTGTATTCTTTTCTTACAACGACACTGTAAGAGGTAATCGGAGCAAAGCTTATTTCTCTCTGAGAGGCCTTTTCCACGGTCAGGCCCAGGATGAAATTCTGGCCTTCTGACTCTATGTCCATCCTTCTCTTGTACTATAGGCCTCTCTAAGACAAGTTTCCCCCCTTCCAAAACTTTTTTACTGATGCTCTTTCCTTTTTTATATCTCACCATAATTTCTGAATGACTTCTTCCCCATAGAATCAAGCAATGGATAAATACTGATTAAGCCCCTACTATACTGGGGATATATAAAGAGGTAAAAGATGGTCCCTGCCCTCAAGGGGCTAAGGCAAGGAGAGGACAAGCCAACAAATATAGACAAAGTAAGCTTCTTTGCAGGATAAATGGACAATAATTAACAGAGAGAAGATGCTGAAATTAAAAGGGGTTAAGAAAGACTTCCTACAGCTTTTTAGTTTGGACTAAAGGAAGCAAGATAGATCAATGATGAGAGCAGAGGAGAGAGAGCATTCCAGGAGTGGGTGGCAGACAGAGAAAATGCCCAGGGCAGAAGGATGGAGTGCCTTATTTGTGGAACAGCCAGGAGGCCAGTGTCACTGGATGGAAAAGTATGTGTCGAGGGGTGAGATGTAACAAGACTGGAAGTAGAAAGGGGCTAGGTTATGGAGGGTTTTGAATGACAAAGAAAGCATCTTGTATTTGATCTTGGAGACATTAGGGAGCCACTGTAGTTTATTTAATAAGAGGGGTGACGTGGTCAGACCTGTGACTTAGGAACATTGCTTTTGTGGCTGAATGGAGGACAGATGGGAGCAGAGAGAGGATGGAAGCAGACAGACTTACCAAGAGGCTATCACAATAATCCAGATGGGGCCTGTATGAGAGTGGCCACTCGGTCTTTCTTGACTCTGTTTAATAACACAGGGTTGAGGGCAGGGTGAGAGAATTGCTGTGTCTCCCAATGCTGGTCCATCTCTCCAGAGTCACAGGTATTTGGGATGGATTATTTTCTCTCCAAAAAAGATTCACCTATCCCTTAAATCACTCACTGAAGAGTTGAGCATGACCACATCAGCCAAGGCCAACCCTTTCCCTTGCAGCCCAGAAAAAGAAAAACCTACTTGTATGAGAGGCTAGGTACCAGAGACAACAGATAAGGATTGTGTGTGCAATATAAGTTCATTTTTATTATAATTGTTTTCATTGCCTTTGTATGGAAATGGCAGCAATGTGCATAACTTATGGAGGCCTGGATATGCACATGCCAAGCTCTAACACTCCTTGCACACGCTCACTCAAGCATGAGATGTATAATGCTAACACATTCAGACGGCTGTGGAGGCCCTGGTCAAAAAAAAAAAATCTTACTCCACTCTAATACATTAAAATGATCAAGGCAGGAATCAGAGGTTTACCTCATTATAAGTAAACTTTGCATTTACAATTTAAAATTAAAACTGAATTAAATGATTAAAGGCACACTATTGCTTCATAAATGTGTCTCGAGAGGGACTGGCAGAGAAGAGAGATGTGGAATCTTTCTGCTTCATCTTTCAGGAAAAGGCTCCTCTGACTTATGTCTTCCCCTGCCAGTCAGATAACAATAGATTTAATAAATAATAATAATAGAAATCAAATTAATGGGAAACAGGATGAGGAATACAGCTTCCCCATCATCCTGCTACTGGAGATGTACCAAGGAAGCTTTCAGTGACACTACAGAAGAGGAGCAGATATCCTAATACTTTTACTTAACTACAAAAAGCAACTATTTTATCCATTTGTACAAGAGTCCAAAGGACATGAAGTATAAAAGCAGAATAACAGGACAGCAACTTTTCCCAGATGACTTTTGCCCGTTCTATCTGGATTCCTTTGAACAAAATGAAGAGAACGATTTTTCCTATACTTATAATCAACAGCAACTGCTCAAAGCCCAACCTATGTCCACGTTGGAGGGGGAGGGGAGAGAGGAAATGCTGGCATTTGATGAAATGCAGCAGAGACTCTATGTGGGCTCTGAGATCACTATGGTGGCCTGGAAGGCCAGACAGGAACCCTGAAATATTGGCCTGTCGGACTCACTGATTGGGTTAGCACCTGGCTAGTATGATCTAAATTCTCTTGTGAATCAAGAAAATAGAAAAGATGGCACTGGGTCATGGGGTAGCCCTAGAAGATGTTCAATAACTCATACTATTTTATTCTCAGCTCCAAATTAGTCAGCAATGGACTATAGATCAATGCAGGCCAATCATAAGAAATAACTTTATTACTAAAGTTGAATTTGATGAAATAAGAGCAGAAATTTAAGAGTTATTAAATATGAAGAAGGAAAAACTGAAGGACCTGAATGCAATGAAAGCATAAACTTCTTGACAAGATGGCGACCTGAAATTCTGTGGGTGGCAGACCACTCAGCTACCACATTCCTACTCCAACAAAACCTTGAAGTTTGTATCAGCCCTTACAATTACCAAGAAATACAATGAGAAACTACAGAAAGGAATATCCTCCATCTCAGACAGAACTACACAAGAAGTTAGCCAGAAGCCAATGGACAACAGAAAAGGGAACCCCACCACACACACCCTTGCCACATAGTAAAGCCACTATGGTAACTTCCTGTATGAAGTGAAACAGGTAACCTGTAAAACTCTATGTCCAGAGACTGAAAAAGTAGAGGAATCCTTGAGATTCCTCCTGAGAGCTCCAGAGTGGGCAGAAAGGTCCAGTGTGGGGAACATGGAAGCCTCAGAGAACAGCAACAGACTGTAAGCAGTCAACAGTTGCCAACGACCAGTGAGCAGCATAGAGCCTTAACAGTGAGTGATCAGACCAGCACAGCTTAGGTCTCAGGCTCTAATGTCTCTAATATTCTCTCCTGAGAGTCCACAGAGAGCCTCATAGTTCCAATACTCTTAACTCAGATGTCTAGGGGGAACCTAACCCTAGGAGGCAGAGAGGTCAGAGCAGGAACCCAGGAGACAAGATAAATCCAGGCTGATGACCCTATCCAAAAGCTAGCAGAGGAAAAGTCTGGCCCTGTCTCAAAGGTCCCAATTCAAGAACGAAAGCTAGAGAGATGAGTATGTTTTTTAAAAAGAAGACTTTGTACATCAACCAGTGTAAAAAATTATTGCAAATCTAGAAATCCTCCAAAAAGAAAGAATAATTCCATAACAACCACAATAGAGATTCAAAGAAAAAAACTGATTTTCCATAAAGACTATGTGAAGAAATAAACAAGAGATAGAAGCCAGAAGGTTAGGGTAATAAAAAGTCAAAACACTGAGAAGACCAAAAAAAAAAATTAACATTGATCATTGATCAAGAACTATACTATTGAGAGTAAAAAAGCAAATTAGAGGAAAGAGACAACCCTCAAAGGAGGATTCTATGGAAAATGTTGGCTTGTCTACACATTCCAAAGACAACCAACCCAATGAAAACACAAGCTGGATCAAATGTGAAACAGAAAGCTTGTGAGGGTACTATTAGTATAATCAACGACAGAATAGTTGTTACCCCAAGAGAGGTTAACTACTCTGCAAAACTGGAAAATGTCATGTCCAGATGTGACATATAATTATTGGCTAAAATCCTGGAGAGTGTTCTATAAATTACTACTGAAGCAGTCAGGGTGTGCAGGAACCAACTCCAGCTGGCTCTAGAGCTAGCTGATTGCTAAATTTTCAGGGTAAGCATTTACACCTTGGGAATCAGCAAATGCTACAAAACAGGGTTTGATTTCATGTCTTGCTGATTGTATAGACTTTAGAACAGTGCTTCTCAGCCTGTGGGTCATGACCTCTTTGGGGGTCAAACAACCTTTACACAGGGGTCGCCTAAGACCATCGGAAAATGCATATTTCCTATGGTCTTAGGAACTGAGACATGGCTCCTCTATCCATCTCCAGGTGGGTGTGCCCACATGCAGATACGCCCACATATGAGTATTAAAGGGTTGCGGCATTAGGAAGGTTGAGAACCACTGCTTTAGAAAGTGATAGACCTTAAACTTAAAAAGATGTCTTACATATGTTTTTCCCAGGGAGCCAATAGTTAAGTATTTGCCAACACATTTCTGAGAGGACTGTACCAGTCTTCTCTCTGGAGCAAGCTTGATCCCATATTTCTTAACAGAAGAGTTCACATATTTGTTACCAAAAGATGAGAATGCCAGTGACCCTTCTAAATATAAGTTAATTACCTTTTTATGTACTATATTCAAAGTACCATAATGGTATTTTGGACTATCATTGTATACTCCATTGTATCTCTCAAAAAAAATCTACAAACACTTGAAGGAAAACAATATACTGCCTTAGGAGCAAAAAGGGGTGCCCCAAAACTGCCAGGAGTATAAAGACCAGCTGATTATTAATCACTGATTATTGTGCAAACCATCCCAAATCATTGTAACATTTCCTACCTTTGTAGATTATTACAGATCCTTTAACTCAGTTCCACACACAATGACTGATACACCAAAACGTATGAAGTAGATCTGAGCATAGTGAGACAGCCAGAGTGTCTGGCATCCACATGGAAAACTGCTTTTTATTTAAAACATGCCACCAAAACAATAATATAAAAAATAGTTGATGTAAAATGTGATGTCTTTCAGGGAGACCTTCTACAGTACTACCTTACCTTAAATCCATTATCCTCTCTAAATGGGGATGGCCTTCAGAAGTCCTATCCAAGGGGAAAGGATCTATTTGTACAAACATTTATAGCAGCTCTTTTTGTAGTGGCAAAAAATCAGAAATTGAGGCTATGCTTATTAATTGGAGAACAGTTGAACAAATTGTGGCATATAATTGTGATAGAATGCTATTGTGCTATAAGAAATGACAAGCAGGAGAGTTTCCCCCAAGAAGCAGGGAAGATTTATATGAACTGATACAAAGTGAAGTTAGTAAAAGCAGGAGAACATTGTACACAGTAATAACAATATTGTAATGATGATCAACTGTGAAAGACTTAGCAATTTTGATCAAGACAATGATCCAAGAAAATTCCAAAAGACTCATGATGAAAAATGCTATCCACCTCCAGAGAGAGAACTGATAAACCTTGAGTGCAAACTGAAGCATATTTTTCTTGTTTGTATGTGTATGTGTGTGTATGTTTTCTTTTACAACATGGCTAATATGGAAATATATTTTGCATGACCTCACATGTATAAGTGATATCATATTGCTTGCTTTCTCAAGGCGTGAGGATGGGGCAGTACGAAGGGAGAAAACTTGGAACTCAAAATTTTAAAAAATGAATGCCAAAAATTTATTTATATATAATTGAGAAATAGTTAATAAAATAAATAAAAATATATTAAAAAAAAAAGAAATTCTACCAAAACATCTTATCACTTGATGAACATGGGTGTCATCAAGTAATAAGGCTACATTTAAAAAAACAACATTTAATAGCTTCTCCATCTCATGGAATCTTTTTCTAATGGTATGAAAATGTCATTTGGGCTCAAACAATGTAAGAGCCTTAATGCACAACAAGGAAAGATAGAAATATTTAAGCTTCAAACTTAAATCCAGATCCAAGGGATGAAGATGATACCTACAAATACCCTGGTCTCCTCCAGGTAAGGCACATTGAAGACAAAGCCATAAGAAAAAAACAAAGAAAAATGTAGACCTCAGAATAACTTTTATAATTCTGAAATCCTGGGGAAAATATGTTTAAAGCAATTAACACCTAGACATACCAGTTTTAATCTACACTTTTGGAACTGGAAAAGTTCCAAAAAGTTCCAAAAAAATTTCCAAAAGTTCCATGACAGATTTGGAAAGGATTTTAAACAACACCAACACAATATTAGCCAAACACATTGCCCTAAGGAAGCTATGTGAAGATCAATGCAATCATCAGAAATGAAGATTAATAAATATTCTCAGAGCATAGGTTATACTGGTTAAAAACTTACATAAAACCCTTTGAAAGAAGCAAATATCACATTGCAGAGCAATATAAAGACTGATAATAGGTGCATGACATTGGATTTATGGAATTTAACTGAAGTTGTTTTATCTCCAGATGGACCCTCTAAGATACAGGAGTAGAATCAAAAGGCCTTCCATGAGTGACATTCATGACAATTCAATCAATACCATCAAACAAATGACTAAGTTATGAGATTTTGTTCATAGAAACAAAGGGGTTTATGATTGTAGTTCAAGACCAGATCATCACCACCAAAAGTTTCAAATAGGTTATCCTTAAGGAGTTCAGTCTTAACTGATCAAAGTAGATTATACAAAGGAGCTAGACATTGCAATTCATCACTGCAGTCTGTGAGAATTTAACACCTACCAAGACATGACCTTATGCCTAGAATTCTACATTATACGCTTACTATGTTTCACAGACTAACAAAAAATTCATATACTGAATATATAGACCTCAAAATATCCTTTAGAATTTAATAAATAAATTATACTGGAATTAGATTGTTACCATAAACAGAGCTATTAATCAAAATCACCTAGACATAACATTGATTCATAAAATTTTAAGCACATTTTATGAACTCATAATCTCTAAACTATGTGGAACAAAAAACTTTCAAAATATAGACCCAGGATATGAAATCAAAACCATATGGAAACAGGATGAGAAACATCCCATCTCCATCATCCTTTCAACTACTAGAGTTGTCTCAAGAATACTTTGGGTACTTAGAAAAGTTGAATTTACATATCAATACTTTTCTGTTGTTACAGAAATCACTTAATTTCTCTACCTGCGCAATAGGCTGCAAGACTTTAAATGTAAAAGAGTAATAACAGGTTAACAACTTGTCCCAGCACCATTTCTTTCTGAAAGCCACAAAAAATGAAAAGAACAAAACTAGAATTAATAACAATAACAAATAGGAATAATTAGCAAATATGCTTCACAGACAGGTCCAGCAGATTTTAGCCTCCCTTACTCAAGACCTAAATGGGTCCCCTTTGTCCCTTTCATGACATTATGCTGCTATCACTATAGAAATAGAAAGGCCTGCCAGCACAGAATTGAATACTATTATATAATTTTTTTAATGAGGTGCCATAGTTACAAGACCCCTGAGTTTGTACATAATTTTCTTTTCCCTTCAACGGGCCACCTCTTCAGTAAAAATAAACCAATCAACAAGGGGGAGAATCAGAGGATCCCCCAGAGACTCAGCTTTTCCTTCACCCTCTGGTCAGTTCTGAAACAAATAAAGATATCAGAGGTAATGAGTATTTCCCCCAGACACATCCATCTATCTAATTTCCATCATCCCAGCCTCCAGAAATCTATAGATTCCTAAACAAAATCTCCCTAGGTTACGATGATAATAATCCAAATTTGTAAAGATCTAATTCAAGAAATTAAATGTTCTGGGAAGAGGAATGAGTGTGAAATTGGGATTTAGGAAAGTTGAATTCTAGAACTTCCATGACCATTATTGTGTGACCTTGGACAAATCACCTCATATCTATAAGACTCAGTTTTCTCATTTGCAAAATGGGAATAATAATTTAAAAAATGAAGAGTCAGGGTTAGCATAATGGACAGAAAGATGGATTTGGAATCAGGAAGAACTGCATTCAAATCCTTTCTCTGAGAAATACCAACTGTATCACTGTGGGCAAGTCACTTCATCTCTCAGTGTCCCAAGCAATTCTCTTAGATCAGAAGTTGCAGAGCAAGTGCTAATCTACATTGATAGGAGTATTTCTCATTGAGTCTTCTACACCAAAGAAATCACAGGTCCAGTCCAAAATAAACAAATGAATGAATGAATGATGGAATTCAGAGTTAAGAAAGAACATAGAGATCATCTAGTCACTCTCATTTTACAGATTAAAAAAAAAATGGGGACCAGAAAAGTAAAAGGAACTTCCTCAAGGTAGCTTCTGTTTGATTACCATTTTTGAGTTTCATTTACAAATAAATTAATAGTTCTCAGATAAGGCAAGGGTTCTAAAAATCAGTAGATTGTCTCTTTTTTGAAGCATGTAAATACTGACTTACGTGTTTGGATTTTTCATATTATGTGGACTTGTTTACCTTTCTTAATTTCTATTATTGGATGAATGGGCAAGTTGAATACTTCTCCAGTAGCATAGCATCCCTATATGTTCCCCCAGCTCATGTTCACTGTCAGGTTGGATCCTCTGGGTCTACTGTCTTAGGTGTGAGGTATTGTTTGTGAGCCCCCATTAGTGTGTTTATTTTCTCCCTAGTCAGCTAAGGGGCACAATTAGTTCAAAGCAAAAGCATTTATTGAAAGAGTATAGTAAGACAAATACAGGTCTCCTTATAAATTTGAGTCACATTTTCCAACAAATGCTTACAGCTTTCAGTGGAAAGATTGGACTCACACTCACAGAGTTCACAGGTGGAGAAGCACACATGTAACCAAGGAATATGCCAATAAGGGTAGCTCAGTTTTCTAAGGCTGCAGGGATGCAGGTATCTTTCTGCTTTGTCTTTTCACCTTGGTCTTATGGTCTCCACTGGACTCTTCTCTACCGAATTCCTTTCCACTGGATGCTGCCAGATGTAGCTTGACTTTATATACTGATTCGTGTTCCACTGGTTGCTGCTAGGCACTCCTTAGTTGTAGTCTCTGCTTCTTGAAGTTTCTGGCTTTACTGAAATCCTGGCCTAGATTACTGCTCAGCATTTTCAGAAGGAATCAGAATCCAAACCCTAAGGCCAGCAGAAATTTTGTCTCTGAGGGCACCATAACTGAAGAGGATTCCCAGTTTCAGGCACCATACTTTCTTTCCTTTCATTGACTTCTGTTAAATAAACTGACTCTGGAACCAGACTCTTTCTTCAGGAAGCTTCTATGGGCTCCTTCTATTAAAACAGCAGTTCTCAACCTGTGGGTTATGTTCAATTTGTAACAATGAAAATATATCCTGTGTATCAGATATTTACATTATGATTCATACAGTAGCAAAATTACAGTTATGAAGTAGTAATGAAAATAATTTTATGGTTGGGGGTCACCACAATGTGAGGAACTGTATTAAAGGGCTGCGGCATTAGGAAGGTTGAGAACCACTGTATTAAAAGCTGTATCAGATAGTCCTAGCACTACAGTGCTAATGGTGGTGGAGGAGGAAAGAAGAGAGAGAAACTTCCTTCTCCCTTGCTGTACTCTCCAAGAGCAAAAAGGGAAAGATTAAACTCTTTCTTTAGAGCTCACTTTAGAGACAGGCCCGTTTCTTTTTATGTAAGTCAAAAGAGGAACAGCTAATCCTCTCAGTCAGTGCTTAAAACTTCCCTGTGTTCATCAGTGGCTTTCCCCTAATGGTCACTGACCCTACAATTCCATTAGATTTGTTGAAGAACTTCACACTGTTTTGGAGTTGTTTAGTTAGTTTCTTTATGATCTTCAGTGAAACTCATAATCCTTTACAGCAGGAATTATTGAAATGACTCTTTTACTGAAAATCCATCTTTAAAAAATTTATAATTAAGCTAAGTTCTGAAGGATATAATATTTTGCAGTGAAAACCAACTTAGTATGAAAACTTTCTTATTTCATAAGACAAATTTTTTAGGTGTGGTGTGGGCATGTGTGTGTGTACAAGTACCTGGTACGTAGCACTTAAGAAATACTTGTTTATCGACTGAACGAGAAATAGTCTTCACGTTTGTTTGTTTTTTACTGCTTTCCCTTGATATGTGAAAGATCTCCCCATGGATGCTCATAGGATTTGGTGTTTAAAGTTGAAGTTCTAGAACTTGACCACAATATTTCTAGCTAAGTTGCACTTGTGGTCTTTCTCTGTTGGTGATCTATCAAGTAATATTATCTTACATTTTCTTCTATTTTTTCATTCTTTAGATTTTGTTTGATTCTTGATGCCTCATAGAGTCATTGGCTTCTACATGCCCAATTCTAATTTTTAACAAATTGTTTTCTGCAGTTAGGTTTTGTACCTCCTTAACCGTTTGGCCAATTGTACTTTTTAAGGAGTTGTTTTCTTCAGTGAATTTTTTCCATTTTGTCAATTGTATTTTTAAAAGAATTGTTCAATTTTTCTTCTACCTCTCTAATGTAGTTTTTAAAATCTTTCTTGAGGTCTTCCAAGAATGCTTTTGGGGCTTGAGACCAATTCAGATTCCCTTTTGGGCAGTGGTTCTCAACCTTCCTGATGCCACAACCCTTTAATACTTGTATGTGGGCATATCTGCATGAGGGCAGACCCGCCTGGAGACAGATAGAGGAGCGGTGTCTCAGTTCCTAAGACTATCGGAAATATGTGTTTTCTGACAGTCTTAGGCGACCCCTGTGAAAGGGTCATTTGACCCCCACCCACAGGTTGAGAACCACTGCCTTTTGGGGTTTCAGATGTGGGTATAGCATCAATGCTGTCCTCTTCTGAATTTGTGTTTTGATCTTCCCTGTCTTCATAGTAAAAATCTATGGTTTTTGCTTTTTGCCCATTGTGATTGCTTTTTTCCTGGTTTTTTAAAGTGGATCTCTGCTGCTGGGGCACAGGGGGCTCTGTCCCACACTTCTTGTGCTGGGCCTGATTACTGGCTTTGTGTGCTGTGGCCTCTGGTTCTGGTGGCAGGAAGCTATATAATGCTGTAGCTTACCTGGAGTTGGCTGGTGTATACTGAGTCTAAGTGCAGTCTTTCTGCATTTCCCCAAGGTTACATTGAGGCTTGAGGCATGAGGTGTTATGGAGGGGTGGTCTGGCTGCTGGAGGTGTCCTCCTCCCCTAGGGCTGCTCTAGAGCACATGTAGGCTCAACTGCTGGTGGATGCCCATCCACATTGGTGTCTGCTGAATCCTCTGGCTGTGTGAAGGCATGCCTAAGGGCTTGGTGTTTGAGCTTGCTGGCTCCACCATCCTGGGACTCAGAATCTCCTGCTGGTTGGCTGAAGTGGGGTTTGTTGTTGGCTTGCTGGGATACCTCCTGTCCTGTACCGGTTCTCTTCAGCCACAGCAAAAGGTTAATCTCTCTAGACTCCCAGGCTACAAGACTGCGATGCCCTTTTGTCTGGCTCCACTATTCCCAAATTTTTCCTGAGGCAATATTCTCTGGGTTTTTCAAGGTCAACAAGGTGGGGGAGGGGAGGGGGGGAAGGAGGGTGAGAACACTTACAGTTTATTTCACCATCTTGGTTCCCAGAAGTTTAAGTAGGTGGCTTTCAAACATTTAGTCTGTAGGCTGGTAGCTCCAGGAGTAGCTCTTGCCACCCCTGCAGGCCCCTCGTAGGACTATGCCTCTCTCTCACCCAGTTCCAACAGACCTCCCCCCCAAGCCCCCAACCCCCACTCCACCCTCACCCCACCCCATCTGGGGGAGATGTCTGGGAATCACCACTGCCCCTGGAGGCTGCTCTGGCTCTGTTATGGCAGAGTCTGTGCTGGTGCAGACCCTGCACTCTGCACTCTTCTCCCAGCCTGGGGCAACAGATATTTCCTGTTGACCCCCCAGGTTGTCTTGGGCTAGAAATCTGTCACTCTCTGTCTCTGTGTTCTGACACTCCAAAATCTGCTCAGATTCACCCCTTAGAGGTATCTGAAGGAATTTGTGGGAGAGCTCAGGTTAGTCCCTGCTTTCACTCTGCCATTTTGGCTCAGCCCAACTCAAGTAATATCGATATGAATTTTGTCTTCTGTTGCTAATACTTCTGGACAATTTCCTTACATGATTTCCTGAAGTATATTATCCAGGTTTTTAAATCTCATTACATTTTCCTGAAGAGTCAATTATGTTAAGATTGTCTCATTGCATTGTCTTCAAGATCTTTGGTTTATGAAAACTCAGATGTCTCCAGATTTTTCTGTTTTCTGATTTTGCTCTTTTATTTTCCATTTCTGCATTTTTCTATTCCAAATCTGCTTTCTATCTTTTTTTCAAGGGATTTTCTGTCATTAGTTCTAAAATATTTCTTTTCTTGTCTGGCTCTTTGTTAGTCCAATTATTTTTATATTTTCTCTTCTCAATCTATTCTCTAAATCTGTTGTTTTTCTTATAAGATGTTTCATTTTCTCTTCTATTTTTTCATTATTCATATTTTGTTTAATCATTTCTTGGTCTCTTATTTCATTGGCTTCACTTTGCCCAATTCTAATTTTCAAGGTGTCATTTTCATCCTTAAGATTCTGGATCTCTTCTTCTAGTTGATTGACTTCCCTTTCATACCCTTCTTGATTTTCTTGAACTATTCTTATTTTCTTTTTTAGTTTTTCCTCCATCTCTGTCATTTCATTTTTTTAAAAATCTTCTATAAATTCCTTTTGAGCAGGTGACCATTTGATATTACTCTTTGGGTTTTTTTTAACTTCAATATCCTCTCCTCTGAAGATGAACCCTGGTCATCTCTATTCCCATAATAGGTTTCTATGGTTGGATCCTTTCTCCTTTGCCTGTGCATTTTTTGTGGTCATAGCATAATTATTTGTAGTCAACTACAGCCCTGGGGTATGGGGAATGGTGCCTCTTGTCCCAGATCTTCAGTTCTCTCCTCTAACCCGAAACCAAAGGCAAACCTCCAACCTCCTGTAAGTGCCCACAACCAGCACTTACAGGAGGTTGGGGGTTTGCCTTTGGGCTTCCTGCCCCACTGCTTCTGCACTCACCAGACATGGGCTGGTTCCTTTTAGCCTCTGCCACTCTTCACAAGACAGCTGGGTCTTGACCAGCATTCCTGGTCAACAGAGTTTCCCTCCATCTTCCCAAGCTCAGACACTCAACTCCCCTCACTATCCCTAGGTAAAGTTTCCAGTGGCTGGGTTGGAGGCAGCCTCTCAAACCAACCAACCCCCCAGTTTGCTGCTTGTTTTTTAAGAAGCTAGTCGCTTGCTGTTAAAACGGAACCTAGTCTGGAGGTGTTTACTCTTCATAGGGACCAAACCTCATCCTGGGATTTTTCTCCCAATCTTTTCAGATCGTCCCAGGAGGACCCTGTTATGTCCCCATTCTTATTTATCTCCACCCACACTTTGTTCACCCTAAGATGCTATTTTAACTCTTTTATGGGGGAAAATCTTAAGAGCTTGCAATTTTCTGACCTACTCTGCCATCTTGCCAGAATCCTCTCTTGTCTGGCTCTTTGAACACTTCCTTGAAAGGTCTATTTCTTTAGTTTTAAAAATCAGTTTTACAAATATTTTAAATATTCTTGCAGAGAATCATCCTAATGCATTTCTAGAGGTCTTGTGGTTGTAACAAATTCTTTCTCCTCTGGGATGTTTGCATTACTTCCTTTTATGTGAGAGGCAATGTAGGTGTCAAACTTAAATAGAAATGGGAACCACTAAACCATCTCTACAAGCCACATATTTATTCAGAAAACCACATATTAACATTTTCTATGCTCTATTATATTCTTATTTATTTTGTTAAGTATTTCTGGTTCAGGCTGTACTCCAGAGTGTTAGGGGCTATAATGTGACCTGTGGGCTCTCTCTTATTCTCAAGGTGCTCTGAAGAACTTTGCAATCCATTGTGAGACATGGAACACATTGTCTCAGGACTGCCCAGCATGGCATACCTGTATCACAGAAGGTGCTGTGCCCTATGAGTAAAGTTAAATTGCAGTAGCTCAAAAGAAACACCAGGTGCACAAATTTAGAGACACCACTCCAAATGTTCATGTGAACTACTTGAGCCCAACTTGTGGAAGAGCCTTCCAAGCTCATGCTGTCTGATTAGCCACAATTGCACACAGTGTACCTTGACCCCAACATGGTGTTATCATTTCTGCCCCCTTCTAGAATGAAGGACAACAACCAACCAGACTCTCATGCCATGGATAGAGTCGCCCTTAGAAGCAGGAAGACACAGTTTCAAGTCATGACTCCTACTGTCTGTAGGACCCTCTACCTCTTAATAGCCTGTAAGTCATGGAAAAGGTACTCACCACCTTTGTTAAATGAGTTTCAAATTTCCAGTGCTGAATGAAATAACAGAGCCAAAAGCCACCTCCTTTTACTTCATAGTGTATATTCACTGTATTTTATTACCTTTTGGATTGCTTCTTCATTTCACTCAGTATATGGGCTGGTTTTTCTATGAGATCTTCCTTGTGATAAATTCCTTCCTATCCTTTCTTTGCTGTTTAGTATTGTTGTTTTACTTTATCTGGCTCATTATTTGCCATTTTGAGAGGATGATTGGGACACAGAATTAGATGCAATTATTCACTCAGTCATCTTGCCAGAATTCCCTGAAATGACTTTCCCCAGGCTACATCTAACCCAATGACAGAGAAAAAAAATTATCCTAGACTTTGCTGACCCTGAAACAACAGACTAAGATCTCCCCAAGCCCCCTGAGGGTCTAGAGACTTCATCCCACATCACTCTGTCGCTCATACTGGGACTCTAGTGACTGCTAAGGTATAAAAATGAAACTGTATGTGGTCTGGAAGAAGAAGCATCCAAGCTGTTTCTTTTCTGTTAACCATGAAAGTATCTTGGTACATGCCTATTGGATAGTTAGACCTTGTTGCCCTGACTACCTCACAGAGCTGACATGTAGATAAGATGGATGTGAGAAGACTTTGTGAGATGAAAAGTTATTATTGGTAAATCCCTCATCCTCACTGAAGATCTTTGGGGGAAAGAATATGATTCCTTTCAGAGGATCAAGGCTCTTGAAATAGGAATTAAACCTAAACTTTCCTTTAAAATGTGAATGAAAACCCATTATTGGTGCTTCCCTGGCCATCCCTTCACAGGCTGTGCTGAGCAGCTTGCTGGTTAGGCTGTACTGCCTGTGAGCTGGGCACATGAGAACAGCATTTGCACACCCACATGGCAGCAGGCTTTATGAACCACTGGAAAGCCCAGCAGGAAGCGTTCATTCCCTGCTCGTCTTTTTCTTCAAAATTTCTGGCCATCAGAGGACAAGTTATGTAAGTATCAGAGATGGTGTGATATACTAGAAAGAGAAGGAGTCTAGGAAGTCAGAAGTCCTCAGTTTGACTCCTGGGGCAAGTCATCCCACTTCCCAATCTGTCACCAAGTCCTATTGGTTCTCCACATACTTTTCCCATCTATGCCTACTTCTCTCCTCCAGGACTGACACCACCCTGATACAGGCCCTCATCAGCTCATACCTGAACTATTGCAATGACCTTGTGATTGGCGCCCCACTCCAATCCATCCTCCATTCAACCACTGAAGGGGTTTTCCTAAAGCACATGCCAACCATATTACAACCCTACTCAAGAAATTCCATTGGCTCCCCATTGCTTCCAGGATCAAATACAAAATCTGCTGTTTGTCACTGCAAGTCCTTCATGACCTAATCTCCTACCTTTCCAGTTTTCTTAGCACCTTATTCCCCACCTTGTACTCTTTGGATCCAATGACACTGGCCCCCTTGCCAGGAACAAGAGCACTCAGGAGAGAGGTCAGAACTGAAGATATAGATGTGATTGTCTGCATGAGGGGGCCAGATTGCCAGGAGGGACAGTGTAGAAATCAATCACTAAACACACAAAGCAGCTGCTATATGCCAAGCACCCTCCTAAGTGCTGGAAAGAGAGCAAAAGTCTAGAGAATGCACATTAACTGTGTGAGAAGAAAGTGAGAATCCAGTATAGGAGACAATGAAGGACCAGTTGGAGAAAACCAGAGGAAGGCAAGGGCAGAGATAAATAGTGCACAAGGAGGAATATTCTGTGCATTCCTGGAGAGATGGAACTTGAACTCAGGAAAGCATTCAGGGCTAGCAATGCACGCTGGGAATTTTCTAGCTCGGTCATCCTCTATAATCTCTATGTGAGTGACCACTCTGTGTCCCTGAATGTCCAGTTTCATATCTTAACCTGTAGGTTCCATAAACTCTTCTACCCCTGTGTTAACTAACTCAGCTATCCAGTATGATCTCAAACTCGATTTCATTTAGAAATGGTACAGCACACTTCCAAGACGTGGCAGTCACTTAACCTCCTTCAGCCTTCATTTCCTCATTCGTAGAACAGGGATAAGCAATAACTTCCCAGGATTGTGGATGAAATGATATAATGTTTGTAAAAATAAATTAATTAATTAAAAACCGCTCTGTGAACCTTAAAGCACTGGCTAAATGCTAGCTGTTATTATTGTTTTCATTTCTGAAGCCCCTTGGAACCAAAAGGGCTGTTTAAGAAAGAACGGAATCTGGGAGTCCTGTGTCTTTCAAATTAATTTGTCTTCTCTCTACTGTGTTGGGGAAAACTCCCAGAAGGTGGGAAGGAATAGGTAGAGCTTATTTTAGAGCAACTTTCTCCACATAAATCAGCTCAAAGGCAGTTGATTTAAGCAGCAGGAAAGCAAGAGTAGCCCAAGCTCTAATTGAGGGCTGTGGAGATATGTCACAGTTCAAAGAGCCTGCCTGTATTTCTTTTTTAATTGAACCTTTAACTACAATGCATGGGCCCTTGCCTTCACTCTAGGCATCTGGTCCATAAACTATGTTTTCCCTAACGCCCTCAGTACAAACTGAATAAGAAGGTAGCTGGTGACCTTTACACAAAACTGAGAAGCTGGAAATCTAGAGCTTGAGAACCATTCATTCTGGAATGCCAGCACTTTCTCACAAAATAACAGAACCATGGGTTTCAGGGTTCTAGCATCATGTCCTTTGATTTGCTAAACCCATAGACCCTGCAGATCTAGAACAATGGAGTTCCAGAATTCTAGAATGGTGAACTCTAGGATGCCAAAATCATGTGTTCCAGGGTTCTTGAAATGACCAGGACTCTCTGTGACCAATCAATTAATCAATAAACACTTAATTAGTGCCTGCTTTGTGCTAGGCACTGTGCTAAACACTGGGGATACAAAAAGAGGCAAAAGACAGTCTCTGCCCTCAAGGAGCTGACAATCTAATCAAAGAGAGACCAGATACCTAAAGAGGTCACTGGCCCTCCACAAAAGCGCAGGATGACAGTCTGAAAATAAGTACTGTGGTGTTGTCCTCTGGTCATCCTGACACGTCTCAGTTAAACTGTTGACACAGCAGTCAGGCCCAAAGCTGGGAGATTTCCCTGACGGGTATTGAGCCATCAGAACAGCTGAACAGCTAAATTGAATTCCTTAACTAAGCAAGCTGCTTCTCTTTTCTGAGCCTCAGTTTCCCAATATGCAAAATTGGGAAAGGAGGAAGAGAAAGGGAAAAACACCTATTAAGCACCTTTTTTTATGTCAGGCATTATGCTCAGTATTTTACAAATACTGTCTCATTTGATCCTGATGTCCCCATTTTGTTCTTGTTTGGTCATTTTCAGTCATGCTTGACTCTGTGACTCCATTTAGGGTTTTCTTGGCAAAGATACAGGAGTGATTGCCATTTCCTTCTCCAGATCATTTTACAGATGAGGAAACTGAGGCAAACAGGGTTAAGTGACTTGCCCAGGGTCTGAGGACAGATTTGAACTAAGATCTGCCTGAGACTGCAGACCTGGCATTCTACTAACTGGCCACCTAGCTGTCCATCTCCATTTTAGAGATGAGGAAATGGAAGCAGACTGGGGTTAAAGTGCCTTGCCCAGGGTCACAAAGCTAGTACGTGTTAAATGAGGTCTAAGACTGAATTTGAACTCAGGACTTCCTGACTCTAGGCCCAGAGGTCTAGCCATTGTGCCACCTCATTACCTCCATGAACTAATTACAAACTAATAGGATCACAGGTTTCATAGCTGGAAGGGACTTTAGAGGCCACCAAGTTCAATCCTCTCATTTTACAGATGAGGAAACCAAGGCCCATTGAAGTTAAGTGACAAGAGTAAGCTTTGAACTCATGTCTTCAGACTACAAAACGAGTGTTTTGTCCACTCTACCAGGCTGCCTCTCTGCACCCCCAACTCCAAAAAGACACCACTGCTACAGCAAACAGAGGACCTGTTCTCTCTATCAGGGGGAGGGAACCTGAGGACACAAGACCACATGGCCTTCCAGGTCCTTTGCTGGAATGTTTTGGCTGAGTCCAAGTTTTACAGAACAAATTCTTTTATTAAAGGGATTTGTTCTGCGAAGTTTGGACTCAATCCAAGGGCCGCACTTGAGGATCTAGAGGGCCACATGTGGCCATGAGGCCACAGGTTCTCTACCCCTGGAGGGTCTTGCAAACTCCTTTCAGTGAGTAAACAGTGGAGTAAGTTGGTCAATAGACTCTGTCACTCAGGCAAATACGTTTCCATCGAATAAGGACAGTTATCTTATCGCTCTTGCTGCTACGACAAATTTTGAAGTTCATGTACCAAATCAACTCATTTATACAAATCCAGAGAGGTCAAAGAGTGTCTCCCACAGCCTCCCAGGACAGCTTTCTCTGTTCTTTTAGGGACAATTAGCAAGAATGCTTCATAAAACACGTCCACCAGATTTTGGCTTCCCATACTCAGGTCCTAAATATTCCATTTTCATAAATGACACACAATTCCCACCTCTCAGGAAAGTGTCTTTGGTTTAAACAACATAGCACTTAGAAAGAGGGCTCCAGATATTTTTCCCCCGAGGCAACCCATTCTATCTTTAGACAATTGTAGTTATTGGGAAGGTCTTCAATAAAATGAACCAAAATCTGCCCCAGTAATTTTCATTTGTTAGTTCTAGTCCTAGAGCCTAGCAAAACAAGTCCGAGCCTTATTTAAAGACAAGCAGTAGTGCAATGGCTGGAATGCTGGACCTGGAGGCAGGAAGACCTGAGTTCAAATCTAGCCTCAGACACTCACTAGCTGTGTGACACTGGGCAAATCATTTCATCTATTTGCCTCAATTTCCTCATCTGTAAAATGGGGATAATATTAGCACCTACTTTCTAGTGCCATTGTGAAGATCAAATAAGATATTTGTAACATATTTTGTAAATAAGTGCTAACAGTTATTATCATTTTTATAAATCCAAAAGGATAGCTAGACAGCATGGAAAACAGAGTGCCAAACTTGGAGTCAGAAAAACCTAAGTTCAAATCCCAACTCATACATTTACTATCTGTATGATTCCAGGTATGTTACTTAACTTTTCAGCCTCAGTTTCTTCATCTGTAAAATAGGATGAATAATAGCATTATAATTAATATCACAGGGTTTTTATCAGGATCACATAAGATAATAGAATATGCAAAAGTTTATTATTTTTAGTGAGAGGAAGAATACCAAGTACACCAATAATGTGCTATAAGGGAGCACATGATTAGTGCAAAGAGAGATCCACCAAAAACGTTATGAGAAATTGGGATGATTTAGCTGGGGGTGGGGGGTGGGGAAGAAGGATATTTGCATATTAAAAGTAGTACCTGAAGAAGGAAAAAAAAGAATTTCAACAGATGGAGATGGTCGTATCTCTGACAGAAGGAGTCTTACAGGAATCAGAGATCTAATGAATGCAGATACACAAGAAGAAGAGAAATTCAGTTGGAGAGGGTTGTAATACACAATATTTCTGTGTATCCCTCTTTTCCCCATTCTAGACAACAGACCCTTCACAGCTGCCTAGAGCACATCTCATTGGATTTTGCATAGAATAAAGCCAAATGCATAGGTTTGACCAGGCAGAAGCTAAGCCGAAGTAGGGAGAGTTTTCTGTCAGGTGCAACTCACCCCAAAAAGTAACAATATTAATAAAATCTTGAATTCATTGAAGTAAATCTTGTAGGAAATTTTTTTTCAGTGTGAATCTTTTATCCTTTAAAGGCACTTTCATTTTAGGGGTGCAGTCTATATTCAGGGGCCTAATCAAACCAAAGTTTATTGGATCATGGGCAATGAATGTTTGAAATCCAGTCTTGTGTTCTGTCCCTAAAGCTCTATGGTGGGTGCTAGAGAACAGAAGACTATGAATGAGAAACAGTTTGTGATGTCTGACCCTGGCCCCTCTGGCATAGAATCTCATTCCTGAATGTTATACTGATAGACTGATTGGTTGCATAAAATCATATTCTATACACATACAGATATGCATATGTATGTATGTATGTACTCCATATTCCATAAAATCAGCTTCAAATGTTAGGGATATACCCTTTAAAAAAAAATCCATGGTGTTAAACCTATAAAAAGAGGAAAAGGACACTCAAGTCTTGAGGACGTGAATTGCTTAAATCAAAGAGAACGGACTCTTCAGAGAAAGGGGGCAATGTGGCTATAATAATTACAACTTGATTTGGGTTAAAAAGACCCAGGCTCTCATCCTGACTTAGTCCTATATTAACTGCATAACAGTCAGTATGAAACTCCATGTCTTCACTTGCAAAGTAAAAATATTTGTGCTACCAACCAACCTCATACACTGCACAATGCTTGGTAAAGTGAATAAAGTCTTCATTTCTTAACCTGGCATTCAATATTTTCCTCCAACTTGCTTCTCACAAAATTTATCTCATGATACTCTTATACTCTTTGCTCTCGCTTTATTAGACTATTCTCTGAATACAACCTGTACTTTCTTGCCTCCTTCAACCTTTTGCTCCTGCTGCCTCTAAGTATGGAATGCCCCACCTTCCCCTCAACTCACTGAATTCCTACCCCTGCTGAGTGAGTAGGAAGTTTAGTCAAAAGAAAGGATCAAGCCTAAGGGCTTTAGCTAGTGGAAGGTCTGACTTTTTGTTCTGAAGAATGTGGTGCCTGAAGCAGAGAATTCTTTGTGGGAGATGAGTAGTGTGGACAGTCCATCAATCAATATTTATTAACTCCTACTTTGTGCTGGGTTCTGTGCTAAATTCTGGGGATGCAAGCACAAAAAAAAAAAAAGAAAAGAAAAGAAAAAGAAAGGGAAAAAAAGCAAAAGCAAAAAAAGAAACAATCTCTACTCTCAATAAGCTTACATTTTAATTGGAGGAGACAACAAAGACATATAAAGATATATGCAACAAAGTGAATCCAGACCAATCAAATAAATATTTTTTAAGTAGCTACTATGTTCTAAGCATTGTGCTAAATGTTGGGATAAAATTAATAAAAATAAAGATAGTACCTGCCCTCAAGTTGCTTCCACACTGAAGTGGGGGAGACAATACACAGAAGAAGTCAGGAAGAGGGAAGGGTAAACCAGGGGTAATCTGGCATGGATGCATCTTGTTCCATGGAGCTAAAACCAGGCAAAGCAGCAGATGCAAAGAGGGGTGAGTCAGAAGTCCAGTTTCTGCCCTCTATAAAAGAAGGCAATGGAAGAAATTTGATCTTCCACCCTCCAGTCCTCCTGTCAGAGGGGACAGGAGGGTGAGGGAGGTGGCATCTGTCAAGGCTCGAGTTAACAGCATAGTGATGAGAATAGAGGAGATGAGCTTGACCAGCAACGGGCATCTTGTTCTATGGAGTTGAAACCAGGCAGATTAGCAGATGTAGAGTGAATGAGTACAAATATATACAAATGCAAGGTAGCTTGGGAGGTGGGGTGCTGGCAGCTGGGCGTGGGTGGAGCAGGAAAGGCTGTGGGAGATGATGTTTGAGAGGCATCTTTGAGGTAATTCTATGAGGTTGAGATGGGAAGGCTTTCTGGGCATGGGTGACTACCAGTGTAAAGATGGAAGATGGAGCACACCGTTGTCAGCAAATGTTTATTAGGCATTTATGTGCCAGACATTGTGCTAAACACTGAGGATATGACTACAAGCAAATGGAGAGGTAGTGCCTATCCCCAAGGAGTTTACAATCTAACAGAGGAAGACAGCTCATGAAAGGGAGTAAGAATGAGAAAAGAATGGGGGGAGGACACAGAGCAGGAGAACATGGTGAAGCAGAGGGAGATGGACTCTGAAACATGGTGGTCTGAGCCCTTCCTCAAAATGGAGGTCCTGGGAGAAATTCACCAATAGGAGAAGGAAGCTGCAGGAGCAGAGGGAGAGGGCAGCCGAAGCATGGTGGTAATATGCTATGGTAATATTCTATGTATATAGAATAAAGAGGCCAGTTTGGCTGCATTGCAGAGTCAGGGAAGGTCAGTAATGTCCAACGATGATGGGGATTGCCAAGAACAAAAGAACCAGGACAAGTTACTCCCTAGGAACAAAAGTCAAGATAGGCAGTTTTTTGTTTTGGGGTGTTTTTTCCTTCCAAGGAAAGGAATATTTTCTTGTCCAAGGCAAAGGTGGTTACTTTTCTAAAAGAGCTATTATAAAAAAGCCTCCATCTTTACCTGAAAAAATATTCTTCTTATAAAGGAGAGATAGGCAACAATGTCATCAAACCTGAAGATTGGAAGGTATCTCCGAGACCACCTAGTCCAACCCACACCTAAATGAGAATTCTCTCCATGATGTACTAGACAAGTATCCACACTGTAACTTCTGTGAGCCTCAGTTTCCTCATCTCTAAAATTATATAAGAATAATAGCTGCATGCACAGGATTGCCATGGTGAAAAACTGCTTTGTAAACCTTAACATTTTAGAGAAATGTAAGACACCATAATCATCGACTGATGATTTGAGCTGAAAATGATTTCGACATTTACAAAAGAAAAAAGGTGGGCAAAACTATGCAGTTATTGTTCACTATGCTTTTATTTCCTCATTCCCCATTCCATTCAGTTGTCAAGTCTTGTCTTGTCTGTGTTTTTACCTCCACAAAACCCCTCAAACTTCCCCCTTCTTTCCACTCATGTACTACCCACTCTACTTCCAGATCTCTTCATGTCTGTTTAGCACTGTTGCTACAAACTCCTCATTGGTTTCACAGCCTCTACTCTTCTCTCTCTAATCCATTCTCTACACAGCTGCTGATTGACTTCTATAAAGTACAGGTTTGACCATGCCACCTTCCTAGAAACAGAAGCTAAAGGCAGAAAGAAGCTCCATGGCTGAATGCAATCTGGCGGAGACTAAATATTCTGTGGAATGGCATTCAGTAGAACAGCCTCCTGATGAGAACTGTCCAGCAGAGCAGCAGCTCACGGAGACAAGTCTCTGAGCAGAAACCAGCAGAGACAGCCTCTTGACATCACCAGAAAACTGCAGCAACTTCAGAGGGGAGTTGCCCCTCAATACTTATGCTCTGGCCACAAATTTCTTGTGTGCTCCTGTTGTCTGCACATGTCCTTGTGGATGGTGCACATATTTATGGTAAACTATAGAACAGGTTTATAGAGGAACTGTTTTACTGATAACTTTTCTCACTGTGCTATTGCATTCAGTGCCTTTTGCTTTGAAATAATTTAATCATTTGGCTGAATATTAAGAGCAAACACATGGGTGAGGGATCCCAGACTGTGACCATAGACCTCCACCTTGAATGTGAAGTAGCTAGCTGTCTGGTAGACCTGAGCTCTGAAGCTCCCAGAAACTATATTAGTATTATTATTAATCATTAATTATTCAGGCACAATAAGAATTCCATTACATACACGTGACAGTCAAAACCATAGCTTCACAAACAACCTAGACTATTAAAAGGTGAGGTAAAAACCTACCTTTTTCGAATCTGGTTATCATTTCCTGGGTAATCTATCCCAGTGTTCTTCCCTTCATAGGGGATCATAGAATATTACAGCTGGAAGGGACCTTAGAATCATGGAACACAGAATATCAGAGTAGGAAAGCAGAGCAGAGACTGAATTTGCCTGTGGGGACCATCTGAGGGAGCATGCTCAAAATTGCCCTCCCCAGTTCCATTGGACCAGGTGGATACTTTGGAGCTTGCTTCCTACTCTGGGATGACTCAGTGCCAAAAGAACTTTACATTTTGGGATGAGGTAGCAAACTCAGAATGGTCCTTTTATGCCCCTTCCTCTGCTCCCTCCCCCAGCTCTATGTCTAGAGAACCTAGAGATCACCTCTCAAGGTCTCTCTTGTCTTAATAGATGCAATATATCATTAGGAAGGTGAAGTCTCAGATCAGCTCTGTCTCTAACACTGTCTGTAGCCTAGAAGATGATTTAGTTCTCTGTTCCTTGGTCCCCCATTTCTTCTCAAGTAGGTGTCTCACTGTGCTCATTTCTCCTCAACATTTTCCCACTCCCTTTCAGAACTGGAGGGTATCCCTTCTTAAAGTGAAGGGTATTTGTCCTCTTGCCCTTTTGCTGAAGGATTGTGGGTGGAGGGATGGGGGTGAGAAAATAGCAGCAACTTCAGAGGATGAAAACCAAATCAGAATTAAAAGAAAAAATATAGAGCAAGTCAAAGTACTATGTCCCCCAATTTCTGTCTGTTGAGCTTCAGCCCCACTGGCACCCCTGGTCACATGATACTTTGATATTCATACAGAGGCCAGATGCATTGCCACAGGTGTTCCACAGCAATTTAGAATTAGCTAATGAACACCCATATCATAGTGTTAGCCAAATATGATTTACATTTTTTCATTAAAAATGTCACAGGAAGTCCAGTCTCCCAGCGTTAGAGCATTTGAAGCCCCTGCCAACAGAGTACACTTTTGATATTAATTAAAGTGAAAGGATGACAGCCCTAGGAAAAGGAACAGTTTTTCCTCCGCTCAGATAAATGACCTTTCAGGAGCTCTTGTTCGTCATTTAGAGTTGGTCATTACCAGAAATTACGGAGTTATTTTCAATGAGGCTGAGATCGCTGCCGCCATTTTTTCAGATATCTCATTTGGCCCTGCGGTGAGGTGGTGTTGTCTTGCTCTGGGCCCCACAATGTGCAATCGTCCTTGTCCTAGTTTAACTTACCAGGGAGCCAAGACTCCTGCATGCCGGTGACTGTTCTCTACTAGCCCTGAGG
Source organism: Pseudochirops cupreus (assembly GCA_028627135.1). Taxonomy (NCBI): domain Eukaryota; kingdom Metazoa; phylum Chordata; class Mammalia; order Diprotodontia; family Pseudocheiridae; genus Pseudochirops; species Pseudochirops cupreus. Next base: position 341,394,280 of record CM053581.1, on the reverse strand, counting down.
GCTATTCTCCCTTCTTTCTAAAGTTCAGCACCAGTCTCTGTCTGTTTCACCAAGCCTTTGTGTTTGGGAACATTAACTTAAACATCACTGCCCCTCCAATATCTTTCCTTCCTAATTAATCACCCCTTCCAGGTGAGATCAAGGAGACACCAGAGTTGCATTAAGAGGTTGTTCTCCAAAAGACTCATGATGGAGAGGGCTATCCACATCCAGATAAAGAATTACGGAGGCCGAATGCAGAGTAAAGCAAACTACCTGCTCTCTCTCTTTTTTGTTTTGTTTTGTTCCTTCTTTCTTGTTGTTCATTCCATTGGTTATAATCCTTCTTTACAACTTGACTATTGTTAATGTGAAGGTATTTGTAGAACTGATATCTGATTGCATGCTGATATGGGGGGAGGGAGGAGAGAGAGGGGGAGAAAATTTATAATTCAAAAGCCTGTGGAACTGAATGTCGTAAACTAAAAGTAAGTAAATATTTTTTTTAAAGAAGATGTGATTGTTGTTCAGTCATTTTTCAGTCATGCCTGACTCTTTGTGACCCCATATGAGGTTTCCTTCACAAAGATTCTGGAGGGGTTTGCCTTTTCCTTTTCCAGCTTATTTTATAGATGAGGAAACTGAGGCAGACAGGGTTAAGAGACTTGCCCAGGGTTACCAAGCTAGTGAGTGGCTGAGGTCAGGTTGGAACTCAGGAAGATGAGTCTTCCTGATTCCAAGTCAAGCGCTCTGTCCACTGCATCGCCTCGCCACCCCGGACTAAGAAGACCTTGATTTAAATCCTCACTCTTCTACTTGGTAGTTATGTAGATGTAGGTTTTTGCCATCTGTCTTCCTGCTGACGACCTCTCATCACCCTCCGGACCTCCAGAGAACCTACCCCAGGAGGGGATTAATCCACTCAGCTTTGGGACTTGCCCTGGGACTGAGAGTCATTGCATTTAATCATTCCACCAGGACACCAGAGCCTAGCTAGCATATGGGGTTGTCCTTGGTCCAGTTACTGTGTATATATTCTACCCTCACCTCCACAGCCTTCTACCTCCAGTTCAGGGCACAATAATTAAATCAATCCTACCGTTGCTGTCGGAAAAGGCACAGCAAACTAATATTCTGTGACTCCTCTCCTAATCCCTGTGATTCTGGGTCATAGACTGCCTCAATTTAAACTTTTCATTGCCCCACTTCTTCATCCCCATCCATGTCAGTCCTATCCAACTCTACCCTCCCCTTACATTATGCCCTAGGGAACCCTCACTCTATTTTTAACAAACTACCCTTCATATTAGACCTTCTTCTCTTCTGCTCTTCCCCTCTCTTTGCAGTCATGGAGACCTGCCTCTCCCTCAATGCCACTGGAAAGCTGGCCACCCACTCTCCAGTCCTGTATGTTCCTGCTGGCATGCCCCCAAGGCACACTGGGCCTGGAGAGGGGGAAATCTGCTTGTCATTCCTCCATGCCACTTCCAGGCCCTCCTTTACACACTCTATCCAGATATGTCACCTTATCTGGATGCTGGTGACTGTTCTCTACTGGCCCTTGGGCAATTCTCCCCCCTTTCTCAAGGAGATCAATACCTGACTGACAGTCTGTTTCTCCAAACCAAATCCTGTCCTTATCCTTAGGAACATTAACTTATACATCATTGTCCCCTCAAATACCTTTCCTTCCCAATTAATCAGCTTCCATAACACTCGTGATCCACATCTTCATTCCATCTCAGTCACCCACAGAGATGAGTACACCCTTGATCTCTGCCTACAAGTATTCTACTTCCTTCCACCATCTAGAGCCCTGAAATTCTGTTGTTCCGCCTCACCTCTAGACCCCTTCTCCATCCTCCCCATTACCTCTAGTCCCTCCACCCTTCTCTCACTTTCTAGGTCTTCACTCCTGCTCTAGTCTCACTTTTTTCTACTCATAAACACTGATCTTTTAGTTAACCATTTCAGCTTTTCACTGTCCTCTGCTCTGGAGCCTCTTATCTCATTGTCCTAGCAAAACTCATTCCTTTCCTTAGGTTGATTACTTTTACCATCTGCCTGCCTTCCCTGCCGCTGATCGCATGCTACTGGAAGTCCCCAGCAACCATATTGACTGGATCATCCACAAATTCATGCTCTATAATTTCAACTAGGTCCTCACTACTGGGTGCCAATCCTTCCCCCTAATTAAATCTCTGTTATGCACCCTTGTTTTAGGAATGATTATACCTAATCTTTCCTTCTCTTCTTAAATTACCTATACCACCACCTTCCTCCTCTCTTCAAAGGACAGAACCTTCTATCTCACTGAAAAAGCTGAGGCCACCCATTGCTAGCTCCCCTTCCCCACCATGCTGTCTTCAAATAAACTCCATACTCCCACTTCTATCCTCTTTTCCATTTCTACTCTCTTGGAGAATGGGTGCCCTTCTCCTTGCCAATTCCAGCCCCCCATTGGTGCCCTTCATCCCATCCCATACCCTCCCTTCCTTTTTCTGCCAGAAGTTGCCCCTTTGATTATCTCTTTTCTCCCTAATTTTTAATTTCACTGCATACATTAATTCTCTCTTTGTTGCCTATAAACATGCCTGGATCTTTCCCATTCTTTAAAAAAAAACTTTTTTAAAACTTCACTTGAGGAGTGGCTAGGTGGTACAGTGAATAGAGCACCAGTCCTGGAGTTAGGAGGACCTGAGTTTAAATCTGGCCTTAGATACTCAACACAAAACTATCCATGTGACCTTGGGCAAGTCATTTAATGCCAATTGTCCTACCTTCCCCCCTCCAAAAAAGCAAAAACAAAACAAAACTTCACTTGACTGGAACATCTCTTGAGTTTGTAGCCAAACTCCTAAGAAAAATCTCTCTTCACTCTTTTCCTCCACTTTCTTACAACCTTGTACTTCTCAACCCTTCGAAGTGATTTCCAAGGCACCATTCAATTGAAGCTACTTTTCCCAAGATCTTTAATAATTTCTATGTTGCTAAGTCCAATAGCCATCAGGCCTGTGGGATGGTGCAGCACACATGAGAGAGAAGGATCCTTTCTCTCACTCCTTCTGCCCTAGGTCACCCATCTATGCCCCTGAGAGAATAATGGAGTGTCACAATGAATTCTCTCCCAAACCTTCTATCAGTTCTCCATTCCCCCCCCCCCCTTTTCTAGCTAGACAAAGACTCTCTCATTCTCCTCTTGCAAGAAGGAAGCCAGAATCCCCAATCTCCTCCTTGAAGGAATACACTAATTCACCTTTTTCTTTGTGTAATAGCCTCTGCCCATCATTGTACCTGGCACATAGTAAGCCCTCACTGTATTCTTATTGACTGATATCTTTCTGTGGCCTCATTTTCACAGAGTTAAAATGAGGAGGTTGGATTAGAGAAGTGATTCTCAACCTTCTTAATGCCACAACCCTTTAATACTTGTATGTGGGTGTATCTGCATGTGGGTAGACCCGCCTGGAGACGGATATAGGAGCAGTGTCTCAGTTCCTAAGACCATCGGAAATAGGTGTTTTCCAGTGGTCTTAGGCAACCCCTGTGAAAGGGATGTTTGACCCCCAAAGGGGTCATGACCCACAGGTTAAGAACCACTGGATTAGAGGATCCCTAATGCTTTTCCAGATCTAAATCTTTTATCTTATGCTCCCTGTCATTTTCTGAGGGAACCCAGATCTTGAGAAGTTAACTGGAGCAGCAAGATCTTGTCCAGGGTAAGTTGAGACATCAGGGGCTCTGTATGGGCTAACTGACTGGGCTCAAATCTGCTCCTGGAGAAGTGTCCTATTACAGATAGCAGAGGGGCTGATTGCCAGCCACTACTCCAGGTCAGAAATTGAGTTCTTGATAAATAAGAGGCAGCAGATTGTAGCAGAAGGAGTGTTGCCCTTAGAGACAAGAGAGGAGGATTCAAAAGCTGGCCTCAGCATTTAATAGCAGTCCCATTGACATCTCCAACTGCAAGTGTAAATCATTTCATTTCTCTGAAACTGCCTTCTTATCTGTAAAATGGGCATAATAATACATGCACTATCTACCTCAAAGGGTTATTGAGAGGAAAATGACTTATAAACCTGCATTGCTTTGGAAATGTGAGCTCCCATCAGCAATCAGGGACCTCAAGCTGTGAAAAGAAGTATAGATCAGAGGGGAGGTCAAAGGTGAACAAAGCAGTAATAGCAAAAAAGGGAAGTTCGGTTTAGCAAGTCAAGAGCATAAACTATAGAAAAGAACTTGTTCCATCTCTTAATTGGGTTAGATCATAGATTCTGAGCTCATAATGAGTTGGTGCTTTTTGTTACCACTGCTGGGGAAAAAGACAAGATGTTCTTCTATGGAGGAGCCATATCTTCCTCTTCCAGGAATGCTTTTTTTTTTCTTTTTGGAGAGGGGAGGGCAGGGCAATTGGGGTTAAGTGACTTGCCCAAGGTCACCTGGCTAGTAGGTGTTAAGTGTCTGAGGCTGGATTTGAACTCAGGTCCTCCTGATTCCAGGGCCGGTGCTCTGTGCACTGTGCGACCTAGCTGCCCAATCAAGGAACTTTCTGAAGGCCCCAGTCTACTCCTGCAATCCTATTCTTACTAATCCCCTCACTTGATCCCCATACAAGTTTGGGGCACCTTTGCAGTTTCCTCTCATAAGAACTTGTATTTTTACCTGTAATGGTCACTCAGGAGGAAAAAAAAACTATAATATCATTTCTAGCAAGATCTATGATAGCTATGGATCCAAGCATGTATGCGTGTGTGTATGTGTGTGTGTGAGTGTGTGTGAGTGTGTGTGAGTATGTGTGTGTGTGAGTGTGTGTGTGTGTATGTGTGTGTGTGTGTGTGGTATATACGTGCAGCTACGCACACCAGGAATAAGGGAAGGGAGGAGGCATTTACTAAGCACCCACTATAACTATGTGCCAGGTATTGTGATAAATGTTTCACAAATATTGTCTCACTTGATCCTCACAATGACCTGTGAGGTAGACGCTGGTATTGTCACCATTTCTGTCAGTTGAGTAGATAGGGCATTGGGCCAAGTTCAAATCTAGCCTTGACACTTACTGTGTGACCCTGAGCAAGTCACTTAACTTCTGTCTGCCTGGTTCCTCAGCTGAGGAAATCAAAGCAGGCAATGGGTAACGACTGACAGAGGTCACAGATCTAGTGTCTCCTGACTCCAGGTACGGTGCCCTAGCCACTGTACCAGCTAGCTGCCTAGAAATGGAAAGGACTTCAGAGGTCGCTTAGTCTAAGCCCTCACTTTACAGACGAGGAAACCGAGCCCCAGAGAATTTTCATTTAAACTCTGGGCCACCAAGGTAGTAAGCATCAGAGGCAGGATTTGAACCTGGACCCTCTGACTGAGCCAGTGTTCTCTTCACTCCATCATAATTCATCTCACTTCCTTTTCTTTAATAGCTGCGAAGCAGGGAGGGAGGAGGTGGCTTGGAGAGGCGAGCCTTCAGCTCTAGGATGATGTCAAAATGGAAAGGACATTAGAGCCAGCACAACTAACCCGATGACTCAATAATCCATCATGAAGTGCCTTCTCCCCTCTCGGTGCAGGGCCAGAGCAAGGTGCCAGAGTGGGAGCCTTGCCCCTTGCCACCTGTGCTCACTCCCCTCTGCCTTCCCTACCTGGGTCTTCCCATCATGTGCCAGTGGGCAGCACGCACATTCGGCTCTGCAGTAACACATGCCATCCTGCTAGCCCAGCACGAGGAAGCACAAGACATGACGGTACATCAGCTAATTGGCATGTGCCCCAGATGGATCAGTAGCTCCAGTCACACACAGCAAACACTCATGCTTTAGATTTCATCTATAGCTTAATCCAGATTTCGACATTTGGGTCCCTGGGGAGATTTTCTTATCACAGGAAACTGGTGATTGGCCCCTCCTCCGCCCCCTCCCCTGGCACTTTTCACTCCCTGTTCTCACTCCTCCACTAAAGCACTCAGAAGGCAAATCTGGCTGAACAGCCCATCTCTGAGGGGGCGTACAAGCGGAGCAGGCCAGGCACCGGGCACGGCGCAACAGCTCCTGGAGACACAGTCAGGACTCCTGGGTTCTGATCCTGCTCCCGCTGCTAATCAGCCACAGTTTTGCTGTTGTTATTGGTGTCCAGTCATTTCCGTTGAGTTTGGCTCTTTGTGACCCCATTTGAGGTTTTCTTGGCAAAGATACTGGAGCACCTCACCATTTCCTTTTCCAACTAATTTTGTAGTCGAGGAAACTGAGGCAAACAGGGTTAAGTGACTTGCTCAGGGTAACACAGGTAGTGCATGCCTGAGACCATATTTGAATTTAGGTCTTCCTGACTCTAGGCCCAATGTTCTACCCACTGTGCCACCTAGCTGTGGTACTTTACCCTTATGGACCTGAAATTCCTCATCCATACAATGAGAGCAGAAGGTCTCTGGGCGTCCCTTCCAATGCTGGGGTTCTGAATGTCTGTTTTCTAATCCCCAGATCCAATGCTCTTGCTATCATACCATGTATTGGTGAGCCTTGCCGTAGAGCTTGAGGAAAGGTAAGATTTGGATAAGTGGGAGAAAGGATAAGAACCTCCCAGGGCAGGGAACCCATGTGAGCAAAGTTGGGAGGAGGACTGAATGTGACATAGTATGGGGCATGGGGGAAAGATTGGCCTGCCATAGCGATTATGTGATCTACCCAAGTTCACTGAGAGAATTCCTGGGGAGAGCCAGAGCTACCAAGCTAGAATTCTCACCTCCAGGCCTGATGCTGTCTCTAGCTTGCAATATGACCATCTCAAGCGGCAACCACAGAAGCACCAGCTCAGCTCAACTCCAAATCAAGCAAGTGCAACTCCTAACAGCTTCTTGCCAACTATAGAGGTTCCCACCTCCCCCAGGCAGAGCTTGTCTCTGAGACTGTGTGGGTTGTCCAGGAGGGAAGAGGTACAGACAGCATTTATTAAGACACCTATACCTCTCCTAGGTGATCTTCTTAAGTGGGCCTTTAAGTGCTTTACAAATATCTCATTTGAAGATAACTTTTATTGGGACATTCCTGAAAAAATGGGTATTTGGGTTTTCTGATCCTAGAGTCACAGAAATTGAATGCTAGAAGGGCCTCAGTAGCCCTCTAGTCCACCTCATCCAACCTATACACAAAGCAGTCCCCTCCATATCCACCTAAAGTGATTCTTTCTATTTCATCCAAATCTGAGTCATTTTTTACTTTTTCCTCACTTTCCATATTCAATCAATGAAATCGTCCTATCAATTCTACTAATACTATAGTAAATCACTCACATTTATGACTACCCAACACCACCACCACAACCACTTCATTAACTCCTGCCTGGTTGATTAGAATAGTCTCTATACTAATTTGTAGAAGCCCCCTTTACAGGTAGGACCCCATAAAGCTAATCCATATCCAAGGCCCTCTGAGAGTTCCCATCTACTTCAAATCACAGCCAATGAGCCCCCATGAAAGTATTTATTTCAGCAGCCAACTAGAGGATAAATTCAATTCAAATGAATAAGCATTTAGAACTTAAGTATGCCCCATGCACTAAATGCTAGGTTCTACGGATCTAAAGGCAAAAATGCAATACTTAACCTTAAGGAGATGCTCTGGGAAAATAATACGCACACAGAAAAATAAATGGAAAACATGTTAATAAATATTATTTCTTAATTTAATTAATTCACTAAAAAGAAACAAATAAAAAATGACATTAATTTCAGGAGATAAGGGAGAGAGTTAATAACTAGGAGATGAGGAAAGGCCTTTTGGAAGAAGTGGTATCTGAGCTGAGTCTATAAGGGATCAAGGGATTCCCAGAGGTAAAGATGAAGAGGAAGAGCATTCCAAGCATGGGAGACAACCAGTGTAAAGTTCCAGAAGCCAGCCAGTTTAGCAGGAATGTGGAGTGTGTGAGAAGAAAGAATGTGAAATTGAGAAAGATAAGTTGGAGCCAGATTGCGAACTGCTTTAAAGACCAAAGTTAGGAAGAAGGCGGAGTTTCTTTCGTTTTTGATAGCATTTTATTTTTTCCAATTACATGTAAAGACAATTTTTAACATTCATTTACAAAAAATTTGTTTCAAATTTGTCTTCCTTCCTACTTCTCCTCCCCCCTCCCTAAAATGGTAAGCAATTTTATATAGGTTATATATTTGCATTCGTGTGAAACATATTTTCATATTAATCATGTTGTGAAAGAAGAAATAGACCAAAAGGAAAAAAATGAAGATGTGAAAATAGCATGCTTCAATCTGCATTCAAAATCCAGCAGTTCTTTCTCTGGATGTGAAAGCATTTTCCATCATGACTCAAGAGGGATAATTTTCAAGGGGAAGAGAGCAAATCCCAGCCCTAACCTAAGTGTTAGAGAGCTATGGGATTTTCAAGTCAAGGTGTCTGGCCATCAGCTTGTGAGGCAGGATTGAAATTCAGAAGAGAGATGAACATTGGGAATGTAGATCAGAGTCATCTGCCTAGACAGGGTGACCGAATTAAGGAGCTGATGAGATTAGCAAGAAAGGGAGTGTAGAGAGAGAAGATACCTCTGCTTCTCCTAGGTGCTCTTCATTGTGCACATACACATAACTAAAGACTTTAATAGAGCAGCACAGCCAAAAAGTGATGCTCAAAGATCCCCTCATTCACATAGAGGGATCGTTCTCCCAAGAGTTATCCTCCCACCAGGGGAAGATGGACGTAGGAAACATGTGTGGTCAAGGAACACACATGAAAGGCTCACTCCTAAAGACTGTCTGTGGTCAGGGAGTGGAAACGAAAGGGCACATATCAAGGACAACCTCATTTATCTCAGTGGCCCACATTCGAGGAGACAAATTAATGAGAGCAGCTTTGAATGTCATTCACTTCTTTCTCTGCCTTGAGTTTCTTAATGAGTTATATTGTAGGATCATAGATTCAAAACTGAAAGAGACCTTAAACATTAGTTAGTCAAACCCTCTCATTTTACAAGGAAACCAACTGTGTGTATTCAGGAAATTGCTTTCTGCCCAAAAGTTGACTGGTGGTCCCATATGTGTGGGTCCTTCACTAATCTACTGGCCACTGAGCCTGTACAATAATTATCCATCTTCTCATCTACAATGCCTTTGGCCACCAATCTATAGTGACTTTTTCACATCTACATAAGTCTAAAAGCTTGTACGATTAAGGTAAGATAGTAATCAACTGAACATAGGCATCCTGCACAGACTCAATGCTATCAAATTACTCATCTAGCTCCTTCAAGTACAACCACATTAAGCTCTCTGAATTTTCAGGAAGCATTTGAGGTTAAGGCCAGGTACTCTGAAGCCTTCCATTTGCCTCTCCACTTCAGTTCCCTACTTCTGTTTTACTTCACTTGCATGTCCTAAATAATACTGAAAAGAGTTCCCATGGGTCAAGTCAAGACATCCCCATAAGAAGCATTAAATTTCCCTATCTTGAGCCCTGAGCAGTAGGGTTGTTGGGGTGATAAGCTGCCCTTCATGCATAACTATTAGCCCAAGATCACAGGTTCCTGAGGGTGGTTTAAATACCATATTATGAGACAATGCAAATAGATTTTCATTATTTTTTTAATATGATTGTTTTCTAGAATCAGCATCTACTGAGAATGGTGCTGCATTTGTCAACAGGTCTCTTACATCATCTATAGTTGATTCTTCCATAACAATGAAGCCTTTTTTCAAAAAATCATTTCATGGTACACAATGGAAGGTATACTAACTAGGTGCCAATTAGGATTATGCAGAATTATCACTTCAGAGGGACTAGAAGGCACCAAATTCTCAGACTGTTTATATAAGTAAAAATATTGAATGATGGGGGCCCTACATGGCACATTAAAATGGGGGTGATTCTAACATAACAGGCAGGAGTTCATGAGGGTCTGAACTCAAGTCATTGCAGTGGGAATGGAAAAGAGGGCACAAAGAAGTTATAATAACATATTAAGATTGTATGCTATGGCCAACTTGGATTTATACTATTAATTTAGAGTTGGTTCATAATATTAGAAAAACTACAAACAAAATGGATGATAGTCATAACAAAAACAATTTTAAAATCACACAATTGTATTGATAGATATAAAAAAGATTGTTGATAAAAATATAGCACCAATTTAAGGAAATAAAATTAAAAGCATAAGAATATGTAGAGCTTTCCTTAAAGTGATAAATAGCATCCATCTAAAACCAATAGCTAGAATTATCTATAATGGAGAAACACTAGAGATCTTTCCAATGAGATCAAGAGGAAGGCAGTATGTACCATTGCTATTTAAGATAAGTCTCAGAAATACTAGCTATAGCAATGATGAGAAAAATAATTTGAAGGAATTAAGCACAGGAAAAAAGGAAACAAAATTATCACCTTTTGCAAATGATATTATACTGTACTTAAAGGGCCCTAGAAAGTAAACTAAAAATTAATTGAGACACTTAACTTCAACAAAGTAGTATATCAAATAAACGCACATAAATTATGAGTCTTTTAGTATATTACCACTGAAACCCAACAGGAAGAGACAGAGAATTTTACAGAATATATAAAATATTTAGGAGTCTTCTTGCCAAGACACACATAAGAATTAAATGAATGCAACTTCAAAACACTCTTTGTGGAAATAAAAACAGACCTTTTTTCACATGTATTAATTGAGGAGGTAGAGTCAAGATGGTTGAGAGAGAGGAAGCATTGGAGTCTAGCATGCCCCCCATACCTCTTTGACAAAGAGAATACACCAGACTGAATTTTGATCAGGAAAGACAAGAAGTCACAGTAAGTTATTTTTCCAGCCCAGGGCAGCTTAGGAAAATGAACAGAGAGGTCTGTGGGCACTGGAGACAGGGCATGGAGCATCCCAGCTTCTAGGGACTAAGAGAGGACTGAGGCTGGGCAGCAGGGCAGGAAGCACCAGGGAAGAATGAGATTCCCAGAATATCCCTAAGCAAGCAGTGGATATGGGAACAGGCTCCATCTGTCAGCTCTGTTACCCGCTACCCAACTCTGAATTATAGATCGAGTGTGAGGGTTATTGCAGGCTGCAATGGTAATGTTTGAGGCACAGGGTGTGTCTGAGGCCCTGGAATTAGCTGCGTCATGTAGAGGCACCACTCTAGTCATTTGGAGGTCAGGGGTACTGCATTGCTCAAGATTCTCTTATGTGGGGTTATCTGATGTTCCAGATAAGTGTCTCCACACCCTGGGGTCTTCATGCCCTTGTGGCACCTTCCCTCTCCCATTTTTGTTTCATCCTGTTTTAGGCAGCTGGGCTCTGTTGTTTGTCATTTATGGTATGCAGGTTTGGGCTAGATAAGACTCAAACTGGTGAGGCAGATTTGAAGTCTGCCTTAAGATCTGGCTATAAGGCTTCCCCATGAAGAGGACTCAACAAACTTTCTCTGCTTGCACCTTCGAGCCTTGACTCTTCTGTTCTTCAGAATGTGCTGGCACTTTCTCAAATGAGGTAAGTAACCGGCTGCTTCTGTGGTTAAGTTAGGGTACCTTGACAGAGAACCCTGACAATCCAGGGTAGAGAGGAGCAGCTATAAGCATTTGCCTTGACTGTGTACTGAGCATGGAACAAGTTCTAATGAGCAAATGTTACCAGTGTGATTCTGATTCCAGGAGCGGAGCTCAGTATTCCAGACCAAAGGGAGCAGGCAATTCTGAATCTACAGAACCTTCTAGTGGGTCAATAGTGACTGAATCAAGCAGCAGACTACTGAAATTTTCAACAAGAAAGAAACCAATAGACACCAACCTGGGTCAGGAACTTGCAATAATCAGACCAGGAGGGCAGAAAAAAGACCTCCCCCCACCACACCACTTTAGAGGCACTGAAAACTTACAATATCCTAGCTGGAGCTGTGAAAGCAGAAGAAGGGTGTAAGAGGATAGAAACTTAGGTCAGACATACCCACCAGAAGTGTGCAGAATCCAGTATCAACATAAAGTCCACAGTCAAGAGTGAGTAGAAGAATGAACAAACAAAAAAAGAATCCAACCACAAAGAGCTATTACAGTGACAAGAGAGCTCAAGAAAATAAAATAGAGAAGAAGAGAGAGATTCCAAAATATATACAAGCAAAGCTTCAAAGAAAAAAAAAAGCAGCATGGACACAAGTCCAACAAGAAATTCTAAAAGAGTTAAAGTAAGAGGAGCAAATTAGAGCAAGAAAGAAAAAAGACTTTTTAAAAATCAAATGAGACTAGAGCTAGGAAAAAATACGAACAGAGAATTATCAGCTTGACAAAAAGGATTCAAAACCTTACTGAAGAAAATAATTCCTTGAAAATTAGAATTGGACAAATGGAAGCCAATAACTTCATGAGACATCAAGAAATAATAAAACAACATCAAAAGACTAAAAAACTAGAAAACAATGTGAAATATAGGAAGAACAACTGACCTGTAAGACAGATCAAAAAGAGGCCATTTAAGAATCACTAGATTACCTGAAGTCCATGGATGAAAAAAGAACCAGGATATCATATTTGAAGAAATAAGAAAAGAATTATCCAGATATATTGGAGCTAGAGGACAAAAAAATTGAGAAAATTTACTGGTCACCAAAAGAAAGCCCAAAATGAAGACTCCCAGGAATATAATAGCCAAAATTCAATGCTCCCATGTTAAGGAAAAAATATTGCAAGCAGCTAGGGAAAAAAATGAATTCACTAAGGAGTCACATCAGAAATGCACAAGATTTAGCAACAACCATTATAAAGGAGCAAAGAGCTTGGAAGATGATAATACAGAAGGCAAAGGATCTAGGGAAAAAAAAAAAGTAACCTATGCAGCTAAGTATAATCCTTAAGGGAGAAAATGGATCTTTAATGAAATAGAGGCCTTCCAAGCATTCCTAATTAAAATACTAGAGCTAAATAGAAAATTTGACACACACACACACGTGTGTGTGTGTATGTGTGTGTGTATACACACACAGGAGTCAAGAAAAGCATTAAAAAAGGTAAACATGTGGAAGAAAACATAAGGGACTAAGCAAGGTTGAACTCTTTACATTCTTATAGGAGGAAATGATACATGTAACTCCTCACAATGTTGTCATCCTCAGAAGTTGTAGAGAGAATTTAATTAGACAGAGGACCTAGGTTTGATTCTGTTGTGTTTGGATGATCTCAAAAGAAAAATACAATGATGGGTGAAGATGAATGCACTAGTAGAGGGAGGGGAGGAAGAGGGAAAAGACAGAAAGTAATCTCACATAAATAGGATGCACAGAGAAAAGTTTATACAACAAGAAGGGAGTAGTAGGGGTGTGTGGAGTGGATGACACTTGAACCTCATTCTCATCTGTAATGATTAAAGGAGGGAAGAAAACATATATACACAGTTGGGTATATAAATATATCTTACTCACCTAGGAAATAGGAAGGAAAGGGGTTAAGGAAACAGAAGGAAATGAAGAGGGTAGGCGGGAAGGTGAGGGTGGGCATTAGTTAGAATCTAAACAAACTCTTAAAGAGGGGGCAGGGAGAAAAAAGAAGGCTAAGTATAAGAAAATAGGATGGAGAGAAATACAGTTAGCAATCATGACTATGAATTTGAATATGATGAAATCACTCATAAAACAGAAGATAATAGAATGGATTTGAAAACAAAATCCAATAATATGTTGTCCATAGGAAACACATTTGAAACAGAAAAATACCCACAGAGTCAAAACAAGGAGCAGAGAAGATGGCGGCGTAGCAGCAGCAACATATCACAGCTCTCACATAGCCACCCCAAAATACCCATAAAATAATCCTAGAACTCCAAAACACACACAGAGATACTTCCCACTAAAGTCAGCTCAGCTAGGAGGAACCATATCAGCACTGTGAACCGAAACCAGCCTGGCCTGAAGCCGCGGCTGTGCCCCAGGGGTGGCTGGACAGGAGGAGCGGAGGAGCTTAGGTGAGCAGATTAGCAGCAGCTGCGAGCAGTGTTCAGAACTAGCTCAGTGGGAATTGCGAATCTACGAGAGTTAAGCAGTCTGGCCGGAAGGCCTCCAGAGCGGAAAAGCAAAAGGCAGAGGTTTTGCACCCGCCTCTGCGTTGCAGCTTCCCACCCGCGGCCTGCAGACAGCAGGGGGACTAAGGGATTTTTCTGAGGCCAGTGCTCTCGCATTGAGCGGCCTGGATCCGGATTGCCATCTTGGGCCTCAGTCCTGGAGTCTTCATTATCCACTCTGCCGGAAGTAAATAGGAAGAGTCCCAGCATCTTCCTGAGAGCTACGGCAGCCGGGAGGACCCCAGCGATTTGGGACAGAGCTTTCCCTTCTGGAAGCAGAGCCCCACAGAGAT
>CM053581.1:341349182-341379483 GCA_028627135.1 Pseudochirops cupreus | reverse complement strand
GCTTTTAGGGCCTCTTTTGCCATTTGAGTTAATCTATTTTTTAAGGTGTTATTATCTTCAGTCATACTGCTGACTCCCTTTTCATGATTATCTTGCATCACTTTCATTTCTCTTCCCAATTTTTCCTCCACTTCTCTTATTTGGTTTTCAAAATCCTTCTTAAGCTGATCTCTGGCTTGTAGGAAGTCTTCATGTTTTTTGGAAGCTTTTGGTGTGGGAGTTCTGACTGTGTTGTCTTCCTCCCATTCCATGCTTTGATCCTTTTTGTCTCCAAAGAAGGAATCTAGAGTTTGATTGCTGTTCTTACTTTGCTTCCTTTGCCTGCTCATGTTGTTGCCAGTCAATTACTTGACTTTTTAGCTTTGTGGAACTCTGCTTCCAGAGGGGAAAGCTCTATCCCAAATCTCTGGGGTTTTTGCAGCTGCTGGAGCTATTAGGAGGCTGCCGTTTTTTTGCAGCCCTTACCAGCTTTGGCTCACCGAAAACGCACCCCAACACCACCACCCAAAGCCACGATCCAGATGCAGGCTGCTCAACGCAAGAGCACTTGGCCTCTGAAGGATTGCTTGGCCCCCCTGCAGTCTGCAGGCTGGGAGCTCTGAAGCAGCCACGTCGAGGTGGCTGCAGGGCCGCCGCTTCTGCCACTTTCTTGCCCTGGAGGCAGTTCAGCCAGACTGCTTTTCTCCCCCAAATTTAGCTGAGTTCCACTGACCTTTCACTTAGTCCTTGTTTCTTATAGCTTGATAATTCTGGAAACTGCCACAGCTGCTGCTGATCCACTCTCCTGAAAACTAGAGCAGCAGCTCATCCTGGCCACCCCAGGGCCAAGCCCAGTTTCAGTTTGGGCTGGTTTCAGCTCCCAGTGTGTTGTGATGAGACCTTCCTGCCAAGCTGCCTTCAGTGGGAGGTGTATTTTTGTGAGTTTTGGAGCCCTAAAATTTATTTAGAGTCATATTTTATGGGTATTTGAGGTGGTTATGTGGGAGCTGTGGACCTTGCTGCTTCTACGCCACCATCTTGGCTTCACCTCCCCTGGATTGTTTTTCTACATGTCCACTTTTAGCTGTGTTCCTTTTATTTCTTTTCTTTTGTGAGTTACCATTTTGAATAGATATTTGCAACTTGAGAAAGAAATTTAATACCTATTTAGAGTTCCACCATCTAGGCATCAGGTATCAAGAAAGTCGGACTTGGGAAATCAAGCTCTTTCCCTCACATTCATTATCTTAACCATTTAGTGGTAATAAATTTCAACAGAAAAACTAAGGATTACATTGGCATTTATTTATTTTGTAGTCTTTCCTTCCCTCTATTCCTATGACTAATCTTGCATCAGGATTAAAATGCTTAAGCTGGGATCCATTGCTTTTAACCATTGAAAGTTATTTCAATAGCCAGTGAGATTTCAATAAATCTGGAAACTTGGATTTTAAAGAAGATTTCGGTTATGTATCAAAAATCAAAACTTAAGACAAAATGCCTAAAACCTTGTAAGAAGTCTGGTGTGATAGAAATGATACTGGGGGATGGCTAAGTGGCTCAGTGAACAGAGCACCAGCCCTGGAGTCAGGAGGACCTGAGTTCAAATTTGGCCTCAGACACTTAACACCTACTAGCCATGGAACCTTGGGCAAGTCACTTAACCCCAACTGCCCTGCCCTCCCCTCTCCAAAAAATAAAAAAAAGAAATGATTCTGGAACCCTGACTCTGTTACTGGGCTCATAGGATTCAAATGATCATAAGAGCTTAGAATAGACCTTAGAATTTAAATTAAGTCAATAAGCATTTATTAAACACCTACTGTGTGCCAGGAGGAGGCTAGAAGGCTCAGTGGATAGTGTTAGACCAGGAATAAATAAGACCTGAGTTCAGTTTTTGCCTCATGTACTTACTAACTCTCTGACCTTGGGCAAGTTATTTAACCGTAATCCAATTGCCTTAATCTAATGAAGAAGGAAATGGCACTCCAGTACCTTTGTCACAAAAACTCCATGCAGAGTACTGGTGTGCTATAATACACAGGGTCACAGAGAATCAGATACCACTAAGCAGCTGAATAACAACCAGGCTCTGTGCCAAGTTTTGAGGATACAAAGATAGTCCCTGGTCTGAAGGAGTTTATGGCCTAATGGGGCATAGGGGGAGAAGACAACATGCCCACAATTTTGATCAGTTATTTCAGTCATGTCCAACTCTGCATGACACTGCTTCGGGTTTTCTTATCAAAGATACTGGACTGGTTTGCCACTTCCTTCTTAAGCTCATTTTACAGATGAGGAAACTGAGGTAAACAATGTTAAGTGACTTGCCCTGGGTCACACAGCAACCAAGGGTCTGAGGTTGGATTAGAATTCACTTCCTCCTGACTCCAGAGCTGGTTCTCTATCTACTTTGCCACTTAGCTACCCCATCACATACAAGATCAGTTGGGGTTAATCTCAGAGGAAAGTCAGTAGGGTTAAGGGGAATGAGGAAAGGCTTCTTGCAAAAAGTGGTATTTTAGCTGAGATTTGAAGGAAGTCAGGGTAGCCAGGAGGTGGAAATGAGGAAGGAAAGACTTCCATGAATGGAGGACAGACAGTTTAAGTGGACAGCATTGGGCAAGAAGCAGCAAGGAGGCCACTGTCTCACAGAGCATGTGGAGAGGAATGAGGGGGACAGGGGCTGGGAAGGTAGGAAGAGGTCAGGTTATGAAGGAGGACCTTCTATTTGATATCAGTGGGTAAGTGTGGCTGCTGGAGGTAATTGAATAGTGGGGTGGAGGGTCGTGGTCAGATCTGCACTTTAGGAAGCTCACTTTGCTGGGCGAAGGATGGACTGAAGGAGGGAGAGGATGGAGCAAGGAGACCAAGGGGAGGGCTGGGACAGCAGGCATGAAGCAATGAGAGTCTGCAGCAAGGTAGTGGCAACAACAGAGATGTGAAGGAAGAATTGACTGGAGACACTGCAAAGGCAGAACAGCCAGGATTTGGCAAGAAATTAGATGCTGGCGATAAGAGTGAGGAATTGAGGTCGTGAGCTGGGTAAATGGTAGTGCCTTAGGCAGCAATAGGGCACTTAGGAAGAGGAGAGGGTTTTTGGAGAAAGACAACGAATTCAACTTTGGACCTGCTGAGATTAAGATTTCTATGGGACGCCCAGGTTGAGATGTCAGATAGGCAGTAGGAGACGTGAGACTAGAGGTCAGGAGTGAGGTTATGGTTCGATACGTAGATTAGAAATGATCGTTTTCACATAGAGATTAGCTTTGTGATTTGGGGCAACGCTGGGCCCCGGTTTACTTATCTGTAAAAATCAAGGAAATGAAGTAGGTGGATTTCTTCTAGCTCTAAAAACCTTCCCTTCCTCACTGTTCCCCTTCCCTCAGTTTAAGGGATACAACTCAGCAAACCCCCAGGGTTTTCATTTTGACTTCAGTATACTTTTCTATTTCATGTTTGTGCTCAGTTGAGAAGGAGACCCTAAATGGAACTCGACACAGAACTTAAATACAATTAAAGGGGGAGGATATTGGAAAGAAACTCAAAAGATTGAGTGAAATTCTATTCCATTTTCTCAGTGAAAAGGTAGGGTAACTTGGCGTCACAGTATTGAGGAGCAGAATGTATTCAAGCGATATGGGAAAGTATCACTTCATTTGCCTCTCACCTTAGGATCTTTTAGGTGTTCCTCAACCTGAGAATTTAGACTAAGACTTAAATGGAATTTCACAGATACCCTTAGAATTGGAAGGGATCTCAGTGGTAATTAAATTTAATTAAACAAATTACTATGTATGTAAAGCATCTAGCCTAATCTCTATCTTAAACTACCAGCTTACATTTCTGTACTGATTCAAAGTTTATAGAAGGCTTATCTCAATTACCTTTACAATAACTGTACAAAGCAGATAGTGCAAGTACTCTCATACTTGTTCATAACTAGAGGTTAAGTAACTTGCCTAAGGTCAGTTAGCTAGTAACTGGAGTGAGTCGGACATCCAAGTCAGATTTTCTGACTCTTAGTTCTTCCTTTCCATAACATCTCACTTCTGAAAGAATACTCCCACCAAAGTAGGGTCATTAGCTTATCTGTTACTGTACAGCTCTACTTCTTGGAAAGTTCGTTCTACCAAGTCCAAATCTGACACCTTGTGAATTTCCCCCAATTCATCCTCTTGCCATTTTCTGGGGCAACTCAGAAGAAATCTAATACCTCTTCTATCTCACAACTTTCTGGCTATTTGAAGATAAGACCTAGTCCTCCTCCTTCCTTCCGCTGCGAATCTTGGGTACCCTGTTAAGGTACAGGGGATCCAGTCAGCTTCTCAGAACAAGGTTATCTTGCCTGCATTCTATTCTGAACCTTTTTAAAGGAAAAACATGTTTTTCTTCTACCATTTGCAGATATCTCTTTCTCCCTCCCCCCAACCCCTAATTCAAAGTCCTCTGGCTAACTGCTTATATCAAGTGATGAGTTTCTAAAGAAGACAACCTCTCCTTAGTTACCCTCAAGTAAAAAGCTCAAAGTCCCACATTACTTGGCTCATGGTCCTTTAGGTATGGAATGAAGTTAACTTAAGCAAAACACCCAGAAATTTTCCGTTAAACACTTTGCACCAAGTTGGTGGCTTCTGCTTAGTTGTCTGCTTGTGTGAGCCATGCTACTCCCATAGTGCCTTAATGTGTGGCAAAAATGCACAAAACCAGACAGGTCTCAATGCTCAATCTCCACTCAGATTCTAACTCTTGTAAAAGTAACTTTAAAGAGACTTTTATGCAAAATTCCACCTTTGTGAAAGTGGGGTTGATTAGTTACAGTTGTGTCAGAGGCGCCATGATAGCATCTGCTTTTTAAGAAAGGAGACTATGATGTGAAAGGAAGATTTTTATCTTACCCTTAATTTGCTATCTGCTTGTATTCAACAAGCAAAAGGCAAAAGAGAATTTCTTTTCTTTTTGCCCCAAATCTACCCCTTCTCCAAACTTCCCCATTACTGCTGAAGGCACCTTTGTCTATCCTTCCAGTTTTGCAATCTCATTGCCATCCTTGACGCTTCCTTCTCTCACCTGACCTAGCAAATCAGTTGTCAATTTTTTTCCTCTCCAATATCTCTTGGGTATGGAATTTTCCCACTAGGTTCTTGGTACCTCTCTCCTAGACCACTGTCATAGGCTTCTAATTGAGGCCCCTCCCTCAGATCTGGCTTTACTCAGATCCATCCTCCACCTTCTTCACCATCCTCCCATCACCTTTACAGCTGACAAAGTGTTTTTCCTAAAATGAAGATATGAGTGTCACCTCTCCATGACACAAACTTCAATGATGTCCTATCATATCTAGAATCAGACATAAACCCCTTTGTTTGACATTTAAAGCTTTTTACAACTAAGTCCCTTTCTATCTTTCCAGTATTTTAACATATTCCCCTCCACAAACTCAGTACACCATGGTCCGACTATACTGGCACACTTGCTATTTTTCACAGATGGTTAAATGGTATAGTGGATGGAGTGTTGGTATTGGCCTCAGGAACACTTGAGTTCAAATCTGACCCAGAGAGGTCAAGTGACTTTACTGCTAATTAGGATAAAAAAAATGGGTCTAAAACCCAATTTTCCCAAGTTCCAGGCCAGGGATCAGGGAATAGTTCACCACTTGTTGTTGAGACATTTTTCACCCATGTCTGACTCTTTGTGACCCCATTTAAGGTTTTCTTGGCGAAGACACCAGAGTGCTTTGCCATTTCTTTCTCCAATTTATTTTACAGATGAAGAAACTAAGGCAGAGTGAAATGACTTGCCCAGGATCACATAGCTAAGTATCTGATTCGAACTCAGGAAGATAAGTCATATTGATTCCAGGCCTGGCACTCTATCCACTGAACCACTTAGCTATCCCTCAAACACTTAATGGTTCCGTGACCTCATCTGTTTGCGTGTTCTTTCCAATGGTGCTCATTGCAACCCATTCATTTATTCCCAACCAGTATGACTCTTGTTTAAATTTTTTTCAAGAGTTCACCCCCAGGGGATCCACTTTACATCCTGGGGACTTTTCTTGCTTCCTCTGGAGACTGCAAGGAGCATTTGGGTTATCCACGTGCCATCTCCCACAATGGGAATAATCCATCTTGTTTGTACAACTCCCTGATGACATCTTTTCCTCTACCTCTTCTTTGAAGTTCTTTAGTAGATGATGTAGTCTGCTCACATCGAACATATATCTCTCCATTGCCCTCTGGAATATACATTTCTAATTCTTTGGAGACTACAGTGTTCCATGATTTGCAGGCATGTGCCTCCATCAGACAATGGGAAAAGGTTGGGGACATTTTAGCAGCTTTGTAATTCCCCAGAGGCAATCTGGTCCACTTATTGCCCATTTGTAGCATATATCTAACAAATATAAACATGTATATTCATACATGTATGTCCACATACATGTATGTAAATATATGTATGTATATGATACCCATTTATCTATGTAAACTTGTGTGTATGTGTACATATATGTAGACTGCATACACATAGATACCTGCCCCCACACACATGTGGATATGTATATGTGTGTCTATATGTGTATATGTTTATATGTCTATGTTTATACATGTGCATATGTATACATGTATAGACACACTGATGGATGAACTCTTCTGTGCACCACGTTCACAATAAATCTTCATGGAACATGCCACACTAAATCAGGCAATTATTTTTCCCCTATTAAGCCTTAAGGGACGTACCAAAAGAAATCAAAATAATTTTTTAAAAAGCAGACCTGTCCAGAAGGCATGTCTGAACCTCTGCAATAAAATAAAATTTTCCATCTCTAAAACAACTTTTCTTTTATCTTGATAATATCAGCATCAAGTTGGCATCAAACTGTTAAGAAAGCCATTCTATACTTATGCCTATCTCTCACCCTTTTAACTGTTCTAATATGAAAGGTGATAGATCAAGTCATCTAAAGAATGCAGAATTTCCATTCTCTTTGCGACTAAAGAACGTGAATTTTGAGGAAGCTTAACAATTACCTGTGTCAAAACAAGGGGATATTCATCTGCTTATGGAAGAAAGCAAGCAAGCAACTGGCCTGAAATGTTTAACATTTGCTTAAGGCTTAAGATATTTCCTTAAGATAAGGAATAGGAAGTTGGAGCTGGTCTGACTTCATCTGCTGGACTCTTAATCGTGGCTCAGAACCTTGTGAGTATGAGGGTCCATGCATATTTCACTTTCTCTCTGAAGAAATGATCATTTTAAAAGAGTTTAAATACAAGCAGTTATTAAAAGAAACAGAATCTTCATTTCGTAGAAGGCAATTTCACCTTTTCCAGCTTTTAAATATATTCCTATTGGGATATAGAAAAAAGTCTTTTTAAGAATCCGTATCTTCAGTGAACTTTTTGTGTCAGATCATGGGAAAAGTGCAGGATTTGAGGTCAGGGTAATTGGGTTCAAATCCTAACTCAGCCAATTACTACCTGAGTGACCTTAGGAAAGCTGCTTAGCCTCACTGGGCCTCAGTTTCCTCACCTGTAAAATGAGAATGTTTTCTTAGATGACCTCTAAGGTTGTTTCTAGGTCTGAAGCTATAAGTTCAACTATGATTAATACTCTATAACAATACAAAATATTACTATATTATCACCACAAAATATTAATAAACAATAAAACTTATAATAAATAAAATATAACAATCTTATCAACTTAACTCTGGGGAATTCTTCTAAGAAACAGGTTGAAACGCTCCCAAGAAAAATCACCATTTTTCCAGGCTTGAAACTTTAGTTTCTTCTCTCTTCCCTCATACACAATCAATTGCCAAGCCCTGCGGATTTGACCTCTGTAATATTTTTAACATCTCCTCTCTCCTTTTTACTCCCACTATCACACTGTACTTCAGGACCCTATTACCTCCTCCTGGCAATATTCTAAAAGTTTCCTACCTGGTATCTCTGCCACCCTTCAAAATGCTGCCAGAGAGCTCTATCTGATGCCACTTGCCCACTCAGAAAGCTTCAGTGACTTCTCATGACCTTCTGATTATAGTATAAATGCTTGATCGTGGCATTCAAAGCCCTCTGTGGTCTGATGCCAATCTACCTTCCCATTTCTTTCTTACGTTCATTGTTTTTGCACTTTGCTCATGCTATTAGACATTCTTGGAAGGAACTCCATCTCAACCAGTGAAATCTGTATCTTCCTTTAAAAGCCCAACTCATTCATGAAAACTTCCCTGGTCCTCCAACTGAAAATTATATCTTTTTTTCACTGTTTTTATGGGCACATTTACTAGTAATCTTTGCATTTTCCATATTCTGCCTTGCATTATTACTTGTGTTTAGTCTGTATCCTTCCTGTTAGGTCCTTGAAGACAAGAACTATGTCAGAGGATGCAAAAAAGCCGCCCTTCCTGAATCCAGACACATGCCATGCAACGTCTGAGGATAATGAATCCTTGGCCTCTTCCAGCAGATCATATATGTGACTAAGCACTGTATATGTGACTGTTATATTTGACTGTATATGTGACTCTTGCATTTTGAACTGATAAAGTGATCCCCTCTTTGGTCACTATGCAGGAATAATGGATGACTCAGTGACCTTTTAAGAGAGATTGGTTACACCATAGCCCTCTCTTCCACAAGTACTTCTTTATGTTATCTACACATGGCAGCTGAAGACTTAACAAAGAAAGTTCCCAACTACCTTTTCTGATTTTGTATTTCCTTTCCAGAGGAGGCGACCAATCACTGATCTTAAGAAGGATGTGGCCAGTCTTGGAGGAGATCTTTCCCTAATAAAAAGATTTTATAAAAATAACCGTTTATATCTAAGTTTTGTGTCCATTTGAAACTTAACAGTGCTTCTCAGTCTGCTTTGTGGTTTTCCCAGTCATTTTTATTTTACAACCTTTACAGCTGAGGTCTTTGGGTTTATTCACTATCTCTATTCCTTGTTATATACCTGATCTGTCCCACTAACTGATCTCTCTATTTTTTAATCAGCATCGTTAAAAAAAAATTATTGTTTTGTTGTATAGTTTGAGATCTAGTACTGTTAGGCCCCCTTCCTTCTCTTTTTTTTTCTCCCATTATTTCCCTGGAAATTCTTGACCTTTTGTTCCTTTAGATAAATCTTATCCTCATTTTCCCCATTAGTTCTATAAAATAATCTTGGCAGTTTGGTTGCTATAACATAGAATAAGTAAATTAATTTAGGTATTATTGACATTTTATTATATTGGTTCAGCATATCCATGAGCAATTACTATTTCTCCAATTACCCATAGGTATGCTTTTATTCTGTAAAGACTGCTTTATAATTGTATCCACATACTTCTTATGTTTCTTAGTTGGTGGATTCCTACCTAACTACTTTATGTGTTCTGAAGTTATTTTCAATGAAATTTCTCTTTCTATATCTTCCTGCTGGGTTTTGTTAGTAACAGAAAATTACCGATGATTTATTTTGAATACTGCAACTTTGATGGCTACTGTTTCAATTTTAGTTGATTCTATGAGGTTTTCTAAGCACATTATTATGTAATTTATAAAAAGTGACAATTTTGTTTTCTTTGCATATGCTTATTCCCTTGATTTTTCCTTCTTATTGCTGTAGCTACCATTTCTAGTACTGTATCATACAATGTTGTTGATAATGGTCATTTTTGTTTTACCTCTGACCTTATTGGAAAGGCTTCTATATGTATATTCCAGAATCTTATTTTTAGATACTTGCTGCTTATCATATTAAGGAAAGGTTAATTTATTTCTATGCTCTTTAATTAAAAAAAATAAAAACGAGTATTGAATTTTGTCAAAAGTTTTCTTTGTGAACTATTAACAAAAATATGATTTATTTTTTCTTAGTCTGTTATGATTATAATTTTCTAATATTAAATAAATTCAAAATTGCTAGCATAAATGCAATCTGGTTGTAGTGTACATTATTTTTGCTATATTGTGGTACTTTCTTTACTTTTTATTTAAACATTCTTGAACATATTCATTATGAATATTGTCTTATAATTTTCTTTTTCTGCTATGGCTCTCTGCAGTTAGGTATCAAGACCATATTTATATTGTAGAAAGAATTTGGTAGTATTTCTATTTTCTTAGTTTGCAAAGAGCTTATTTAGTATTGTAAGTATTTATTCTTTGAATGTCTGATAGAATTCACTTGTAAATCCTCAAGTGTAATTCACTTGTAAGTCCTATCCTCCCCTCACACCACTTTCTTTTTTAATTTTTTTTGGTGAAATTGGTTAAATTTGTTTTTTCTTGGTATCAATATGGTAATTTTACATTTGTTATCATCTATCCATTTAATTTAAATTGTTGGTTTTACTGGCATGTAGTTGGGCAAAAGTTTCCAGTATTTGTCTTTATCTCTTCATCTGTTGTAATTTTTTTTTCATTTTTGATACTGATACTTTGGTTTCCCTTTCTTTTTTAAGTTGAATTAGCCAACAGTTTGCTTATTTTATTTTTTTAAACAGCTCCTAATTTTATTTCAGTGGGGTTTTTTAACTTACAATTTTGTTAATTTCTTTTTTTATTTACAAAACATCTATTTTGTTATATAATTTGGATTTCTTAATTTGTTGTTTGTTTTTTAAAGTTGTATGCTCGATTCTTTGATCTGTTCTCTATTTTGTTGCTGGAAGTATTTAGAGACATACATTTTCTCTTAAGTACCGTTCTGTCCATATTCTACAAATTTTGGTATCATTACTGTTATCATCTTTAATGAAATTGTCTATTATTTCTCTGATTCATTCTTGATCCACTCATTATTTAGGATTATTATTTATTTTCTAATTTTTCATCCTTTCTTTAATAGCAATTTATCAATTATAATTTTTATTTATTATGGTCAGTTAGAAAGGTGTTTTCTATTTCTGGTTTTCTGAATTTGTGAGGTTTGATATCTTAACACATGACCAATTTTTGTAAACGTGTCATATAATTCAAGAATTACATATAATCTTTTCTATTCCCATTCAATCACCAGAGATCTATCATATCTAACTTTTCTAAAATTCTATTCAAGCTCTTAACATTTGTTGTCAGATTATCTTGGAAAGAGGATGAAAGTCCCACCTACTTTTATGGTTTTACTATTTCTCCCTGAAACTCATTGATTTAAGTATTTAGATATTATGGCATATAATGCATACATATTAAATGCTGTTAGCAATCAATTATGTGTGGTACACTTAAGCATTCTTAATCAAGACTTTTAATCAGATAATTTTTGCTCTCATCTTATTTGAGTTTATGACTGCTAGCCCCTTTATTATATGACTGCTACCTACTTTATTAGAGTAGCTAGGTGGCACAGTGGATAGAGAACAAACCCTGGGGTTAGGAGGATCTGAGTTCAAATCCAGCCTCAGATATTTACTAGCCGTGTGACCCTAGACAAGTCATTTAACCTTGTTTACTTCAATTCTCTTATATGCAAAATGAAGTGGAAAAGGAAATGGCAAACCACTCCAGTATCTTTGCCAAGAAGACCACAAATGTGGTCACAGACTCAGACATGACTCAGCAATAGTCATTAGTTCTGTTAAAATAGAGTAGATTTTTGCCCTATCCCCTTATTTTAATTCTGTGTGAATTTGTTTTAAATTTGCTTCTAGTAATCAGTACACTATTGGATTATGTTTTTAAATCTGTTCCATCCTCTTCCATTTGGGAGGTGGTGGTAAATTAATCTCATTCATATTCAGTTATTATTGCTAATTGTGTATTTTTCTCCATCCTATTTTTGTACAAAATTTCCCCTTTTTTGCCTATCCCACCTCTTCTCTTTACAAAGAACAGAGTGGAGAGAAGGAAGTGCAGGGGTGGGGCATCTGCAGCCTTGAGGCCACATATGGCCCTTTAGGTCCTCAAATGCAGCCCTTTTATTCAGTCACACTTGAGGACCTAGAGGGCCACATGTGGCCTGAAGGCCACAGGTTCCCCACCCCTGGCTTACAGCACCAGGCATCTATGCTCTGTGCAATCTGCTTCTATTCCCCTGCCAAAATCATGTATCTTAACCTTTCTTCGTGTGAAATCCCTCTTCATAATCTACCCACCAAAATTTGGTTTGTTTGTGAATAATCCCCACAATTTACCTTCACTATGCTGTCCCATTTCCCTATTCAATTGCATGTTTTTCTACACCAAACCTTTTGTGTATCTAAGTGCTTTTTCCTTCTTTGACCAGTTCAAGTAAGATATTTGTTAAATTATCAAATGAAATAATCTCATTATCAAATACGGTATTTGCCAAGCACTTGGTACTTAGCACTTAGCCTCACACATAGTTGGTACTAAATGCTTATTCTCTTCCCCCTACCCTCCTACTAGTTCAGATTTAAGTGAGGTTCAAGTGATACTTACTTCCTCCTCCTTCTTCCTCTTTGCATCCCAATTATGTGAGATCGCAAGTCCTCCCATCACTCCTCCCCATTTCTTCTCTAGTATATTCCTATTTTCCCCACCTTTTTTCCCCTTCAAGATCACAAGGCCTCTGTCTTAACCCCCTCTCTGACTTCTAATGGCACTGGGGTTTAGAAGTGATACTTGTTTCTAACTGTACACTTTTATTTACCTTTTCATGTTTTATGTTTATGTATGATTGCTATGCTTATGTTTCTGCTTGGCTTTGCTCTCTTCATCAGGAATTCTAAGAAGTCCTCTATTTCATTAAAGGTTCATTCACCCCCACCCCCACCCCCACTGCCCACTCCAAGATCAATTTTGCTCAGTAAATTATTCTTGGTTGTAAGTTTACATAATTTGCGTTTTGGCAAAAATTCTCAGTTACTTTATAGTAGTGGGTGCCAAATTTTGTGTAACCCCAACTGTGGTTCCTTGGTATTTGAACTTTTTTTCTTTTTCCTCTTCTTTTTAAATGACTGCTAGCAATATGTTTTCTTTGACTTGGAAAGTGAATTTGGGCTATGATGTTCTTGTAAGTTTTCCTTTTGGACTTTTCAGGAGATTATAGGTAAATTCTTATTTATATTCTACTTTTTGGTTCTAATAGATCTGAGCAGTTTTCATTTGTTGCTGTTGTCATTGTTATGGTTTTCAGGTAGTCCAATGGATCTTAAATTAGGTCTCTTTGGACTGTTTTCCAGATAATTTTTTTACATGATATATTTTCTTCTACTTTAGACTTTCTATTGTTTCATGGAGTCAGTGAGTTCTGTTCTATTATCACTTTCAGGCAGTCTGTTATCATGGTGATGTTTTGTACCTTTAGTACTAAGCTTTACTTCTCCCTCTTAAGTCTTTCCTCCAGAACTCACATTTCATTTGTAGTTTTCAAAATCTTGCTTAATTTCTTCCAGGAATTCTAGTTGATCTTGTATCCAAGTTGTTTTTCTTGAAGGCTTTGCTCGTAATTGTTAAGAAAGGGAAAGAGGGAGGGAGAGGGGAAAGGAAGGAAAGAGGTAGGAGGGAACAAATAAAAAGTTTGTTTTAATGCAGGAAGACAAGATACAAAAGGGAGCTGAAAAATGGAATGGGGGGAAGTAGGGGAGAAGTTTCAGGATGAGTCAGCAGCATTGTTTTGAGTCCTGGAAGTCAAGAACAGAGGTGGGAGAGGAATGTTTTTAGTCACTCTCTTCTTCTAGGTTTATACTTTGAACATCCTTGGCACCATAATAATGATTTATGATACAATTCTTTGCTTGTGTTTCCATTCCTGAATTGAGACTTTGTGTTAGGGCTAGACTCTACACACTTTGGTTAGAAATACTGGAGGTATATATGGTCCTGCTGCATACACTCTGGTGTCCTATTGTTGCTTTGTGTAGGTACCAAAATGCTATATTCTTCAAGTATTTAAGGAGAGTCTTAAGCCAGCAAACGAAAAAGTTTTCAATGTTCCTTAAGTGGTCCGCTATAGAGGAATTCTGAGCTCTGTAGCTGGCTGGCATGTTCTATAGTTCAGAGTAACAAAAGCATAGGCTTGCTCTTGGTCTGAGCTCCCTTCTCTGATTACTCAGCTGCAAGCACCAGCCTGGATGTATGGACTTAGAATCTAAGATCCTGCTCTGGGGTTGGAGGGACACAGCTGCAGGTAAGCTTCCTTTCTCCAGAGTGGAACCATAACTTCTTGTCTTGGTATGTAACAGCAAGCCCTAGCGCACTCCCTGTCCTACAAGGCTTTACGTGGGCCTTAGCCCAACTGCAGTGTCCTCAGGACCCTGGCAACCTCCTTATACTGACCTGGGCTAAAAATAAAAACGCACTGTTTTCCTTCAGATTTCTCATCTGTTCTACCTCAATCTTTACTGTAGTAGTTGTGGGACACCCAGGTTTTACTGCCCCTTCTTTTCTGCCATCTTTGATGGTGTCCCCTCCATACTGTTCTTCACACATGAAATCTTTCTCTGTACTTTTGCACAAACTGTCCCTAAAGTCTGGAATGCAGTCTCTCCTAACCTCAACCTTAAAATTCCCAATTTTCTTTATCTGCATATGCTATCTCCTTGGACAGAATTTAAAGACTATTGCATTTTTTTTGTCTTTGTATACTGAGTATCTAGCATAGTGCCTGGCCTGTAGAAGGCATTTAATAAATGATTTAATTAATTTTTAAAACTGAAAATAGAGAGCCCTCCCGTGAATCAGTTCAACCATTCAAGAAAGCTATTTGGAAATATGCAAAAAAAAAAAAAGTGACAAAACGTTCATACCCTTTGATCAAGATTCTACTGGTAGGCCTATATTTCATAAGGGGGTTAATGACAAAATGAAATACATACATATATATATATATATATACATATATATATGTATGTATATGTGTCAAAATATTACAGTAGCATTTCTTATAATAACAAAGAAGTAGAAGTTAAGCGTCTATCAACTGAAGAAGAGTTAAACAAATTGATGCTATGTCAGTATGTGGTACAAAATAGCAAATATGAATACAAAGAAGCATGAGAAAACTTACATGAACTGATATAAAATGAGGTTAACAGAAACAGACAAACAATACACATAGTGACTACAGTATAAACAGCGAGAACAAGTGAAGTAAATGCTGTGAGACTGCAATGATCAAACTTGACCTCAAGGAAGAGATAGAGGGAGGGTGGAACCTACCTCCTTTCTCCTTTGCAGAGATGGGGCATGATTGTGGGTGCGAAACAATGGAATGCCGAACACAGAACCAGACTTTTTAATGTATCGGCTAGTTTTGCTGAACTGTTTTGTTTGTTTTTTAATATGTTAA
This sequence comes from Pseudochirops cupreus, assembly GCA_028627135.1. Taxonomy (NCBI): domain Eukaryota; kingdom Metazoa; phylum Chordata; class Mammalia; order Diprotodontia; family Pseudocheiridae; genus Pseudochirops; species Pseudochirops cupreus. The sequence continues at coordinate 341,364,249 of CM053581.1, read as the reverse complement.
AAATGATTACCTGGGAGGGGCTTGCAAATGTGGTTGATGTGAAAACAAAAGATAACATATTAAAGAAAAAAGATTTCTTAAGTTGATTTAAAATGATTTTATTTACATACATCTTTTAAGGAATGTACCTTTTGTCTAACATGAGGGATACCTTTATTTTCATCACAAAAGTATTCATAGAAGCAGAGAATCTGAGCTGGTAGGGGCTTTAGAGGTTAAAGAGCAATCTTTCACCCACAGCAGGAATCCCTTGTAAGACAAATCCCAGGAACAGCTAACTCCTAGTCTTTGCTTAAACACTTTCAGTGACTGCCGCTACTGGACTGCATTGCACTGCTGGTCAGCTTGTAAAACAGTCCTTCCATGATAATGAGCAGAAATAGACCTTTTTGTAATTCCCATCTAGCTGTTTTAGTTTGACACTCAGTAATTACACAAAAGAAGTCTACCTCTTTGGACGCCAGTCTTTCAAATATCTGAAGATATCATTATACTTAACTGTTTGTGTTACAAGACAAATATGCCTATGTGCATGTGTCTGTGTGCATACTTATGGATGATAGTGGCAAAGTAGGGAAAAAGTGGAAAAGATTGATATAAAAAAACAAATGACATCAATAAAACTTATTTTAACAAATAAATCAAAGGGGGGGGATATCGGATATTTAAAGACAGGCCTTTAATTCTTTTACAGATTAACCATCCAGTTTCCTTTTTACTGCAGTACCTTTATGATAGCAAGGTGGTACAATGGATAGAGAGCTGGGCCTAGAGTCAGAAAGACCTGAGTTCAAATTCAGCCTCAAATACCTCCTGGCTGTGTGGCCTCGGGCAAGTCCCTTAACCTCTGTTTGTCCCAGTTGCCTTAGCTATAAAATAGCACCTACCTCCAAGGGTTGTTAGGATAAAATGAGACAATATTTGCAAAGTACTTAGCACAGTGTCTGGCACACAAGAGTTTAATAAATGCCCATTTCCTTTCTTCCTACATAATCAATTAATTTTGCATTTAAAGTATGATTTATCAAAATTTTACTCACGTGTAATTTTTTTCAGGAAAAGACAAAAAAAGTTCCTATGAGCCATTTTTTATTCAGCCGATTAACATAATCATGTGGCCCTTTAACTGGGTAAATTATTAGACAACAATATTTACTTACCTGAAATTTGCATTAAATAACAAAGGTAAAAATTTGAAAATCCATTATCCAATAAGTTTGGCTATATACCACACTTTAACAGATTCATTTTGTTAGATCAATAAGAATCTGAGATAAATATAACACTATACATCACATAAAACTTTTCTTTTTGAAGTTATCACTCCTCTATAAGCCTGGTGACAGACTATATATCTGTCATCACAAGAAAAGCACAATTAAGATAATTAGAAACTGAGGGATGCTTATCAACTGGGGAATTACTGAACACATTATGTTATAGGAATGTGGTAGAATACTATTATGCTGTAAGAAATAATGAAAGGAATGGTTTCAGAGAAACCAGTTCATATGAACTGATACAAAGTGAAATAAGCAGAACCAGGAGAATAATTTATATAATAACAATAATATTGTAAAGACAACTTTGAAAGACTCAGGAACTCTGATCAACACAATGACCAACCACAATTCCAGAGGACTCATGACGCAACATGCTATCTACCTCCAGATAGAGGTGACGAACTCATAGTGCAGATTGAGGAATATTACGTGTGTGAATACATATCTATATATACACCTGCATTTCTGGAGGTGGTCAATGCAGGAAATCTGTTTTGCTTGACTCTATGTATGTATACATGTATACATATATGTACATGCCTATATACACATACATATATACATACATGCAATTTTGGACATGATCAATACAGGAATTTGTTTTGCTTGACTATACATGCTTGTTATGGGTTTTATTTTTCTTATTTTCTCAATGAGGGAGAAGAGGACGGTGAGAGGGAAGGAGGGAGGGAGAAGGACAGAGAAGAGAGAGAGAGAATGCAGAAATGAAAATAAGTCAAAATTTAATTTAATCATAAAAAAAGTATAGCAAAGTTTTGGAAAGGTTCATAGCCAGGTTGGCCAAAAGTTGATAAAATTTTGTTCATAGCAACTCTCAAAGACATAGTCATAGAGGGATTGCCATCTGTGTTGGTGGAGGGGATACCTACAATGATAAATTCACAGATCCTTGAAGAAGTAAAGTAACCAATGACTCATCAATCAGTGAAGCATTTGGGCTGTGAACATCTCCCCCATGCCCAACTTAACATGTACATCTTATCTAGAAAATGTCACATGCAATGGTTTACAGAAATTTGATTTTTAAAAAGGTTTAATTTCATACAACCCTGTAATTCTACACTGGGAACCTATCAAATTTAAATGCACCTCCTTTCCCTCCCACTTCCAATGTTTCAGTAAATACAACTTTCAGTGATCTTTTAGGGGAAATCACCTATCAATTGCCAGGCAGCATGAAGAACTTTTGGTGCTTTTTCTAATCTGGTGAAATCTAATGCTAACTGTTTACACAAATACTACACATAGCTAACTAAACAGAAGCAAAATCTGGCATTTTCCCAATGACTAGCCCAAACAGCCTCTTATCCAAAGCATTAAGGAAAGTAAACTTTAAAATGATTTGAGAGAAAGGACTATTTCATGACAGATGGCAAAGAAGGTTCTTCAATGCCAATTTAATCACTTTCCCTCAATTTTCAAATCCTTAAGCTGTAGCTTGAAGTGTTTGTGCAAGTGATGCTATATCTACTGAAATGTAATAGGGTAGAGAGGATGACTAATATGTGCTATGACTTCACCAACTTTAAAGAGTCATTTTAGGGCAATTCTACAACACAATTCCAAGGCAGGATACTTTATTCTTATTTGCACAAATACACGACATTTGATTAGCTAAAAAATAAGATCATCTTTTGCTCCTAAGACCTCAATAAAAATGCCCTGCAAAACTGAGAGAAACATTTAGGTAGTGCAAAAAAAGAAATAGAATTACAAACCCCTCCAATATCAGAGGAAGGAATATGAGATCCTTTATTTTATGGATAGCTGAAGTCCAAAGATGCTCAGTGCTTAAGATGACACAGGTGGTGGCAGCCAGGATTAGAACCAAATCTCCTACCAGTTCTTTTCCCGTCACATATTGACTTCATTGTATTGAGGGAATACAGTTTGCTTTCAGTTATGGGAAGATTTTTTCTTTGTAGTTTTTACAATAGACTTTTGACTTGGTTAGTATAAGGAACATCTGGTGAGACTTTCTCTACCCATGCAGGTCCGCAATTATTTTGCAATTTTCCTGTCTTAGGGAGGTGCCTAGGGCATTACTTCACTTAAACCACCATTGGGTGATTTAAGTCACCAGTCCAACTCACTCAGGGCAGCTCAGTGGCTAAGTAGGTAAGAGTGCTACGCCTGGAGTCAGGAATACTCATCTTCCTGAGTTAAAATCAAGCCTCAGTCACCAACTGCTGTGTGACCCTGGTCAGTCTTTGCCTCAGTTTCCTCAAATGTAAAATAAGCAGAAGAAGGAAACGGCAAACCACTCCAGTGTCTTTGCCAAGAAAACCCAAAATGGGGTCAATGAGAGACAGGCACAACTAAAAAACCACCAAGTCACACGAATACTGAATCTTGGTCTTTCTTCCTCACAGGCTACAATGCTTGGTGTCCATAGACACTATAACTTGAAAAACCCTCTGCTTGATAACACTATTTGTTATCTGAGCAAAATATTTTCCAAGTTGTGGCTATAAACACAGAATTACAATTTCCATTAGAAGTAGACACAAACCTGAAAAACAATATATTCAAAAACCTGACAAGTGGTCTCTCAAACTTCACTTAAGCACCTCTGGAGGAGAACCTAACTTCCCTGAAGCAATCCATTCCCCTTTAGGTTATTTCTATTAGTAAATTTTTCCTTACATCAAGATTTAATCTATGCCTTGGCAATTCCCAGTGGTCACTCCTAATTTTGCTCTCTGGGGCCAGCCAGAGTAAGTCTAATCCTTCCACGTGACCCTTCAAATACCTGAAGACAGTTCCCACGTCTCTATCCTAAGGTTTCCTTTCTTCAGGCTAAACACCCCCAAATCTTTCAATCAATATTGAGGCAGCCTTTTGCCTGGTCAAATTTGAAATAACAGATTTGAAACCTTAAGCTACAGGAAGATGTACACACAGGCAAATTAGTCACAAATTAACTACTGCCTGACGCTAATGAGCCAAAGTAGAAAGTGCAAAAGTAGCATGACCCTTGGGAAAGCATGCAGGCTTTAAAACAACAACAACAACAACAAAACTGAACACTTAGTAAAGCATCCTAGCTATAATGGTTGCTATGAGAGTCGACAACGATGCCAACAGTGTAAGCCATTACCTACTTATAGTTGCCCAATCTCCTAAATTTCAGAAAGCAATACTATCAATTAGGTGAAATCTAAAATTTCAGTAGAGGATTTGCATAATATGTACAGAATGTGGCAGTTATTCCTTCCCCATTTAAAGAATCCTTGGAATCTTTCTGGTGTTACACAGAATAGGGAAAAGATCGCTTTCTCTACCTGATGGCATATTCAAGCTCTGCTCCTTACTGTGTGGCTTTGTGCAAGTTACTTCTCTCTAAAACTCAAGTTCCTTTGTATGTTTCCTGGGCCACTCTTTGTCCTCCTTCCCTCCTCCCTTCCCCTCAAGTTCTCTGCACTCACACAGACCAAGTCCAATCCTGAGACATTTTGACCCAGAGTCCAGAGGATCATAGATTCATAGCTGGATGGGACCTTAGAGGCCACCATGTCCAACACTCATTTTACAGTGGAGAAAACCAAGGCCCAATCAGGTTGACTCGTGCCCGGGGTATACAGCTCCTGTCTGAAGCAGGACTGGAACGCCCATTTCCCTGACTCTCAAGTCCAGTGCTCTATCTACTACCCCACATTGTCTTTTCTTCTTCTTGGCTAGATGACACAACCCCAGAGTTTTACTCCAGGCAAATCTGATCAAAGGTCAAGTATAGTTCATAACCTAAGTTTCTGCTGTAAAAGCAGATCTCCAACGCCTGCATGAACACTCATTGTACAACACATGTACCAGGCATGGAACAAGCTTTATTTCATGAGCTACAGAAAATAGGTAAGACAAAGAGGAATCTTGGAAACATACACCTTTCTCTTCCTCCCTCCCTCTCTCTCTCTCTCTCACACACACACACATGAATAAATAAATAAATACAGAAATAAATATAAAGCATTCAAATAGCCTGTTGGACTTCCCCTTGAAGATAAAGCCACTTGAGAGGCTGCTAAACAAACACTACCCATTCACCAGAGCAAATGACTTATGGCAACAGTGTGGGGTTGTCAAGGTTCATCCAGATTTCCTGTCCTCCCATGCTGAGCTCTAGTCTTCCCACTGCGGGGGCTATTTTGACTCTCCTCTCTGCTCTGAGAAGCATTTTGAGGAAATCTAGTGTATCCAGTGCTCAAAGACTCAAACTCAGGACCTCAAACTCGAGCTTGCCTGCAAGATAATCCCCCAGGTGGACAAAGTCCACTCTCAGGACTCTCCTCCCAGGCTGTGTGCTGCTAGGTCTTGGGGAGGGAAACTCCATTCTCAGGAATGCTAGTATATGATCTATGACTGGAAATGGAAACAGAAGAACAGACAGGAGCTGAGTCTAGGATCTTCCCTTTCAAGTTTAATACTGTTGAGATAGAGAGAAGGGGGAGAAATTTCATTCCAGCCTCCGGGAAGTAGGTTCACTCTACTGTATTCTGGTGTCAAAACCAAAGCAAGCTGGTCTGTGGGAAGATGGCTGACTTTTATTCATCAGAAAGGAGGCTGACTCTTCTGACAAAAATCAGCTAATGATCAGCAGGGGCAGCTAGGTGGCACAATGGACAGTCTGAAGTCAGGAAGACTCGCCTCTACTGAGTCCAGATCTGGCCTCAGACACTCACAAACTATGTGATCCTGGGAAAGTAACTTAATCCTGCCTGCCTCAGTTTCCTCATCTGTTAAATGAGCTGGAGAAGGAAATAGCAAACCACTCCAGTATCTCTGCCAAGAACACCCCAAGTGTAGTCGGGAAGAGCCGAACACAACTGAAAATGACTGAACAACAAATTAGGAAGTAAGCAGTTACAGTCTCCTAAACCCAATCAAGGGCCTTCCCTTTGCGAATCCTCTTTTACATATAAAATAGGAATAAAATAGTTGCATTACTACTTTATAGGTCAGTTACAGGGCAAATACTTTAATGCTCTTCTACTAATTTCATGACACTTTTTAGATAGGGTTATCAAAAAATACACCACCACATTATGTGGAAATAGTGTAGGAAATGGACAATTTTTAGCCAAGTGATGCTCAGGTCACCCCAATATGAAATTTTGTCACTTTGGCTGTATAAGGATGGGAATACTACTTCAGGATGCTTTCTCAAATGTTATAAATTTTTTAAAGATTCACATTAGATGAGGCTGATCTGTATAAAACCTCCAAACTACCTCTTCCCACCCCCCAAAGAAGGAAGAGACAAAAATGTTAATCACATTTTCCTTTTAATAATGGTTTGTAGTCAAAAGTGTAGCTTTGAAAACCTCTAGCTTGTCTGTGAAAACCTGAATAAGCTGGGGATGGGGGGGCGGGGGAGTGCATCCTCACTTTGAACAGCATTCTGTAAAACTGTGCATTGGACTATGTTTTTGAAGTTGCCGTTACCAACACTGTAAAATCAAATGTACCACTTTAAAAAGTCAGCTTTTGAAATCAGGTGAATGGTATATAGTATAGTACCCTACTTTGATTCCAGGAGGAACGACACATTTAATATAGTAAACAAAACACAAAAAGTAAACAAATCTTAATAAATCACTAAGAATATATCATTCAGATTATCATTAATATTAAAACTATTAAAAATAAGTTTGCCACCTTACCACATCTTTCTTACTCAGGTATCTTCCCTCTGTACTATTCTCTCTTTAAAACACAAAATTGCCCCATCTCCAGTTTCTAATCTTTGTACACAGATTTCCACTGTGCTGCGGCTCTATTTTCATACTGAACATTCAGTTCATCCTATTTTTTTGGCAGAAGGCAAAGCAGACTTTTAATCTTGGTTGTCAGAAAGATGGACCAATAAAAGTACAACTGATAGAAGGGTTTAATTCTTCCTCAGGAAGAAAATACATTTATCCTACAATGGGTTTGTAAAATCTTCCAAAGGTATCCCCTATCACCATTATTCCACCCCATTCTTCTAAGCATTTCGCCTGAAAGCAAGATGGCAATCTTATTTGAAAAGGAAAGCCAGATTTCTTAAAAATAACTTAAAAAAAAGAAAAATCATTTTATATAAAGCAGCAAAAACATACTTTCCTTTCTGCAGAAAGAAAAATGTTAACAAGGAAACACACCAATGTAAATGTATTGTTCATAAATTTTTGCTAAGTTTAATTTCACAATAAAGTCAAGATTTATTTCATGACTATTGCTTAACCTCATTGGTACTGTCAGGAGAAGATTCTTTGGCATCTTCAGTCTCTCTTGTATTTTCTTCTTGATTTAGATTTTCCATCTCAGATTTGGTCCCATTAGGTATAGAGTTTTCACTATTTACAAATCCATTTTCTGTGACTTCTCTATCAGTGATAGCTTCTTCAATCTTTAAGTCCTCCTGCACCTCAGCCTCATCCTCCAGGTTTCTGAGGACAATCGGGAGTCTAGAGTCTGCCACGGTGTTCTCTAACAAGGCAATATTGCTCTCTTCGTATTTGGGAAGTGGGGTTCCCTCCTCCATTTGTTTGCAATAGTACTCTTGGTTGGCAGCTGCACTCTTTACGGCTTTTCCCAAAATCTCTTTTTCTCCTAAGCGCAGTTTGATGGCCATTGTTGCATGAAAGGTAAGATCATGGGTCGCCAAGAAGGATTTATCTTCCTGGAGGGGGGATGAAGGGAGGAAAGAATAATCAAATTCATTAAAAAGAGTCTAAATGAAATGGTGCACCAGTACATCCAACAGAGAACTTACATGATTTTAAAACAATTATGCAGCAAAAAGGGTGTGGTGGTGTAAGGTTGTAGCGTGCAGAGTATAACAGCAACATGTTATACTACATGTCAATAGTGCTTTACAGAGGTAGAGCACTTGATGGTCACAACAACCCTGTGACATGGTATAGCAGTTTACAGAAGAGGAAACTGAAACTCAAAGAGTCTGTTAAAGGACTTGCTGAAGGCCACATGCTCATTAAGAAGTGGCGGAGTTGGAAAATGAATCCAGGTCTCTAACCCCTTTCTTGCCACTCAAACTTTTTGCCTCTCAAACTTTTAAGTCAGTGGCTCAGAGACAAACAATTCAAGCATAAACAAGAACTTCTACTCAGAGTGATGTTTCATGAATAAATGGGAGGATTAATAAAAATGATTTCTACCTTTGTCTCTTAGTCAACAAAATCAATACAATTTTTGTATCAAAACTTTAAACGGAAATAAAACTGACAGTGCTGAATAATGATTCAGGTAAAGAGCTATAGTAATCTGCATTAGTATAATGATGATATAAGAAGTAGCCCGAGTCCTCAAGGAGCTTTAACTCTAGTAGAGTGGATGAGATACCACCGACTGTATTCAGTGTAAAGAAGAGGTCTAAAACCCTGTTATGAAACTCGAATAGAAATGGCTACCACTAACCCCCACACACGGATCCCTGTGGGATGCATACTGACTTAGAAAACCATATATAAATAGCATCTATTTTTGTTGTATTTTATTTTGTTAAATATTTCTCTATTCCATTTTAATATGGTCTGGGCCGTACTCAGGAGTGTTGCAGGTCACATGGAACCCATGGGTTGTACGTTTGACATCTCTAGTCCAAAGCATTATAGGTAATGTTAGGAGGGAGAAATCACTTCCAGTTATTGTTCATCAAGCTTCAACAACCACCACCACCCTTTGTTAGGTATCTATTTGTAGTGTCCTGTTAGGCACTGGAGTATATACACAGAAAAATAAGATATGGTCCCCTGCCCTCGAGGGGCTTACAATCTAGTAGTACCATGGCAAAGTGCAAACCAACACACAATTACCAATAAGAATTACCTCAATAGTTGTTTTATATGTTTTTAAAAGAAGGGATGCTCTGGCTTCAAGGAATGTCCAGAGTTTGACTTCATTGTCCCAGCTAACAGGAAATTCAGAGTTACCCAAAGTGAAGATTCGGTCAATAGCATGTTCTCCTATCAAATGTTCTTTTAGCTCTTCTATAAGAAATACAAAGAAAGGATAATCTGTTAATAGGAAAAACAGCTCAAGTATTAATTAACATACCCTTAGAAAAATATCATTTCCAATCACGCCATTTTCCCTTGGCTTTCCCACTAGGCACGCTTATCTGACCATGATGTTTCTAGACTCTCCAGAGTGGTAATGACAGTTTAAAGGTTTAGGTGAGGAAAATAAGGTGTAAGGCTTAATTTTCATTTCTATTTAAAAATGAAGTCACTGATACCTTCACATCCAACACTCCCCACATTCCTTACTTCTAATGAAGGACCCTGTGATCAATGAGAAGCCATTTTTCAGAACTGTGTATATATGTGCCTCACTTTGACAATGCCTTCCTCTTACTGAATCACCTAGGGCAAAATGTACTAATGTTGCGATGACTTCAAGGCCAAAGCTAACTGCAACAAGTCCCAAAAGGCTTCCAATTTTAAATTTGCATGAAACAAATTCTGATGTGTTGACTTGACAAATCAGCTCCTTTACTCTCAAAATAAGTAATTCCCCAAACAAAAACAATCAAGAAAATATCCCATGAAAACCTTAGTCAATGAAAATTTGATACGTCTCACTCATAAGCAATTTAAATACAAATCACAAGTAGATGAATGAATGTCTAAATTACACCTAAATATACTTCGCAGGAGGAGGAATTCAACACAACTGCTGCAGGCGTATTATTTCCAAAAGACCAAAATGTGCCTACCCTATTCATACCAAGAAATATACTCAAGCTTCATTTGTAATGATGAGGACAGTATTTCTTTCAAAGCAAAATGCCCCACAGCTGTCCTTATTTAGAATTTGAAATGAAGAACTTTTGTTGTCAACGACACAAATTTATATTAGTATCAGAAAGATCTTCTCAAAGACTAGTGTATGTGACAATTAAATCTCCTCATCCTACAAATGAAATGTAGACAAATTCTACTGAGCTAGAAAAGTGTTCTAAATAATTGTTTCTTGTAGTGAGGGGGAATAAGAAAAAGATAATCTGTTGGCAGTCCATGAGAAATTTCATTGGAATATACTTTTATCAAGCTTCATTAGAAGTTCAGGGTAAGAATGTGGACCTGATAGATTTTTCTCACATCATAAACAGACCTCTTATACCACTTTTATACCCATCTCAGTATACTTATCTTTTGAAGTATAGAAGAAATGAAATTAAATAATCAAAATTCATCAAAAGAAATCTGAATCTATTACAGTTACCTGTGCATGTCATCTTAGCTTCCCTTCCTCCCCTATCAAAATTCATGTTTTTTGGTGGGAGTATATTTTATTCATCTTTGTGGTCCCTTCTACGTCTTTTACTCTATAATCTACCCAAGTCCTAGGAACTTAACACAGTGCCTTGCACATAATGGGCATGGACACCTTCTACTTTAACAAGAAAAGGTACTATCTAAAGTTTTATAGAAAATTGCTGCTTCATAGGGAAAATAACCAGAAATCAATGTAATGTTTAGCTAATACAATGAAAAATGAACTTCTCTGGTAATAGAAATATGTGGAAATTAAACTGTATCATATGATTTCAAATTCTTCCCTGATTTTAATACTCTACAAAAGCTTAACCATACAACAATGGAGGGCCAATAGCCAGCTACTGGTATAACAAGAGTCTGACTCAACTTATACCAACTATCAATCCCTATTTCAGCCCAGGATACACTAAATTATAGTCACAATGAAAGGGAAGAAAACAAGCTAACACCAAGATCTACCAGGAACACTGTTGAAATGAATAATAGCCGTTCTGGGCTAAGTAATCTTTGTCATATATGTAAATGGATAATAATACATCGTTCCACCCAGTAAATCCTTTAATTTGTCAACTATATTAAAAACGTATTGTAATATATTTATTCCTACTCTGTGTTCTTTGAATTCCTACAAATGTGTTGATGGGCAGTTCCTTCACAGGCCGTCATTCCCACAGACACCAGTTACCTTCATTTTTTGCCAGAGTCAAAGACCAAACGCTTAACCTCAGCCAGACGTTTTTCAAATGTGTCCAGAAGGAACAAGAACAGTGTGGAATGAACTGCTATGAGATTATCATCAGTCCTGGACAAACAATCTGCCGCACATGCAGAAAAAATGCTGAACTGGGGAGTTGGTGACCCAGGCTGGAGTTCTAGCTCTGTCTGTTAACTACTCTGAATCTCAATTTCCCCATCTGTATGATGGAGATAATAATGTCTGTGTGACCTACTTCATGAGGCTGTGCTAAGAGAAGAGTTTAAACCTGTTAAGTGCTAGATATACAGGAGAATCATAGATAAAATGCTAGTTTTGTGACTGTTAATCATCAACATTTAGGTAGCACTGAAAAATTTGCAAAAGGTGTTCCCCAGACAATTTCATTTGAGCCTCATAACAAGTCTGTAAAGTGGGTCCTAGAGATATCATTATCCTCATTTTGCACATGAGAAAACAGAGACATGAAGTAAACCTGTTCATGATTTGAATCCACGACTCCACGGTCAGCAATCTATCCACTATGCCATGCTGCTTCAGCCTGTTATTTGTTCCTGCAGAAACATGTCTGTCACTACTCTAATTAAAATTTAAATATCATCAGATAGTCTTGAAAACTTTGAAGTAATTTATTTTTAACTACCTTGGGAGCAAATGAAGACGAGAAAAATGCGTTAAAGTTCATAATGGTTAATTATAGAGAGCACAATGGATATACGGTCAGATGACCTCAGCTCGACTCTAGTGCTCACTGCCTTCTGCAAGCTTGGACAGTCACTGTCTGTGAGCCTCAGATTCATCCTCTATAAAAAGAAGCACCATGAGCGGCTGATGTCCAAGAGCCTGCTTAGCTCTAAATACTGTGATTCCACACTAAACTTCAAACATAGGACACACGGCCATTCCACTTAACCTGAAGCTATCCGAACAGACTACTGATTTCTGCCTGCTCACCAACGAAAGGAAATGGTCTTCTTCAGGCAAGGAGGGAGTAAGCCACATGTTCTGTGACAGTCTCTGAAGACAAGAGAAAATCTCCCTCATTTCATGCTATGCTAAGTTTTAGCACTGAGGTAAAAAAAAAAATTATATATATATATACACATACACACACACACACACACACACACACACACACACACACACACACACACACACCCCAAGTCTCTGGCAAATGAGAGACTTTTGAAGACTTTACAAGTTTTTATCAATTGTCAATACATACAGCAGCTTTAAAACACGTATTCATTTATATTATCACAATATTTTTTTTATCTAGGGAATTAGGGGCTGAAAGAAATCCAGACATTATTATTATATGCTATGACAAATTTCCTAGGTCTGTCTCAATTCTCTGGTTGTATCAAAATGAGGCTTGAATTGAGATAGCTGTAAGCAAAAGCCTAGCACAGGGTCTTGACCCCAGTTAGTATCTTAAAAAATTGTTAAACTGGATGCAGGAAATCTTTTTATTCGAGAGCAGGAGTTTTCAATCTTTCGGGGCATCCTGGAGCCCTTTGCCTGACTGGGGAAACCTATGGCCCCTTTCTTAGAATAATGTGCCTTAATGCATAAAATAAGATATATAGGATCACAAAGGCGACTAATTATTTTAAAATAAAGTTATCAAAACATTTTTTTTAAAAGCTCACAGATGCGAGGTTAAGAACCCTTGCTTTGGAAAAACTTCTGCAGCAAAACTATTTGTTGTAATAAGATTTGCTCTAAATGAATATAAAGCTGGCTATTATCACTATATGCCTAAGAAATAACTCAGATTCAAAACTCAGAATCATGAAATGAAACTGCATAATTTGTTGCCAGTTACTAATTGGTGAAAACAAAGATGTCCTATGACTACCTGATTATTAAATTTCTTTGACTTCCTAAACTTAAAGTGATGTGCAATTTTTTAAAAGTACAGGTTATTTGATTCTAATGAGATTTTAAAGCACATCAAGGCATCAGGTAAGCTGTGAGTGTAGATTTGGGAGACACCTGGAATAACGATAATTACTGCAATGAAAGTGCTCACATTTATAAAGTGCTTTAAGATTTACAAAGCACTTTCTTCACACTGTTTGAGGTAGGCAGTGACAGATAAATAAATAAATGCGCAAAAAATGAATCAGTAAAAGTGATAAGAACAGCTAGCGTTAAGCTCTTCTGGGTTTGCGGATTTCATCTGATCTTCACAACAGCCCTCAGAGGCAGGTGCTATCATCATCCCCACTTTACAGAAGAAGAAACTAAGGCACAGAGGGGCAGCAGCTTGTCTAGGGCTGCACAGCTAGTAAGCATCTGGATCAGGTCACCCCAGCTCCCAGGGCAGCACTCTTACCCGCTGTGCCACCTTGCTGTCCAGGCAGCACAAGGGTCATTATTCCCATAACAGATAATAACAGCTGACATGTTAGTTTCTAATTTTGCAAAGCACTTTTACATGGTATATTCTCATTCAAATTTTACAACCTGTGGCTGCTATTATTCCAATTTCATACTGGAATAAAAAAAGTTGAAGAAACTGAGGTTAGGAGAGGTGAAGGGAACTATCACACAGTGGGTGAGTGCCTGAGGCAGCGCTGGAATTCAGGTCTTCCTGAGGCCAGGCACAGCGCAAGTGGCTCTTCCCAGGCCACAAGGCTAGTGAGAGGCCAATACGGGACTGAGCCCCAAGGCCTGCTCTTCCTAATCCAGGGTTTTTTCCACTACACTCACCTGCATCATCTACAGAGCCAATATATAAGATGAGTATGTAAGACAGTGATGTTTGCAACACAAGGACTTCAGTCAATGGAACCTTTCGGGGGACCCTGGAGAAGCCTCTGCCTGACTGGGAAATCCTATGGACCCTTTCTCAGAATAATGTGTCAATGCATAACGTTCTTTTGTCTCTAAGGCTGCCACCTCTCTTTCTCCATGAACTATCTGCATTCTGAAGCATTTCTAACTTTAATTGGAAAGTCTATTTTCTTTTACACTTCCTGAAAAATTCGTTTTAAGTCAAAAGGAATTTTTCTGAAATGATTTACCTTCAGTCATACAGAATACTCGAAGGAAGGCCAGAAGTTGGGCAGAGATGGGAGGCTCAGTAAAGTGCAAGGCAAAGACACTGGAACTAACAGAAAGAGTAAGCAGAGATCAGTCACAGCATGCAGTTACTGACTTGTTCCAAAGCAAAATCCCTTTAATTCATGATACATGTGGTTTTCCTCTAGGAGAACTAAGAAGGTGGATGAGTCATACAAGTCTGAATTACAGAAGAATAAACTTCAAATCTTTCACGCAGGAGTGAATGACAGTATTGAGAACAGAACCTTTGCAATAACCTTTGTGAATTTTTGTCACGTGCTAATATAGTTTTGATTTCAATTTGCAAAGACCAGATTATAGGAATAAATATAATACTTCAAATTCTGATTTTAAATATATGAACAATTTAAAATTAGTATTTTCATCATTAATCAAATATTGATAAGCTCAATAGCAAAAAGGGCCATATAATCAATTTCCATTAAGGATGATTCCTCTACAAAGAACAACAAATCAAAATTCTCACCTTCTTCATCATCCTATACTGGAGAAAAAGCTGAGAAAATTTTAACTAGTGGGGTGGCTAGGTGGCACAGTGAATAGAGCACCGGCCCTGGAGTCAGGAGGACCTGAGTTCAATCCAGCCTCAGACACTTAACACTAGCCGTGTGACCTTGGGCAAGTCACTCAACCCCAACTGCCCTGCCTTCCCCCCTCCAAAAAGAAAAAAAAAA
>CM053581.1:341243498-341348682 GCA_028627135.1 Pseudochirops cupreus | reverse complement strand
ACTTGCCCAAGATCACACAGCTAGTAAGTGTTAAGTGTCTGAGGCCAAATTTGAACTCATGCCCTCCTGACTCCAGGGCCTGTGCTCTACTCACTGTACCACCTAATCGCTCTTAGAAATTCTTGAAATGACTAAGAGTCACTCAGTATGGCCAGTTCAGCATGGTAGATAACGGAGGAAAAGAATCAAATGAAACAAATTGATCCACATCATTAACTTTTTCAAGGTGAAAGACATTGGTGCTACTTAAGTACTTATTTAACTTAATGAAGAACTGATTGTGAATGTTACCAATAATTACATTTATCTAAAAACATCAGTAAATTAACATGCATCTGAAATGCTCTGGATTTGCTAGGCAGTGAGCATAAAAGGATTAAGACAAACTACTGAGGAGCAGTTTTATCAGCACCCCAATTAAACACTACACAAATCATCAGAGGGAAAGGCTGACCAGTGTTCTTACTTACGTTGGAATGCCAGCTCGAGCCAGGACTTCAGCTTTCATTGCATAGAGCCTGTCACTTTTGCTCACTCCGAGCTTTATTTTCACTCTGTCATGTGAATTATTGTCAAAGAAAAAACCACTGTGGATCACAAACTCAGCATTTGATCGGGTGCCATAAAAAATGTAAATCTAAAAGGATGTAAAAAAAAAATGAAGGCATATAAAAAAGCTTAACACCTGTTTAGTACAGACTTGAGCTATAGTATTACTTCTTGTAAATTTAGCGCCATTTTACATTAATGAGACAAAATGTCTATAAAGTTCTAATCCAAGAACCAGGGAAAAAGAACAGAACAAACAGCTCTTGACTGGCTCAGTTCTTCTCAGGGACAGAGTTTGGAGCCCTATGCAGCCTGGAACCTGCTTCCCCAGGACTCAGTGACATGGAAGAACCTCCCACTTTGTCAGATATTAATAAATCCACTGAAGAAAATAACATCTAAGCTTTCCAATGCTAGTAAGAAGATCTCACGTAGACTGTCTCAATCTTCCATTGCTACTGAAGAACGCTGATACTAAATCTATCCTAGCACCTACTCCTTCCTTCATCATTACTGAGCCCAGGAAAGTTGGGTCCTGGCCCACAGAGGACTGGATTTAGAGGCCTCTTCACATAGGAACCTACTACCATGTGCAGAAATAGTACCTACTCTGCCCTGTGTCTCCAATTCCTCTGAAAAAATAACAACATTGCAGTCTTCTATTACCCCTGAGTGCTCAGGTAGATGTAGATGTAATCTACTTTGCCCTGTGCTTGCTACCTCTGTCTGAGAAAACTACTTTATAATCACTGAGCACCCAGGTATGTGGTAGCCAGTTAACACTTAGCCCCTGCCCTAACACCTAGATCTTCCTTTACCACAACTATAGCTAGGAGCATGAAGTTCCACCCAAGACTCTCAGAGACTGTATCTGGAGACCTACTTGCCTGGGAACCTATTGCTATTTATAGAAGCATTACCTACTCCATCCCTCTAGCTTGAAACAAGATGGTTCAGCTCTCATACCACAATCAATGTTTATCTAGACTCATACCACCAGGACCCCACACTGGACCACGATCTCTGGCAGCGGGCACAGCTAGGGAACAAGTTATACAATCCACATTATGTGCTGTCTTTGGGTGTGTATCATTCTTCTACCACAACTGGATGAGAACGGATAATAGTGCCAAATATAACCTCAGTCAGGCTGCTGGAGACCCAGTCATGAGGTATTTAATGACCCAAATGTATGACAGAATTTTTCTCTTTGACTCCCTTCTTCCTAGTTTTGGGAGACTGAAGAGAGACTGACAACCATTTCCAGTCAAGACAGTGCCCTGCATGGAAACAGCCCTACTCATCCAGTACCTCTTTTCTCCTAGCCTTTTCAATCTCCATCTTCTAGACACTTGTTATTTAGAGCCCTCCATGTCCCAGGTGAAAACTTTCTTCCTGATCTCTCACTTCCATTCATCTCAGCTCTCCCTTTGCTATGTCTCTACTATGCTCAGTTCCTCTCTTCTATTCTGCTTTCTGGAGCTTCTATTCCTTTGTTAACAAGCTTCAATTTGTCTTAAACCTCTTACTTGCACACTCTTTTCATGGTCTTGCACTCGCAGAATACATCGTATTCCTGCCTAAGACTGAGTGCATCTCTCATGTCTTACACCCCAACCTGATCACCCAGAGACAAGAGGAGGAGTTGGCAAATAACTTTGTTTCACTTCTTCACCTGCTGTCATCACACAACAATCTCTTTTCTTTTGAGGTTCACTTCATTTATCCATATCAGTCTACAGAGATTCTTGTTACAGTCATCTCTGGTCTCCAGGCAATCCTTTCTTCTCTTCTCAAGGGGTGAATTCAGTATCTGGATTACAGTTTTCCTCTCCATCCCAACGTCTGTCCCCTTCTGCTATCTCTGCCACCTCAAGGATGGTTATATCTTAGATAATACTATGCTACCTCCACGATCCAGAACTCTGAAATTCCCATCTCTAATCATAATCTTCTCTGCTCCACACTCCTAAAATCATTCATCCCCTTTGCCACCTTCTCCCTCACATTCCCCCAGAACCTCTGTTCTTACCTCACTATCTTCCCTTTGAGTCCCTTGTTCCCTTGTGTTTGCCAAACTTCTACCCAAAGCTCCTTCCACTATCTGGTTTTTATGCTCCTAAGTGAGTGCTGCCAATTGATGGAGGAAGTAACACAACAAATCAATAGGTCCATTTCAGATCTGTGTTATCTAATTTCAGTTGGTTTCCTTTTATTCTTCTAGGGCTGACTCTCCAACATACTCCCTGAAGTAGCAATTCCAAACCTACTTTTTCAAAAGTCCATTATACCACATTTTCACCCATTCCTTTGAACAGAGAAAATCCTGCCTCCTACTTTCCTGAGAAAATAGAGGTCATCTTTCATGCCTTTCTTCTCTACTCCACACCTCAAAAGTCTTATACCTCTTACTCCCACCTGCCACCTCCCATTTTCCTATCCTTGGCTTTAGTTCCTGAGGAAGAACTGGTTCTCTTCCTTACCAAAGCCAACTCCTTTACTACATTTAATCCCTTTCCTCCCACCCCAACACCTCCCCTCCTTTTCTCCTGGGAGTTTGTCTCTTTGGGTATTCCTGCTCCCTCTTATTTTCAACCTCTCCTTATTAAATGGCTGCTTCCCCACTGTTTGAAATATGTCTAAATCTCCCCATTTATAAAAAGCTTTCATTTGACCCTGCTTCCTCCTCAGGCTGTCATCCTACATGTTTTCTCCCTTTCACAGTCAAACTCCTAGACTGAGCTGTCTATACTTACAGTCTCCATTTTACGCTTACTTCTCACATCTTTATATTCTGGCTTGTGACCACACTATTCAACAGAAACTACTCTCTCCAAGGTTGTCAATGATTTTTTAACTGTTAAATCTGACCACCTTGTCTTAGTTCAGATCCTACTTCACTTCTCTGTATCTTTTGACACTAGTGACCATCATTTTCTCCTAGATATTTTTTCTTCTCTTGATGTAAAGTCAAGCATGAGCAGCTTTCCAGAGGACTGCTGCTGTGAACAGCTTTTAAGGTTCTGATTACATAGTATAGTGAACTCTCTATTCAATAACAAATCAAAGTAAAACATTCACAGAAAATCGAGGTACAGCATTCACAATGTTACAACTTATCATAAAATACATCATTCAACACATTACAACTCAACAACTTATCACTAAAATAGCCACATAGTTTTCACTAAAGTGTTCACAATAGTTTTCAACAAAGTACAATCATTTAGTAACTCAATTGCCTCCTTAAGTGACACAAAATACAAAAGTCAAAGTACTCCAACCCTGGGTAGTCTCAACTGGAGATTAGTTTCCAATCATAAACAAAGTATATTCATTTAGTCAATCACAGAGTCTTTAATTCAATCACAAAGTGCAACAGTCAAAGACCCCCACCCATTGGGTGCAATTAAGTTATAACTTCAACAGTCACTTTATTCAATCAAACATATATCATTCACCTAGTTCAGGGGAAAAAGTCAGCACCCTGAACTTCAGAGAACACAAACAGAAGTTACAATAGAATATAACACAATTCAGCAGAGAGAGCTTGTAGCTATCTGATCATTACATTCATACCTAGTTAGTTACCAGAGAGGGAAGCACCAACATCTGGGTTTTCAAAGCCAGGGGGCTCAATGGCTGCCCAGAGTCTCATCTGGCCAAATCACACAACTCTTCCTATAAGTGAGTCCCAAAGCAAAACCTCACATCAAGGTCAGTCACTACTCAGACAATATCATCAGTCACTACTCAGTACCCACAGAGAGGTCTTCTCATCTTGAGTCGGGGCAGGCTTTCAGCTTCTATGATTCCTCTTCCATGGTCCCAGCTCCCACCTGATTCTAACAAATTGCCACCTGAGTTCAAAGGCAGACAGCTCCCAGTTCCTTGTCCAGCTCTCCATATAGTTCCTATTCCACATTGAAGCTCACAGTGTCCAGTCCATCTCAAATCCTTCACAGTCTTTGTTCCGGCACCACAGTCATGCTTCCTCAGTCTTCAGCAGCTCCAGCTGGCCCTTGGAAGTCCTCAGCAGCTCTGGCTGGCCCTCTGAAATCCTCCAGCAGCATAAACTCCTTTCTCAAAATCAAAATCACTTTCTGCCATTCTCAAAATCAAAATTACTTTTTCCGCAGAAGTTCCAGTCCAGCAGCAGTAGCCCAGCCTTCAGATGCTTGTCCCAAAAAGTTCTGGCTGTCCAGCTTGTGCTCTTCCATAAATATGGTATGGCTCCTCCCTGTTCAGCCCCTTCCTGTTATGTCAGCAACATGGGTTCATACCTTCAGTTTCTTTAACAGAGGCTTAATTTAAAACTAGGTGCTAAGCACCTCTTAGCTTAGCAATACAAAGGGATCTTCAAATTTCATTACCATTACACTTGGATTCTATGCCACTATTCTTTCCTGAATCTGCTCTTATCTGTTAGACCGTACCTAATCAGTCTCCTAATTGCGATTATTATCAGTCTTCTACCCTACTACATACAGGTGTCCTCCAAGGCTGTCTTGGGCTTTTCTCTCTCCTTTAGGTATACTTTTACTTGATCTCATCAGCTCAATTAAAATTTCTGTAGAGATGATTTCTAAAGCTGCACAGTCAATACAATTCTCCTCTAGGCCCACACTGTCAACCGTCTATTAGATTTCTCTACTTCAATATGCCTTCTTACATATCTCAAGTTCAATATGAAGTGTATCACCTTCCCATCCAAATCCACTCCTCCTCGAAACCTCCCTGTTTCTGTTGAGGGCACCATTCACACCATTCACCTAAGTTTGCAATATCAGAGTTACCCTTAACTTTTCCTTCTCTTTCATTCCTTTTTTCAATCAGTTGCCAAATCATGTCAATTCTATCTTTACCACATCTTTTGCGCCAGTTTTATTCTATTCACTCATACTGTCATTATACTAGTTGAACAACATTTATCTGGATTACAACTGTCATGCTTGGTTTCCCTGCTTCCAATTTCTGCATGTTGCAATTAAAATAATCTTCCTGTAGGCCAGGAAGGACTGCTCATGTCACTCCCTGACGCAAAAATCTTCTGTGGCTCTCTACTGCCTTCAAGGATAAATACATGTGCTTAGTCTGGCATTTAAAACTCTCTACAATCTGTCATCACCCTACCTTCCTAGACTTATTTAATACTTTCATGCCTTTGTTCTGACCCTCTCAGTTGTAGATGTACCCCACTCAAATTTCTTTGCATTGACTTATATGTATGTATACACATATGTACATACATGTACACACATATATATAGTTTGTCCAACCTCAGTAAAAAGTAAAGTATTTCAAGACTGGGACTGTATCAGCATTGTCCTTGTATCCCCAGTGCCTAACACACAATAGTGTGTTAATAAATACAGTTGATTAAACTTGAATTTACTACCTATTTTAAAATTTTCATTTAATAGTTTAAAAAATTTACTCTCTGGTAAAATGTAAACAAGTTGTGCAACTTTCTCAACATCCCTCCATTGACTGAAATGAGCTGAGGAAAAGCATCATTTTCAATAACTACTCGGAAGCAGAATTGTGGGTATTAGCATCATACAAAGGATCCCTGATCCCTGAACTCATCTGACCTTTTATATTAATTATCTTCTTCTCCAACCAATGGACAGCAAGTCTATTACTTTTAAGATTGCATTTTAAAATTTATCATGTTCTTCCTCTCCTTTTTATACAGAAGAGTCTATTCTTGAATAAGAGTTTAAAGCAATGAGTGTCAGAAATTTATTACTAGATCATGTGGCAATTTTCCACCAAGCAGTAGGTTATAGAAATGTTCCTTCAGAAATGGAAGATCAATACTTTTGCTAGACAAAGACTTTTCTATGGTTCCAATTGGGATTGTAGCAACAGTCTTAAGTTAGTTTTATTTTTTATATGATGTGTATATTTATAAGATCAAAGGAAAAAAAGCAGGTTATACAGATGCATATGCAATAACTTATTGAAAATGATTAATTTCTGAAACTCCCAAATTATTAAAGAGAGAATTTTTATAGATTTAAATACAGAAACAACAGGAATAGATCTTAAGCTTCCTGTCTCTGTATTGTATTTTTTCCACCAGACCACACAGTTTCTTCACAAATGAAAAGACATTCATTTATATTGCTAATATGAAAGGGAATAGAATAAAACAGTAAGATCTTAAAAGTATTTTCTTAGAAAATTCCAATATTTATTCAGAGTTACATTGGAACAAAATTTATTCTTAGCTTAAATTGTTACAAACGTTCACTTTAGTCATATTTTGCTCCTTATTTTTAATGAGTATAGAACAAAATCCAATTTAAATCACAGCATGTTTATTCTATATTCCAAAGTGTTGGGTGTTGCAGTTAACACATGGTCTATAATGCAAGTATATTTTCATGCAATTTTACACAAGTGAATTAATAACTACACAGAATCTACTTGATAACAATCTTTCAATTTACATAATATATGGGCACTATATGGAACGTACCTGTTCTCCAACATTAAAATCTTGCAATGCAACGCATTCACAACGATCATCTTCTAGGTTGTAACCAGTAGTAATCTAGTCAAGAAGGAAGAGTAATAAAGCAAATTAATGAAGATATCTATAATTCCCTTTGATTAATCAGTTTTTCCCTTTTTTAGAAGAACCGAAGGTAGAACAATATCCTTCGGTATCTACATACTTGGAGATCATCCCTGAATATTTTCTAAGAATTGCCACAACTGGGGTAGCTACGTGGTGCAGTGAACAGAGCACCAGCCCTGGAGTCAGGAGGACCTGAGTTCAAATCCAGCCTCAGATGCTTGACACACTTATTAGCCATATGACTTTGGGCAAGTCATTTAACCCCAACTGCCCTCCAAAAGGCAAAAAAAAAAATTGCCACAATAACTGTATAAAAGCTCAGATTAGTTGTATCTATGCTAGAAAATCGCATAGAAAAAAAATTAATTTACTTGAAGAAAAAGAAATTCTCTAAGGAAAATACATGCCACAGATTTTAAGGAGGGTGTCCCAACCAAGAACAAAAGTTCATTACAAGTGTACTTACATTCACAGACCATCTCATGTGACACTAAATCAATGGGGTAAGAATTCTGTCAGACTCATCAACTGCCAGTGCATTCTTTTCTCTCAATAAAGGAATGGATAACTCCAGCTCTTTGGGGAATACAATTTTTGGAGAACTCCAATTTACTTGCAAACAATCCCTTCATCAGAAATTAGGTAATTATTCTGAGAGACTGAAGAGGGTTTTCTAAGGCAGTATACAGGGTCAAGAAAAGAGGAAAAGATTCATTCTATAACAGATACATATTTTATTCTGAAATCATGACAATAGGCCCCTTAGGTAAGTAAAAGAAATTGAAAAATAAAATTAAAATGATAATTTCATTTTTATCATTATTGCAATTCTTTTTGCCTCCAATGCAAAGATTTCTGAGCACTTTACAGAGTAGTTCAACCTCAGAAATGCCCTTATATGAAATAGTACAACAGTTCTCATCTAGACTATAGGCTCTGAGGCCTTTGAGGGCTGGGTTGACTAGGTCTGACACTCAGTGTATCTCCCAAGCAATTAGTATGTTGTTAGGCAACCATCAGAGGGTCAACAGTGAAGCAGAATATCAAAGCTGGAAGGAATGATAGGAAGCAACTAGTCTGTTTATTTCACAGATGAAAAAAAATGGAACTCAGGGAGGCAAAGTCACTTGCATAGTCCCAAAAGCAGGAAGAACTGGGATTTTAACTGAAGTTTCCTAATCCCTTGTCTTTCTACAACACTATATTTGCTGACAAACTCACTTCACAAATGAGTAATAAAAGGTTTAAAAAAAAATCTGAAGCACATAGGTTTTTTAGTTAGCAAATATCTGGGATATCCAGTTTAAGAACTCTGAAAGACAGTTGGATATGTGACACTGGAGGTCAGTAGAGAGACTGGGGCAGGAAAGGTAAATTTGAGAATCATCAGAATAAAAATGGTAATTAAATCCATGGGAGCTGATGAGATCATGAAGTGAAGTAGTAGAGTGAAAAGAAAAGAGAGCCCAGGACAAAATCCTGTAAGATATCTATGTTTAGAAAGCCTGATGTGGAGGAAGATTGAGCAAAACATACAGAGAAGGAGCAGTCAGAGAAGTAGGAGAAAAGCCAGGAGAGAGTAGCATCTCAAAAACCTAAGAGAAGAAAGTATCAAGGACAAGACTGATCAACAGCATCAAAAGCTGCAGAGAGGTCAAGGAGAAAGGGGACTGAGAAAACGTCATCAGATATGGAAACTAAGAGATCATTAGTAACTTTGGAGAGAGCAACAGGTGGACTGATAAGGTCAGAAGTCAGACTGTAAAGGGCTAACAGAGTGAGAGGAGAGAAAGTATAGGTATCTATGACTTTTTCTAGGAGTTTAGTCACAAAGGGCAGAAGAGATATAAGATGACAGTTGGGATGGAAGGATCAAGTGAAGGTTTTTATCAAGAAAATGGAGACATGGGCATGTCTGTAGGTAATACGGAATAAGCCAATAGAGGAGAGACTAAGTGAAAGAGTGGTGGTGACAGAGGGGGTATGCTGGATGAACTGGGATGGAATGGGACCATTTGAACAAGTAAAAGGCTAGCCCTTGGTAAGAAGTAAGACCATTTCACTATGTGAGACAAGAGAAAGGAGAAGAAAGAACAAAAGGAGGAGAAAGTGGTAGAAGGCACCTGAGTGACAGATGAGAAAGAGAGGAGAAAGGGAAACAAGTGAATGGGTTAAATTTTTTCGGTGAAATACGAGGAAAGGTTCTCAGGTGAGAGTGGGGAACAAAGGGGAAGCCGTGGGAGTCTTGAGGAAAGATGAAAAGGTCTGGAAAAGCCACTGTGGAGAGCAGGATAGTGAGTTGATAGAGGAGGTAAAGTAGGGTTGCCTAGCAGCAGCAAGGACCCAATTGAGACTGTGTAATATAAATTTACAGTGGACACAGTCAGAATGGCTATGTGATTTTCTCCATCTTCATTCAAAAGCACACGTGTGGGCCTGAAGGTAACAAATGGTGGAAGTGATCCAAGGTTGAGGCTTGGCTGGGCATAATCAGTGATATGATATAAAAGGGTAGGAATTCAAGAGAAGACAGTATAGAGTTTAATTTGTTCATCAAGAGGTCAAGATGGGAAGAGGAGAGAGGGGCTAGTACAGGGGAGAAAGCTGGGAGAGAATTGAGAAGTCAAAGGATAAGAGGTCACAGTAAGGATGAAGGGGAGTGTTTTGTGAGGGAAGAAAGAGGGAAAGGTGGGATAAATTGTGGTAGGATACAGGGATTTCAGAATTCTTGAATGTGGAGGTGGTACATTTGTGGGTCACAGTAAGATCAATGGTATGATCATCGTTGTATGCAGCTGAAGTAGATTGGAAGAATAGCTCTTGGGAAGTTAGGGTATTTGAGAGAGGCATTATGTATACTGAAGTCCCCTAGTATGAGAATAGGAGTTGGGGAGGAGAGAAAAATTATGAGCTGTGTAGTGAACTCACTGATGAAGACCTGTGGGTCTGTAGACAAGAGCTACAAGGATTTTGATTGGGTAGTAGTTATGAATAGCATGAACCTCAAAGGAAGAGTGATTATGTGACTATGTGACTATGGTAGGGAAGAGTGGCAATGGGGAGTAAGGAGGATTCCAACTCCTCTGCCTTGACCAGTGAGCTGAGAACGAATGAAGACACATTTAGTATTAGAAAGGGTGGCCAGGGAGGCTGTGTCATGAAGGGGAAGCTAAGCTACAGTAAGAATTAGATGAAAAGGGTAGAAAAGGAAAAACTTTAAGATGAGGAGAAGTTTCTTGTCTATGAAACTGGCATTCCAAGGAACACAGTATAAAGGCTAGTTGGAATTAGGATGAAACTTTGGGGTAAAAAGGTTGAGGGGGATGGGAGTGAGGAATTGGGCGGTAGGGGTTAAGTGAGGTTTAGAGTATAACTGGCAGGAGTTCAAAGGCTCTGGGATGTGAAGGGTATGATCAGGTATGAGAACGTTCATCAATGAGTGGAGGGTGCCACTCCTCTACCCTCAAAGGACAGGCACAGCAGGAGATGGGAGGCCTCAAGTCAAAGGGAAGGTTGTTCTCCTTTGAACCATAAACCAGTTGGTGAATTGGACTAGCAGAAGGATGTAGAAGATCCCTTGTATTACTATAGATGGAAGATATCCTGTATGGCCCCCAGCAGCTTTTCCTTAAGGGAGAAGCAGCACCCAGCAGGAAATGGAAGGCCAAACGTTTTGGCTCATTTGGCAAAGGTAGGCCAATCAATTTTTAACAACTGTATCAGGTAATTAAAGCATGAGATAAATAAATGTGTTTTAGCAAAAAATACAAGTACTGTAAACATCTAATTTACTTCCTCTGGTTTAAAAAACACTACCTTAGCAATAAACTTTGAAAGATGGAATAATGCCTTTTCTCTTCAGTTCTCAACACAGCCAATCAACAGTCAGTCTTTGTGGTAATTATATATGTCAAGATCATAAGTATGGAGCGATTAAAAGGGGGGGGAAGAATTTGTTTAAGAGATGACTTTCTCTGACTAATAATAACTTCAGAAAGCTTCGGTTGCTAAGAAGCAATTGGAATATTGTAATGACAAAGGCTAGATTTCCACACATAACATTTTCATAGTAACATGCAAAGTTTGACCTGTGTCCCAAGCTTTGAAGTAAAAGTAAAAAGAAAAATTGTGTCCAAATCTGTATGTATCAGTATGAAAGCCTTTTCATTCTGATATCCAAGGATGAAAAGAGTTTTAATTCAAAGAAGTATGGAGAAATTGGAGTCAGTCAGTATTAACTCCCTCCCTACTGAAGACTGGATTTATAATAGCCTTCCAAATAAAGCAGTATGGAAGAAGGTGACAGGTCTTGTTGGTTTACCATGGGAATTTCTGTTTCTCATCCAGGAGAAGTCCTGAGAACTAGCTGATACAATTCTAATTTTTCAGGAATATTATTGGATCACTTTCAAATTTGCCACTGATAGACAAATGCTGACCTTTTTCCATTTAGGAACACACTATTAGGAAAGTTAACTTTAAATTAAAATGTTTTTTTCTCATAGATTTTATATTTCAGCTTTTTAATCACGTTAAGAAGGGAGCATGGGATAGTGTCAAGTCTAGGTCCAGCACAGTCTGGTTATGACTTGGGGAAGTCACCATACTGCTCTGAACAGCAACTTTCTTCTCTGCAAAAATGTGGATGATTGTATTTTCAATCCTTTACCATATAGAGCTGTTAGTGAGGAAAGTTCTTTTTAACATAGAAAGTACCAAAGAAATGTTAGCTTTTATTATTTTTGAACTATCTAAATTCCCCAAATCTTTTTTAAAACCTTGAAATTCCCAAGTTAGCACTATAATCTACTATAGACCTGAGCACAGAAGACTTTTCTGAGAATCACTGATCCCAAGGACATCAGGGGCTATTTAATTGGATCCCATATGTTACTAAGAATTCCCTTTACAAAATTCCCAGATGTTTTTTAATCATTAGCATTCTGAGTTATGTTCATGCTACTGTTTGCTTTTATCCGTATCATCACAGGACATAAGAGTTTAGGGCTGCAAGGGGTCTTTGAGATAATATAATAATATAACCTTATTTTACAGAGGAAGAAACTTAAGTCCAGAGTCACACAGTAAAACAGAAGACATGGGAACCATTACATGAAGTTACAGAGAATTACTACTAACTTTTAAGCTTTACTTCACTTTCTCATAGTTTTAAAAATGTAGGAGAATAAGGTTAAACCAAATAGAGAAAAGGCAACAGAACAGAAAAGACAAAAGAAAAAGGAAGAAAAATAGCACAGAACATGATCATCGGCACTGAAAAGCAAACATAGAACAGCTGTCAGTTTTCAGTTATAGGGAAGTTTTCCAATATCTGGTGACCTCCACTGATAAGTCTAAGATGTTATAATTTACTTTCCTTAAGGGTTTCATTTGCTCTTACACTCTGACCTGCCAGTTCCGGTCAAGTTCAATATCTGTACTAACCTATTTCTCTACTTTTTCTTCTGCATTCATAAGACCTAGAAAACCACACTAAAAGTGAAAGCTATTTTGCCTTGATGAATGGATTTGTTATTATTTTCAATATGCAAATATAAAGGCCTTGAAAAAATACCTCTGTTAATTCTGCTCTTCCTTTCAGATGACCTTGGATTCTAGCCGGTTGAAATTTCTCATCTTCAGATAAAAGAACTGGTATTTCATATAAGACATTTGTGTACTTGGGCTATTTTAGTGGTCAAAACCACATACAGACTCTTCCTTCTTTGCTTAAACTGGACAACCCTTAGAAAGGCAGCTTCTTTTCATATAAGTTAAGAGCAAATGAAAAATTTCTTTAAATCACTTCTTGTAGTTCATGAATATAAATTTAAAAATTGTCCAAATTTGTTTATGCAAAGCCTGAATAACCCAGAAAAATGGTTCACACCACCCAACATTTCAGAGGGCTGGTATGTGCATTTTCTGAATGTTGTTGTTTTTGTTAACTACAGTTGGCTAACACTAGTTTCACTTTGATGAAATAGACTAAATTCTTCCCTTTTTGCTTCCATAACCAGGTTTTTGGGACATTGCTGGAAGCAGACAGCGTTGCTGGGTTACAAATTTCTACCCACTCCCTTAGTGATATAGTCAGGATAGGTAGAAATTTTTTTTAACAATCAGGCCAGATGCAAAAAGAGAAATTCTGGTCAACCAAGCTAATTTCATCTTTCAGGAACATTATTTTCTTAGGAAATCATTGCTAACATTGCTAATCTACAACTGCAAAAGGTTATATAGGAATTTATCAAAGTAAAACCAGGAAAATACCATTTTCACACTTGGAATAACGGAAAATATTCCTAAAGGTGGAAGGGTTTTATTTATTTTTTGAGAAAAATATGTAGGAAAAACAACCAGAAGGAAGATGTCAAGTGACATACCTTTTAAATATCAGTGATGCTCTTGGCAAGAAGTGAAACCAAATGATATACTAATTTAGTTCAGGTTTGGTTCAGCAAATATTTTGATATTGTAACTTTGTTCCAGTTCAAAAATTTTAGAAAATATATAACTTTTGTTACTGGTCCAAACTGGTTCATTATTTTTATTTATGAAGTAATTTTTTTTTAATTTAGGAAAAAAGTGATAGATAGACACGAATACACATTTGAAAATTTTAACAATTTAAAATGAACAAATGTGCTGGATTTCAAATGTCTCAATGAGGAAATAATTGAAAACAGAATAAAGAAAATTATTCAATAACTCCCACAAATAATAAAAATGTCAGTTCTTTGTTATGTTTAATTAAGTGAGCAAATTTCAAAATTAATGCACATGCCTGACTTGGGGGGAGGAGGGACCTTTGTTTTCTCATCTAATTACTTCAGGATACCTGTTGATAGGTCTTTTAAAATTTGCACTGAGATTTCCTTATCATGTATTTGATACACATTTTAAAATTATAGATACATTTCTAATTTTGTTTTGTTATGTATAAAATACTTTTTAACAAGACTTTCAATTTTATTTATGTTGTTTCTAAAAGAGCAAATGACATGTAACAAAAAATAAACTATATACGCCACAAGAATGCATTTCAGAAATGTCTGAAAATTCTCTGCAATATGTTACCATTTTACTCATAAAGAACAATAGTCTAGTTCTCCTCTGCTCTGTAAGAGGCACCTGGGCACAAAAAACTATTTTGATGCTATTTTGTGGTGGTCTAAGTGAAACATATAAACAAAAAACCCCAATTTAACTGCTGTGATAATACCATTCCTAAAAATTCATAAGTTTGTCCTATATCACAAATGTCCCCTGATTAATTAATGATGCCAAATGCAACCAGGAACCAGGCCAAGAGGAAGTTCACTTCTACAACCCTAATATCACTCACCAAAAAAATAACTCTTTGAATAGAGATGGAGAAATATTTAATAGTGTGATACAAAGAAAGAGTAGGGGACAAGGAAGCATGTACACGAATACAACAGTAAAAATGGAGAGAAAGTGAAGAAGAAAGAACAGTGGAGGAGAAAAAATAAAAAGGGTAAAAAAGAAAATTCTCAAACTACAATAAACTGTTTTTGCAAAAAAAAAAAAGAATTAGCTCAGTTTGTAGCACAGTAAAAAGTTTAATACTGATGCTCAGTGGTTCATGGTTGACACACAAAGAGGTGTGTGTATTTGTGTGCATGTCTGTGGATGTGTCTGTAAGAAGGGCAGGTGGAATTAAATTTTTAAAACTATAATGACAAAAGGCCATTAATTTTCATAATAATTCAGCATCTTATTGAACCTTAATGCTTATAAATGAGATAAATGAGATTTTTTTTTACCAGTCCGTTGGTGTGATTACACATATCCCATAAAGGAATCAAAGCCAGTGTCACCCGGGAACCATCTTCAGTTGGGATCTGATTTTGTCGTGTCATAACAGAAGATACTGCCCACCTGCAAGAGTGAGAAATTCACTTTATTTGGGGGTGCAAGGAACTAAAGGCACATCAAAGTATAATCAGGAGAAACTCAAGTTTATGTATGTTCCCACAAATTTTCAAAGCCTTTTCCTCAAGCAAGGAAGGTAATGTTTAGGTTTTTTTAAACACCGGTTAAGTATAGGTTGAAGGAAAGGTAAAAGGAAGAAAAAAAAGTCAAGGAAATTAGCAAGTGAAGAGTTGAGAAAGGATATGTTCTGTTTTCACAAAAAGGAGAACTAGAGATGGAATAGGGAATTATGAGGTTAGTATTAATGGGCCCAATAAGGTTTGCTGTGGTTCTTTATTACAAATAATATCTCATTCCTTATAAAAAGAAACTCTCTAACCTCCTTTTTAATCAAATGCTGACTCTGCATCTTATTTCAATTTCAGCCTCAATGAAAAGTAAAGTCTATTACTATTTTATGATCAGAAATCCTCTAAGAATTGCATCGTGTGGTGTACATTATTTTCTGATTACTTTGCATAGTGATTTAAGTCTTTTTGTTCACAAAAGATGACCCTACTTTACACTAAAATATTCTACTTAAAAAGGAAAAAACCTCCAGACCACCATACTAATCTTAATCTCAAGTGCCATTCGGCTATCCAAACTAATCCCCCTCCACTCCAGTTTAATGGCAATTTCTACATGGCTATTAAAATACTGATACTTATCCACTCTATTCATTATAACTTCTGAAAGAGTATCACTGTTATGATGTTTTAAATGGTCACAGCAGGCTTTCTTCTTATTGAAGCATTTCCCTTATTTTCTAAGACCCCAAATTTCACATGAAAAACCCCACCTTAGAAAACACAGCATACCAACCTGTAGTCCTCATAAGTGAAAGAATCCTTCAAGGGCAGTTTGTTGGCATTAGGATGGGTCTGGGAATTAGAAGTTTTAAGAAAGGAGAGAAAAGAGAAAAAGGGGAAAACAGAAATCAGTCAGCAGAATTTCATTATTTAGCTGCCTAACAGATCCTAACAAGAGCCAAATGAAGCAGGAGGCGTCCAGCCGTGCTACAGAGGGATCATCATGCTATTATGCTCTCATACATCACTGTCAACTTAATTTGTTGTGCCCAGCAGCCGCCATAAATCTGCTTCTTCATATTTCGAGACTGGAACCCACAGACACCACACAAAAATAAAATTTAAGGTGGACTGACTCTCCAAAAGGTAGAGAATAATTGTGCTATAAATGTCTGATCCAGTAAAAACATGAAGCTTCAAAAGTAGCATGACTGTCCTATCCCTCTCTTGCATCTTTATTCATTAATGCTCAAGTACGCATTATGAATTTATTTCAAATCTTTTCTCATGCCAATAAAAGGAATATTCAAAGACACTCCAATAAATTAAAAGTTCCTTCATTTACCCTGACTTACATCAGTTGGAGGGAAATATATTTCTGTACTGTTCAAGTGTATTTTACATGCACACGTATCCAGAATCAAGAAAAATACAATGTCAAGAAATAATTAAATGTGAGATAACAAATTATATCAAAATGACTAAAGATATTTAGTTAAAATAAAATCTTTAAGTCTTTTAAAAATTTTTACTGTACTCTTCTGGACAAAAGAACAGTTTGCAAAATATCTAAAATCTAGCACTTTTGAGAGTATATTATATATTTAATATCTTCTCTGCCCACTCTGCCACCCACCTCACTCTAGACCTTTCAAGCACTTTAAAACTTTGCCTCAATTAAGAAATTAAAAGCTGTAACAGTATAATTTCAATCTTCAAGTTCAATTAGAGTCTGATAGACAGATTGCAGTAAGTGATCAAATGAACAAATGGTTATTTCTGAGCTACAAATGAAATTTTGCTTGGCTGTATCTTTGCACCACTGTTAATGCATGAAGCTCTATGTAGTATGCAGTTTTTACTCTTGACGCATTAGCATCACAAGTGCATGGTAATTTATCATCTCTCACTGTAATGTACTCGCTGGCACCGTGTGCAGGACAGTAGGGGATGAGGTAAAAGTGGCTCAAACCGTAAATCAATTAGAAAACAAAAGCTTGTGCTCAGTGCGCAATTTTAGGCAAATTATATATTACAAAAGGCTGCCAATTGGGTGTTAGCTCCCAGGTGCCTGCTTTCCCCCCACCCCCTCCAGTCTTCAGCCCTGTTTTAACCCTTTGGAAGAAAAAGAACCAAAGTATAGTCACATATTCATACAAAACTAAAATTGCTATAAAAATGAAAATAAAGCAAACAAATCTCAAGTCAAGATGCAAAATAGTATAATGATTAGGCAAGGAGCTTTCAACTGTTAACCAAGGACTGAAAGATCTGCTAAATAAGGAAAATTTATAATCTAGCACAGTGCTTTGCACACAGTAGGCACTTAAACGTTACTGAAATAAAATTAAACGAAATCACTGTTGATTTAATACACAGCTGAAACAAGCATAGGTCACTTACTGAGACAGTTCTTGACATTTACATTAAAGTTGTTCTCACTGTTTGACAAGATGTAAAAATATGCGTAGCCTAGGAATAAAACTGAAGCTTTTAATTGTATTTTTTTCCAAATATGGATGAGGTTGAGTTTCAAAGCATGGCATTCTTTTATTTCTAAAAACATTTTTATATGCTTAACACTTAAACCACAGCTTTCTCATTTTATTTACAGTATTAAAAGTGGGGAATGAGTATGATTTAGAATCTAATCAAGTAATTTTTTTTTAAATGGAGCTTTAAGGTCAAAAATTTGAGTCCAAAAATTTTTGTATGGTCTTAATGCATAAAATTAAGAACTTAAAGGCATTTTTATAATGTTACAAAACCCATCTTTTAAAACTCAAATAATAAGAAAGCTCGATTTTTGCTGCTTGCAAGCATTACAATATGCTTTTTAAAAGTATATTGTATACTATGCCATATGTTACAATTACTGCAAATTTTAAAAAATAGTTTTACTTATTAAGCATGACATGTTGTGGCAATTCTCAAAATTGGACCCCTGGGGGTTTTTCATGACTTATGTGGAAATTTCCTACACACACCGATTTTTTTTAACATAACCTGGTACCGTCCTGCCACGAAACAAAGGTAACTACAGGAACTACCATAAGGAAAAAAGTACAAACTCCACAAAAATCAAACAATCATGGGGGACCCGTTTTGGCACAAATTCAGAACCTATATCTCTAGAAGATCTCCATGCCTGGTACTTATAGCTATTTATTTGAAAAGATTTAGCATATTTGCTCCTGAAGAAAAAATAACTGAATTTTTACAGACTGCTTTTTGTAGGGTATTATTGTTGTAAAAAAATGCAATATTTGCATTAATATTTAGAAAGAGTCTTATGTAAAACTGTGTACTTATACTTACCTTCCATTTAAAACAGCTATTTTGCCACAGAACATGAACTTAACAGTTATATTCAGGCAAAATTTGACACCATGGATGTTGGCAAATACTTCCATTTAGAAAAGGATCTCATTATTGTGGCACTAATGCCACCTACTGGAGTTACAGTAAAGCAGAGATATGTTTCTAAAGGATGCAATAATCATAGAGTTGTCAGATCTTTTCTATAAAATGATTCATCTACGCTAGGGCAAGACCTTCTCAGCATCATACTTAAATAATAGTTAGGTTTATAATGGCAATCAAAAGGTCTACCTGCTCAGGTGCCTGTTACTGAGGAAAAACTAATTTTGTTATCTTAAGAAAATGTAATTAATTTAAGGACGAGGTGATTTTTTTTTAACTCTTCAAAGATTGGGGAAAGATCTGTCCATGAAAATGATGTAACTAACCTGGGAGACTTGTGGGTAATCAATAATTTTCCATTTACCTAAAAAAAAAAAACCTTAAAAATATGAACATTTCTATTCACAACAGCTTTCATTTAGAAGTCTTGACAGAATTAATTTTTAACTTATGGTTTTTCATTGTTAGATATTAGTGAGAGATTAGGAAAATATCTCCAAAAATCCCTAATTTACAGAGAAATGTGATTTCCAGAAATGTACTTGGCTGTCCTTTAGATACTATTTTGCAAAAACAGATATTGCCTGAATATTTCTCATTCTCAAGGATAAACCCTATACAGGTTTTCCTTTTTCCTTTCTATAGTGGGCTAAACCACTTGGTAGCTATTCTTTGAACAGTGATGATGCATTAGAAAGAAAAATGTAACAGAACATAGAAACCTCTTCCCTCTAATAATTACTTTAGCTGTGATTACTGCTATATAATGTAAATAGCTATATACTAGAGTTAAAGGGGTTCATTAAATAGTTTTCATCAAAGGTCCTATTACAGGTAGACATCAAAGACATTTCAAATGTAGGTACCAATATGTGGCCAAATTTGAACCCCAATAAATTCCCAAATAATCATCCTTTCAAGACATTAAAAGAAACAATTAAAAAAGACTGGGGAAATAATATATTATAAGGATTAGGTTTTTTTTTATTTTTTCTTGTTTAGTGAGATAAAAATCTGAAGTTAGAGAATAAAGATATGGCTATTTTCTTAGAGTTGAAAAAGCATTAGAGCTTGCTGAATATTTAAAAAGAGTCTTTTTTTCTTCATTCTTTGAGTACTATATGACATCCAGAGATCTACCACATCTAATATGACATAATTAACATGTTTGTGATAATTATGTCTAAAATTGTTAGATTTCAGTAAAAAGATCAAAACTAGATAAACATTACCAAGTAGAGGTATTTTAAAAACCTGCCATATTGGATTCTATTAGCTATGTTTAAAGAAATCAAGATAAAGTCATATTTAATCATATTTAAGTTTTATACTGGACCGCTGCTGTGAATATTAAACATATAAAAGAAGGAATTTGCATTAAAACCTATGGCTTACAAATATTTGGAGATAGAAAAAAAAATGAACAATATCCTGATTTTAAAAATTGATTTAGCATGCAGCTTCTCTTTATAGTCCCCTGATAAAAATAAAATCTCCCTAACAAACACTTAATAAAACCTGTCAATATATCTAGAAAGAAAAATGACACAAATGCATTAAGTATTAAATACCCTTGGAAAAAGTCACATATTCCATGAATTTTTGATACACTATCTTGACATTAATGTAAAACCTTGATATTTATAATTGACAGATATTTAATAAAGTATAGGAGAAGATGGCTGCTGCACAGCGTGCAAATTTTTCAGGTTGATCAGAAATGAGAGATACAGAAATGTACAAAAACTAAACAAACAGTTAATATATGTTACACAAATCAGCTGCAGTTTTATTTTAAGCTCAAACAACAAAACCTCTGTAGAGACCCAAAATAAACAGAATTCATTATTATTTGAATTCCTAATTCAGAAACATCAAGGATATGTGAAATAGCTTTGAAAAGCTTTGTATAAAGAAAAAATATTTGATATAAAAAAATTTCTTCTCTAAATACAATAGTGAATATTTCATTATTATAATTTTCAAAAGAAGGCTGTTTGAACTAAAGAGATGATTAATTGTGGGGGGGAAAGGAATCAGGTCTTTTTCAACCCTAAATGATCTGAGACATGGCATGTATCTCAAAATTATAAATATAGCTACATAATATTCATCTCTTTTTACACTGATTTTCTAAGGATCCAAAATTCCTACTATCTTTGAATAAACAATAATTGGCAATGAGGCATTTAAGTGTACCAAAAGGAAAATCGTTTCTTTAGTGTAGAACAACACTTCTGACTTTAGTTAAATCCTAAATATTTCTTCTTGAAGAATTTTATGAATTAATAACCCTCACAGGATCCACACAATATGGGTATTTCAGAAAAATACAAGTGCTAGTCTATCAAACCGTCTAATCAACAAGCAGTGATTAAGTGTGCATTGTGTGCCAAACCCAGTGCTAGGTGGGGGAACACAAATATAACGAATGAAGCAATTCCTATTCTCAAGACACTTGTTTATTAAATGGAAGGATGTCCAAAAGTAGTATTAGAACTAACGTATTAGTTCCAGTTTAATTTATAAAACATGATATTGTATGGATAAGTTTTCTAAGTAAAAGTGAAAATATTTCTTTGTCACACTCCACCACACTACATCATTTTGTCACACTCCACACTGCTAATTAAATGTAGCCTTCATCATGATCATAAGGTCATAGATGGAGAGCGAAAAAGGACCTTAAAGGTCATCTAGTCTACCATTTCATAGGTGAAAGAAGTTAAATGACTTGTTTATTCATGATCTTTAAAAAAGAAGGTTAAGGATGAACTACAGTGGGAGCTTTTTCAGTGGGTAAGTGGTTCTAATTTTCAGGCTGGCTCAATTTCTCCTAAATTTAAAGGATTATACCAGTTAGAGATAGGGTCGATGAATCTTGATTCTGGTCCCTATTGGCTGTATATGTTGTAAGAAATTAAGAAAACTGACTCCATCTAGAACAGACATAAAGGTATCTAGTATTTCTTTGCTAGGCAATAAAATCCTGCAAGGTCTTAAAGACAGCAACTGTATGACACTGTCTCTGCTGAATCTTACAGTTTCCTGGCTCAAATGATCTTTGAGCACATCTCAGACTCTATGCAGAGAGTGGGCGCAGGAGAAGGCAGCATGAACTGACTCAGTGTCGTCCACCCACCCAGCAAGGATGAAAAGAGCCTCCTCCAAGCCAGTATATAGTAATGTTCCAATCACATGAGGGAAAGCATGGGAAAAACAATGAGATTTAAAAAATAGGGGCATTGCTGATAGAAACTGAAAGAAAAGAGTGGGATAAAGAATGAGAACACAGAAAACTGATGATTGAAAGGACAGCAAAAAGATAGCAGGTAGAGGAATTAGGAATGAACTTGGAAAAAACTGACTAGGGTAAGAGGGAAGGAAAATGTAAATTACATAAAGCTAAGATGGCTTTTTTTTAAACCATTAGATGGAAGAAAAAATGGAAATAGAGAAGTTAAAGTGATTACTACTGGAAGGTTCAACAAACTGTATTTATGCTTTTATATTTTATTCCTCAAGTAGATCTGCCTTGGCTAGATAAAAGGGTAATCAAGAACTATATTTCTAGTCTATAAATTTAATTCAATAAAACATTAACTAAATGCCCACTATGTATAAGCATTGTATAAGTTAGTAGAGAAGAAAGAGATTTTTTTTAAAAGCTCAGATTTTTATAAGCACTATATAATTTACATAATGATTTTTTCAGCATAATCTGAGGAGGGAGGCAGCACAAGTAAGGTTTTTCAGAAAGATGATATATTTTACAGCAGCCACGCAGTTTTGCACACTATTTGACCATAAAGTGATTTAAATTAGTCCATTCTGTAACTTCCATTATGTGCTGAGGCAGTTCATTCGAGCTCCAGAAAGCTCTAATTTGGGGGGAGTTTTTCTTTATATCAAGCCTAAATGTGCTTCCCTGAAACTTCTAGCCATTGTTCCAACTTTTGTCCTCTGTGGCCAAGCAAAACAAGTCTAATTATAGCCCTTCAGATACATGAAGACTGTCATTATTCCTCCTCTATTCCTTTCTACACCCCAAAAGTCTTCTCTCCAGGTTAACCATCCTTAATTCCTTCAACCAAGTCTCATAAAGTATGATCTTGAGGCTTCACCATCCCGGTCATTCTCTTGAGATAAAGTTTATCCTGAAATATAGCACCCAGACGCAAACACAATATTCTTGTTATGGTCTGACAGTGTCAAAATAAAACAAGCCTATGACTAATCTATTCCTAAGCATTCTGCTAAATGAAATTCTGTAAGCTTACTTGGCTACCATATCTCACTGAAAACTCACAGTGAAGACACCCAGTAAAGTCCCTAGTTCTTTTTCAGACAAAATGTTTAGCCACAATTCCCCCCCAACTTGTACTTGTAAAGTAGATTTTTGGAATCCAAACATAAGATTTTATGCTTGTTTCATTTGATCTGATTTGGCCTAGTGTTCTAGAGTGTAAAAATCTCTGGAACTTTCACCCAATGGTAACAATTCTTTCTAGCATATATATATATATATATATATATATATGTATGTATATGTGTGTATATCTATATCTGTATCTATATCTATATATATCTGTATGCATGTATGTATAATATAATACATACATATGTATGTATATATGCACACACATACATGTATATATGTATGTGCGTGTATATATATAAATACATAACACATGTATATGTGTGTTTATGCTTTTGCACACTAAGCGCCTAATACCTAGTATGTGCTTTGTTCACTTGAACTAAATTTCTGTCATCTGAAAGGTATGCCAGCAATACCTTTATTCAAGTCACTGATAAAAATGTTTAATATTAATTAATAACATTAATTAACATTAATAATAATGTTTAAAACATTAAAAATGTTTAATAACACAAGGTCAAGCCCAGAAGGCATTTTACCAGGGACTGATAATCAAACTGATACCAATCCATTAATGACAGACTCATCTTTAGGCTTAGCCAATCAGTCCTGGGTCCATCTACCTACGTTATTGTCTAGTCTACACCTCCCATCTTATCCAGAAAAAGCCACAAGAGACTTTGTTAAACTTTGCTAAAATCCAAATAAAATATACCTCCATCAATCCTCTGATTAGTAACCCTATCAAAAAAGGTAATAAGGTTAATTTTACATGACCTGATGAAGCTATGCTGGCTCTCTGCGATCACTTCTTTTTTCTACATGTTCAGTAATTATCCCTTTAAAAACGTCCTAGAATTTTGCTACGAACAAAATCAAGCTAAGTGCTTTGCCTATCATTTGAAGACCGTTTTTTTTTGTTTCCTTATACGTGCACAATGTCTATCCATTTCAGAGAACAAGAAACATGCTTCTCATACTTCATTTTCATCTTTAAGCAAACATGCTTGTTGGGCATTTTTTATATGTAAGAAATACTTTTATTGTTAATTGTTAGAACATGAGCAATCAACAAGCATTTATTAAATGCTTTCTATGTGCTAGGCACTGCTAATAGCAAAGGTTACAAATAAATGCAAAAACATAGTCCCTGATCTTAAGGAGCTCACATCCTAATGCAAAAAATTACATGTGAGATATATGTTATTTCACCTATTGTGAGGGGTGGGAAGGGGGCAATCAGGGAAGGCATCCTGCAGAGGGTGGGATCTGAGTTGAACCTTGAAGAGAGCCAGAAAGTAGAGCTGAGGAAGGAGAACATTGTAAGCATGGAGCACAGGCAGTGAAAAAGCAGTTAGGAGATAGATGGAAGTGTTAGAGGAATAGCACGTAACCCAGGGTTGCTGGACTATAGAGTACAGGGAGAAGAGTAAAAAGGTGGTAAAGTAGGAAGGGGACAAGTTTCAAAGGGCTTTAAAAGTACTTTATATTTAATCATTGAGCATTTTATATTTGATTCAAGAGATTATAGGGTGCCTCTGGAGTTTAGAGTAGAAGTAGGGGAAGAGGAGAGTTGACATGATCAGACCTATCTATACTTGAGAAAGATCAATTTGCCAGCTGAGTGTAAAGTGAATTGCAGTGAGGAGATCCTTGAAACGGAGAGAACAACCAGAAGACCACTGCAATAGTCTGACCATGAAGTGATGAGGATCTGTACAAGGGAAAAGAAAGGAAAGTTGACCAGTGATGCTGTCAAGACCTGACAACTGATTGCCTGTGCGAGTTGAGAATGGTACCACTTGAAAATTTGAGTATTAGGCAAGTCATATCTGCTTGTCTGCTTCAGGAATTTCAAAAAGATTTTAAAAATTGAATGCTTTCTGATTTTGTTAAATATGCTAATGATGATGATTCTGTATTCATTTTTTTTTTAAATTGTGTTGTCTGTTTTTATGTTATTTTTCCTTACCCCACACAGACTCCTTCCTTGGAATTAAGGAAAAAGTGTGCAAAATCGACCAGCACACTGATATGCTAATGTAAACTTCATGTCATCTCCACAGCCCCCACCTCTCCACAGGGATTACGATTCACAGCATGACCAAAGCAAACATTTTAGAAACGTACATCTAAATCTAAATCATCCATCCAAAGAAAACCAGAATGAACCACAGGCACCAGAACCTTTGGACTATACTGTTAAACATGACTTTTTTTTTAATCTGTGGAGTGACTCTGAGTGCATCCTGTCCAATCTGTGTGTGAATAGTAATCCTCTTCACAAAATCACCTAACAGTAGCCACCAAGCTTCCATCTGAAGACCTCTGGTGAGAAGGAATTCATGGCCTTCTGAGGCAGGCTATTCTCCTTCACATTGGTGCTTCTGCAAAGGCTGTCTGTACCTCAGGCCTGCAGAGTTTTCCCTTCTCACATTCACCTCTTAGAATCCCTAACTCTCTTCAAGGTTTAGCTCTAGTGCCACATCCTACAGGCAGTCTTTCTTGATCTCTCCAATGAGTGGTTCCCCTTTTCCCTCGATACTATTTTTAAAAAATGTTTTATATTTACTTTATTTACTTACCAGTATATACAAGCTTGCTTCCCCCCCCACCCCAGTAAAATGTAAGTTCCCTGACACCAGGAGTTGTTTCATTTTTATCCTTGTACCTCCATATAATGGCATTATATATAATTAGCATATAATAGGCACTGAATAAATATGAACTGAAATAAAATGAATTGAATTGCTGTCACCTCTAATTGTTAGTTTTTCCTTAAATTGAGCTGAAATCTAATTCTCCATAATGTCAAACCCCCTATCCCCTCCTCACCCATCCCACCCACCCTCAGGAATAGAGCTGAATAAAATATAATCCTTTCATTACACGTTGTTGCTTAGTCATTTTCAGTTACATCTGACTCTTCGTGATCCCTTTTGGTTTGCCATTTCCTTCTGCAGCTCATTTTACAGATAAGGAAACTGAGGGCCAAGATCACTAATAAGTAAGCTAGTAAGCTTCTAAGGCTGGATTTGAACTTAGGCCTTCTTGAATCCAGGCCTGGCACTCTATCCATTATGCCATCTAGCTACCCTTCTTCACATGAGAATCCTTCAAATGAAGACAGCTGTTATACACTGTCACTCCTTTCCCCAATCTTTTCTTCTCCAAGATAAACATTCGCAGTTCCTTCAACCAATTCTAGTTTAAAGTTGCCTCACCATTCTGGACACTCTCCGTTAGATTTGGCCCAGTTTGTCAATATCCTTCCTGAAAGGCGACACCTATATGTAGAATGAGCAGGACAGTATACAGCAGCAGCTCCATCACTTTCTTCATCTGGGAATCTATTTTGGCTCCATATGATACTATTGTCTTCATACTGAACTTGCACTCCACTAAAATATCAAGTCTTTTTTTTATGCTAAAAAGGGTTTTGGTTCATTTCTGCCACTAAATACTCTACGCAGATTTAGCTATCTATATTTAATTCAATCTTTATTTTTCAGGTGAACACACTAAATACTAGAGAGACTTTACTATGTTCACCTGAAAAATAAAAATTGGATTAAATCAAGGGTCAAGAATTTGTATATAGTATGTTGTAACTCTGAATGAAGCCAAAAATATTCTCATCTCAGCAGACACAAACTGGGATGCCATTTTGATAACAGTAAATACAGGTTCATAGTTGTGTAAAATAGGTTCTGACTGTCTAGGATTTTGTGTGCAATCTTTTCCTTACCACCACAGCAGTGATTGTAAGCAGTTACATAAGATTCAACAAAACAGTCCTACTATTTAAAGTGGGTCTTATGTAACGTAATAGCCCTATTTGTAATTCATCCATTTTAGACAAGACTTGAATGAAAATGTGCCTGCTATCATTTCAACAGATGCTCATTTGAAAAACCAATTCAGGTTTAGGACAGTACTGGAACAAAATATCATTTCAACTCAGATGAATCTCAAACTCTCTCCTGAACTATATATTCACATCTGTATGTTATACTGGTGCCTCATACAACCCACATATCCAAAACTGAGGCTATAATTTTCCCCAAAAAACAACCTTCTTGTACCTCTGACAGTGGTACTACCATTCATTGAGT
This sequence comes from Pseudochirops cupreus, assembly GCA_028627135.1. NCBI lineage: Eukaryota > Metazoa > Chordata > Mammalia > Diprotodontia > Pseudocheiridae > Pseudochirops > Pseudochirops cupreus. The sequence continues at coordinate 341,321,655 of CM053581.1, read as the reverse complement.
TTTTCGTGCTCAAAACCTTTTTGTTATTTTTTATTTTTCCCCCTTCTTTCAGCTCTCCTAATCAATCAGTTACCAATTCCTGTCAGTTCTACTGTCAAAATCTCTCTCCCATTCATTTCCTCACAGACACTGTCCTTATATCACAATTCTAGACTATTGTAACACCCTTCTAACATCCTATCATCTCTACTCTCTTTTCTCCAATCCCTTCTTAACACCACTGTCAGAGTTATCTTCCTTATATAAGTGTACATCAATTTCTCTTCTCAAAAGCCATTAAAAGTGGGGGCAGAGCCAAGATGGCAGAGCACAAACAGGACTTCCCTGTGGCTCCAGCTTCCACCTCCTCCAGTACATGTAAAAATTGCTCTAAACAAATTTTAGAGCTACAGAACTCACAAACTGACAGAGAGAAACAAATCTCCCGCTGAAGGCAGCCCGGCAGGTAAGCAGGAAGGGGCTATCACATTAAGCTGGGAGCTATGTGGCTTTGGCCCCAGGGCAGCCCCGAACAGGAGTGGCCAGAGCAGACTTCAACAGAGTGAACCACCAGCAGCTGTGGCAGTTTCCAGACTTCTCAAACCATAAATGCCAAAGAAAAAGTAAAAGGTCAGTGTGGAACTCTGTTGGAATGGGCTGGGGGGAAGAAACGGGAAGAGCGTGGTCCAGCCCCTGCCCCCAAGGCAGGAAACAGAGGAGATGTGGTGGGCCACCTGGCTACCTCAGGAGCTCCTGGCCTACAGATTGTAGGGGGACCAAGCAACCATTCAGAGGGTAATCACTCTTGCTTTAACCTGCTTGGATCTGCATCACGGTCTTAGGTGGTGGTCCTAGGGTGTGTGACCAGTGAGCCAGAGCTTGTGGGGGCTACAGAGAGGACACCCTCGTAATAGCTCCAGCAGTTGTGAAAACCCCAGCAATTTGGGACAAAGCTCTCTCCATTCTGGAAGCAGAGTTCTACTGTGGCAAAGAGTTCAAAAGTCAAGTAACTGACTGGCAACATGAGCAAGCAGAGGAAACACAAACAGACCATAGATTCCTTTTTCAGAGACAAAAAGGATCAAAGCATGAACTGGGAGGAAGACAACAACAACATAGTAAGAACTACTGCATCAAAAGCACCCAAGAAAAATATGAACCAATTACATGCCATGGAGGAGCTCAAGAAGAATTTTGAAAATCAAGCAAAAGAAGTAGAGGAAAAATCGGGAAGAGAAATGAAAATGATGCAAGAAAATCAAGAACAGTGAGTCAACAGCCTGACTGAAGAAAATAACACCTTAAAAAATAGACTAACTCAAATGGCAAAAGAGGCCCAAAAAGCCAATGAGGAGAAGAATGCCTTAAAAAGCCGAATTTGCCTGATGGAAAAGGAAGAGAATAATTCCTTCAAAACTATATTGGAGCAAATGGAAGCTAATAACTTTATGAGAAATCAAGATACTCTAAAACAAATGGAAAAATAGAAGGCAATGTGAAATATCTCATTGGAAAAACCACTGACCTGGAAAATAGATCCAGGAGAGATAATTTTAAAATTATTGGACTACCTGAAAGCCATGATCAAAAAAAGAGCCTAGACACCATCTTTCAAGAAATTATCAAGCAAAATTACCCTGATATTCTAGAACCAGAGGGCAAAATAGAAATGGAAAGAATTCACCGATCACTTCTTGAAAAAGATCCCAAAAAGAAAACTAGGAATATTATGGCCAAATTCCAAGTCAAGGAGAAATAAATAAATAAATGAATGAATGAATAAAAGAATGAAAGAATGAATAAATAAATAAAATCATCACCATTATTATTATTATTAATTACATGCAACTGGGAATTAAGATACACAGGCACTGGGGTAGGGAGAACCATCTTGCCCTACAGGAAAGTCAGAGGGGTGATGGGGGAGGACATAGGAGAGAACAGACTAGGGAAGGGGGTATACAGTGGGATTGCTGTTTTGGGGTAGTGGGTAGGGGAAAGATGGGGAGAAAATTGGTAACTCAAAATCTCATGGAAATGAATGATGTAAACTAAAAATAAACAAAAGTTAATTAAAAGAAAAGAAAATACTACAAGGAGTCAGGAAGAAATAATTTGAGTATTGTGGAAACACAATCAGGATAACACAAGACCTAGCAACTTCTACATTAAGGGATCAAAGGGATTGGAATAGGATATTCCAGAGGACAAAGGAGTTAGGATTAAAACCAAGAATCACCTACCCAGCAAGCAAAACTGAATATAATGCTTCAGGGGAAAATATGGTCATTCAATGCAATGGAGGATTTTCAAGCATTCTTGATGAAAAAACCAGAGCTGAAGAGAAAATCTGACTTTCAAATACAAGAAGCAAGAGAAGCATGAGACAGTAAACAGGGAAAACTAATCATAAGGAACTTATTAGAGTTGAACTATTTATTTATTTGAACTACATGGAAAAATGATAATTTTAGTTCATAAGACTTTTCTCAGTATGAGGACTGTTGAAGGGAATATATGTGTGTGTGTGTGTGTGTGTGTGTGTGTATACACACATACATATGTATGTAGAGGAGGGTGTAGGTGTTTGTAAATATGTATATGAGGGTGTGCATATGTATGTACATGTATACATAGATAGAGGGGACATGGTGAGTTGATTATGAAGGGATGATATCTAAAAAATAAAATTAAGAGGTGAGAGGAATATATTGGGAGAAGGAGAAAGAGAGAAATAGATTAGGGTAAATTATCTCATATAAAAGAGTCAAGAGAAAACTGTTACAATGGAGGGGAAGAACAGGAAGGTGAAAGGGAATGGGACAACCTTACTCTCATCAAATTTGGCTTAAGGAGGGAATAACATACACTCAATTGGGCATCTTACCCTACAGGAAAATAGGGGGAAAGGAGATAAGAGGGGGGATGATAGAAGGGAGGGCAGATTGGAGGAGAGAGTAGTTAAAGAAGCAAACACTTTTGAAAAGGGACAGGGTCAAAGGAGAAAATAGAATAAGTGAGGGGCAGGATAGGATGCACAATACACCTACCATGGAAATGTTTTTGTAACTACACATGTGCAATCTATACTGAATTGCTTATCTTCCCAGAGGGGGTGGGTGAGGAAGGAAGAAAGGAAAAAATCTGGAACTCAAAGGTTTAAAAACAAATGTGTATAAAAAAAAGTGTTTGTTTGTTTGTTTACATGCAACTGGGAAATAAGATATACAGGCACCAGGGTATAGAAATCCATCTTGCCCTACTAGAAAGTTGGGGGGATGGGGGAGGATATAAGAAAGAACAGATTGGGGAAAGGGATATTCAGTAGGCTAGCTATTTCGGGGTAGGGGTAGGGGAAAGATGGGGGAAAAATTTGTAACTCAAAATCTTGCGGAAATGAATGTAGAAAACTAAAAATAAATAAACTGAAAAAAAAAAAGCCATTAAAAGTTCCCTATCACTGATTGTATAAAATTCAGAGCTCTTCACAATCTAGCATCACACACAACCAACAATTATTTTAAACTATTCCCTCCTTTGTGAACTCTATACTTTAGTCAAAAATGGACTACTTACTGTCTCCTCTATAAGCTCTGTGCTTTCTCACTTTCATATCTCTGACCACGCTGTTCTCTGTACTTCTTACTATTGGACTATCTTGCCTTTAAGTCTCCTTCCAACTTCCTTCCATCCACATACTGAATTCCCCCTCATATTTTAAAGTCCAACCTAAATATCACCTTCTCTATAAAACCTTCCCTGATTCTCCTAAGTATCCCTTCTTGATTCTTACAGAATGGATTATAACAGGCATTATTTAAGATTATAGTGACCTGTGTTTATAATATACCCCCCTATAAGACTAAGTCCATGAAGGCTTGAGTAGCAGCTCATTATTTCCCTCAGCATCCAGGATAGCATCCTACATATAACAGTAACTTAAATCAATGCTTATTGAATTGAATTCTTAATTAACAATAAACTGATGTTAAAAAGTCAATAAATTGCATTTACTTCTTTGTAATTAAAAGCATAATTGTTAATGGTTACCTTTGTTCATTTTTATACCTATATAAATGCATTAGGGGAGAAAACACACCATTTAGACTGTGAGTATAATTTTTAGTTTAGGATAGTGTGCTCTGATGCCAGTAATAAACTTCTTGGAGAGATTCTCAATTAACAATAACAACAAAGGTTTGTCATGTCTTACCTTAAAACATCTCGGTCACGATAAATTTAAAATTCTGCCAAGAGTGTAGCATATATTACTCAAAATTTATTAATAGCAAAAACTACTAGAGTGTGTGTTTATATATATGTTCATAATTCTTTCTTAAAAGCATTTTTTCTTATCAATAAAGTCATAGCAAACAGAATGGTAGAGACAATCATCAACTCTTATAAGCATACTAGCATAAAAATTAGCCAAGGAATAATAAATAACCTAAAGCAATGTGGTACTTCCTCCTTGCTATTGCTGTTGGCCTCAGTATATTAAGTTACAACAGTTCCTGATAAAGCCTTTGCAACTGGGCTGAATTATTCTAGCTCCCATGGTAGAGTTCAGCGATCAGACTTAGAAGTTATACACATTAGCACTAATCATAAAAAAATTAATTAAAAAAAATTTCTTCTGTAGGGTAATTGAAAATTAACATGTAAATATATGCACAATGTCTTGTGAACAGTATTATTCAGCCTCCCCTTAAGAAAGGCACTATGTATGTCTCTTTTTTTAGCTATTTATTTTCTGGAATGAGCAACAGGTTAAAGGATACTCAACTATAAATTTAACTGTACTACTTTTATAAATAAACTGTCTTCAATGTTGACAGCTCAGAGTTTTCTTCTTGACAAAAACCATGGATGTAAACTTGGTAATACTGAAAAGGTTTGGTGCATGTTAGTGATTAAAAAAGTAACAAGAACATTTTTAAAGCAAATCACAGTCTTTAGGTCGGTGTTTATCAACATGTAACTCTTAAAAAAAGCAATCTTCACAAACTTTGATTTTTGAAAACAAGTTAGTGTCATATAATTCAGAGCTTGAAATCTAAGCAAATCTTTTCATTTACTAGAAGAGGGGACATAGGCCCCCAAAAGCTGTGATTCCCTCAAGGTCACAGAGGTAACATCAGAGTCAAGATGTGAGAACAAGCACTTTTGTATTTATTTACAGAATAAAAGGAGAATAAAATAAACAGATCCAAAAGAACAGCACTGCAATAGCCGCAATAATGCCAATGGGGAAAAACAATGAGAAGGAAGTTAAACTCTGAAGACCCCAACTCTGCCTACTTATCCAACCCTGGTCCTAAAGAATCAATTAACAAATGTCACGGGGCCTCTCACCTCTTGCACAAGTCGTGTCCCATGCCTGGAAACGATTTCCCCCTCATTCCTACTTCTGACAGTCCTATTTCCCTTAAAAGCTTAGCTAGAGCACGGTTCTCTTTAAGAGGTCTTTCTTGATTCCCCCAGTTTTAGTGCCTTTCTACGGCAAACAGCTTTTCTGAGCGTCTCTGAAGGTCTTCCCCCATCGAGAAGACAAGGTCCTTGAGGAAAGGGACTATTTCACTTTTGTCTTTGTATCCCTATTGCCTGGTAAGTTTCTAGCCAGATGGCTTAGTGAAGGTTTGCTTGCCTGCTTCCTAACATAAGGAAACACACTTACTTTCCCTTAATAAACAACCGGGAGCCCAAGGGGAGAATATTGACACGCTGTAAGATACTCATTGTATTGATCTGTTAATTCTTGACTGTTTTTCTTTGTTACAAGGTAATCTTCAATTCCAGGGGTTAATGGAACGACAAATTTTAAAAATTCCTTTTCTTGTTTTATTAATAGCACACAACAGAGTGGGATAGACTATTTTTTTTTAGAATTTTTAAAGAAATATCCTACAAAAATGACAATCGTTTTATTCTCTTAATTTAATGCCTATTAATATTCTCCCAAAGTCCAATCAATTTGAGGATAAACTACCAATTAAAAGATACTCTAGGTCTCTTTAAGCAGTTCCTACGGGATAATTACTGTATTGATAATGATCTGTCCTCAAACACTCGGTCCTCTCAGTTTCTCCACTTCACTCTAACTCAGTCACAGAGTTGGGAATCTTACAAGGTATGAATAGAAACAGGGCAAGGAGGCAAAGGATTTGAGATCTTATGAGTGACAAACATTCTGGGTCCATGACCCTGAACACAGAAATTTCTTCCATAACAACCACCCATCCCTCCACCTTCTACCTCCCACCTCTTCCTTAATACGCCCGATCCTTACTCCTGATGATTTTTTTTGTCCTTACCACAAGTTCTAATCATCCCATGCCTCTTTGCTTTCTTGGTCCATCACTCCTGTTGCAGCCTCACTTTTCTCGCTTTGTTGCCTTTACCCTATCAATGACCAACTCAACTATATGCTGTCCTTCACTCTTAAATCCTTTGTCTCCATCTCCTGCCTTTCAAGACCCCAGTCCTGTTTTCTCTATTACTCACATTCTCTATTTTTTAAATTCAACTGCTGCTGAATGCCACTGGAGGAAGCCACAGAACTATCACGATTAAGTTTACTAAGATTTATTTGATCTAATTGTAAAACAGGACCGTGCTGATGAAAAGAACGGTGCTTGCCTTATTCTACATTGGCGCACTATCTAATGCACTACTCACAAAGATTATTTCAGAGCTTCTCTTTTTAAGCCTTAACACAAGAGATGACAGAAACAGGATCCAAAAGGACCATGACAAGCTACTGTATTGAGCTAAATCTAATAAGATGAAATTCAACGAAGATAAATGTCAAGTCTTGAACTTGGGTACAAAAAAATAATTCACGTTTAGCTGAATTGAATATATAGAATGATAACATACTTTATAAAAGTTTATTGTTGTTTAGTCGTTTCAGTCATGTCCAACTCTTCGTGACCCCATTTAGAGGTTTCCTGGAATTTCCTTCTCCAGCTCAATTTACAGATGAGGAAACTGAGGCAAGCAGCATTAAGGGACTTGTCCAAGGTCACACAGCTAGCATCTGAGGCTGGTTTTGAACTCACATCCTCCTCATTAACTCTAGGGCCGGCACTCTATCCCCCCCACTTAGCAGCCCTCCTAACCACTAGTGGAATGTACTTCCTCAAAACAGTTTCTCATTCCTGAAGTTTTAGCGTGGAGGCTCAATGATGACCAGTCATGTATGTCCTAGTGGGGATTCCTTCACTTATGGGCTGGTCTAGATGGTGCCTGAGACCCCTTCCAACTCTGTAACACACCACCTGGACCAGTCTGTCTTCCCTCCCAGCAGAGAGTGGAGAGCTCTGGATTTCCAGGGAAAAGAGGCCATCAACGGTGTTCTTTATAAACCACCTACACCATCTTTTTGCCTTTTTTCCTTCTTTGTCCCACTCTCCAATAAAGGTTCCTTCTTGCTAAGGCCAACTCCTCTACTTGTGCCCTTGATGCCATCTCTTATATTCTACTCTAAGTCTTCAATCATCTTTTTTTCTCATCCTGAATTTTGCCTTTTCTATTGGCTTCTTCCCTTCTGCCTACAAACATATCCGAGTCTCCACTACCCTTAAAAATACCCTATCAGGGTTTCAAACTATCGTTTTATATCTTTTCTTCTTTTTACAACAAAACTCCTAGACAATTATACATATTTACTATCTCCACACTGTCCATTCCAAACTTAATGTTTCCAGAAGAGAACTTTTTTCCCCCTAAAATTCTCCTAAATATTTTAAGGTAGTATCACCATTCTAGTTATCCAGGCTCACAATATCAGTCATTCTTTTAAAAAAAATTACCTATTTTTCTTTCTTTCTTTTTTTTTGCTTTTTAGAGGGGGGAAGGTAGGGCAATTGGGGTTAAGTGACTTGCCCAAGGTCACATGGCTAGTTTTGTGTTGTGTCTGAGGCCAGATATAAACTTAGGTCCTCCGGACTCCTGGGCTGGTGATCTATTCACTGAGCCACCTAGCTGCCCCAAAGATTGCCTGCCTTCAAGGAACATACATTCTCTTTTTTTGGCTTTTTGGAGGGGGGAGGGCAGGGCAATTGGGGTTAAGTGACTTGCCCAAGGTCACACAGCTAGTAAGTGCTAAGTGTCAGACTAGAATTGAACTCAGGTCCTCTTAACTCCAGGACTGGTGCTCTATTCACTGCGCCACCTAGCCACCCCAGATTACCTATTTTTCTAAATCAGCAAGAATCAGCCTTCTTTCTCTCTATAACTCATCTCTCTGCTATCATCCCAGTTGGAATGAAAGAAAAACAAAACCTCAATTCCAGAGGACTGATGAATTATGGTTGGTGATAACAGTGAAAAGAGTTCCTAATTCTTTCAGCATCATTTGTTCCCGCCATACTGCTGACATTGTATAAATTGTTCTGGCTGTTCACTCTGCATAAGTTCATTTAAATCTTCCCAGATTTCTTTGAAAGCATTTCCTCCATAATTTCTTAAAGCATAGTAGTATTCTATCACGTCTATAAACCACAATTTGTTTAGTCATTCTTCAATTTATGGGCTTCCCTTTCTTTTCCACCTCAAAAAAAGAATCCCTATATTTTTGCATATCCTTAGAGTTTGTTTTGCTTAAGTTGATCTCACCCTTAAACTACGCTCCCCACTAATATCCTTTTCTTCTCTTCTCCCATTTTCCTGTTGAGTGAGATGCATTTTTGCACCCCAATTTGTGCCTGTGTGTATATTCTACCCCTCTCTGAACAGCTAGTTTAAGAGTTAGGTTCTAGTGTTAGCTGTTCCCCCAGTACTGTAATAGTAATCAATTTAGCAGATACTTAGCCCTTAGTAACTTAGGGCTAAGTATGGAAGGTGTGAGCTCTGCCTCCTGCTGAGAGGGCATGAACTCCCTTGTTGCTGACATGGTAGAAGGGGATTGGCTGAGACAGGAGGTCAGTGTGTGTATATAAGAAGAGTTCTAGAAACAGAGAGATAGAATTGGGAATGTTCCTCCTGGTGGCTCCTGGTGGAGGAAGAATCATGGACAGTGAAGCCTGCTGAGAAAGAGAGTGGGAGAGGGAAGGGGGGAAGAGGGGGAGGGAGAAATGGGGGAGAGAGAAAGAGAGGGAGGGAGGGAGAGGGAGAGGAGAGTTTCTCTCCCAGCATCTAGAAGCTGAAGAACTGAGTTGGAATTTTTCTTGAGACCAGAATCTGGTGAAGGCTGCCTGGAAGGCCAGTGTTGGTGCTGCTGCCTGGAAGGCTGAGTTTTCTACTGGATCCTAGGGCCAGCTGAACTGCTGGAGGACTGAAGAAGCATGACCAGGATAAGACTTTGTTCCTGGCCTGGCTGATCCTTGAGTTCCTGGCAACAGAAGTGGTGAAAGTTTTGAGATGTGCTGGACCCTGTGAACTTAAGTGTGTGCCAGGGACTGCCCTGAGGACTGGACAAGGACCTGGGAACTGTCTACCTCTGAAGACTGGATGAGAACCTGAGAGCTGTGTGCTCCTGAATCTCCAGGTGACTTGTTTAGTGGGTTCAGTTAAGAGCTGGGACCATGGAAGGGGATCCAGGGAATCTGAGAGACCACCCCGAGTCAAGATGAAGAAAAAGCCTCTCCTTGGATATTGACTGAAGTTTGCTGGACATCGAGGGGTGGAGGGTTTATGTGGTTTTCTAATGATTATACTTAGTGACTGATCGCTAGATGAGTGACTGATTAAGTTAATGATTTGTCCCATGAGTGCAAGATTGATTATTGTATTGCAAACTGATTGAATGATTAAGTATTGATTACAGTATTGTGAACTGACTGAATGATTAAGTAAGGAGGGTTTCCCCCTTAGGGAAATCAGATGATTATTCTTTTGTTCTTTGTTCTAAACATTGTGGCCACCGTAGTGAAAACTGTGTGGCCATTCTAATGTCATGCTGTTGTGAACACTATAAAGTGATTTTCTGTGATAAGATGTGATGTTGTGGATATTATATTGTGATTTGTTGTGAATGTTTGCCTTGATTTTTTGTTATGGAATAAATGGAGTGTTCACTATACTGTGTAATCTGAACCTTAAAAGCTGTTCACAGTAGCATTCTTTTGGGAATCTGCTAGTGCATGATGTTACAAGCACCCACTTCTCTTTGCTTATAAAGGTGCCTCCTTGTGTACCTTGATTATGCGGGATGACTTCCCCCCTAATTTTCCTTTCCTAGTATATTCTTCTTTACTCTCTTTCTAAGCTTCCCTTAAGACCATTAAGACATACCAGAACCACTCCCAGGCCTCTAATTAGACTATGAAATCTGATAACAGGGTTCAATGAGACACACACATATCATCTACCCACATTAGAATGTACACAGTTTATCCTTGTTTAGTCTTTTAGGATTGCTTATATTTAAATGCTTATATGCTTATCTTTTGTTTCTCTTAACTCTTGTGTTTGAACTTCGAAGTTTCTACACAAACTTCTTCAAAGCTTCTCTGGTCTTGTCATCAGGCATGCTTGGAACTCCTCTATTTCATTAAAAATTATCATATTCAGTTGTGTATTCTTTGCCTTCTGGAAGAAGGTATTCTAAGCTCTCCAGTCCTTGACAACGGTGGCTGCTAAATTGTGGGTGATCCTGATTGTGACTCACTGGTACTTAGAATTTTTTCTTTTTGGCTGCTTACAATATTTTTTTTCTTTTACCTGGAAGCTCTGGATTTTAGATACAATGTTTGTAATATGTAGTAATTTTCATAGGGAGTTTTCTTTCAGAAGGTGATTAAAGGATTCCTTCTATTTTCACTTTGCTCCCTGGTTCTAGGAGCTCTGGGCAATTTTCTTTCAAGATTTCTTAAAAGCCTCTATCTATATATGCTCTTTGGTCACTGGATTTAGGTAACCCAATGATTCTCAATTCTCTGCTGTTTTCCAGGTCAGGTTTTGTTTGTTTCTTTGTTCTTGCAATGAGATACCTTATACTTCAATTCTTTTAGTCTTTTGACTTTGTCTTACCATTTATTATTGTCTCATAGAATTATTGGCTTCTAGTTGGTCCATTCTGATTTCTGGGGAGTTTGTTGCTTGGGCAAGGTTATATATTCCAATTCTTCCTTCCATAGCTCTTATTTCTTTTCCATTTTCCCCCCTCTAGGGCTTTCATTTCATTAACAAAAATATTTTTAAACTTTTGCTTTATCTCTTCCAAGGATTCTAGTTGAATTTTTGCCCACAAGCTGTTCTTCTTTAGGCTTTTGTTTGTAGATATCTTGAAGTCATTCTCTTCTTTTAGGTTTGTGTTTGAGCATCCCTGTCATCATAATAGCTTTCTATGGTAGAACTCTTTTTTTTTTCTTGTCCATTCTTCCACCTTACTTTCTGACTCTGAATTTGATGTTAGTACCAGGTTCTGTGCACTTCCGGATGGAAGGTCTTGGCTGGTCTTGTTGCTTCTTTTTTGGGGTATTCAGTGTTATGTTGTTCCAGGATCTCAGGGACAGTTTGGGCTAGGGACCTGCAAGTTTTCATTCAGTACTCCCAAAGTGTTCTGATCCTGGTAAAAGTCTGATTACTGTGTGCTGACAATTCCCAAATCTACTTATCCTGCTGTAGCCTCTCTACTGACATCCAATCTTGCATCTTTTTCTTACAGACATCTCAAACTAGATATCCAATAGACATCTTAAACTCAATATGTCCAAAAGACAACTCATTATCTTTCCCCACAACTATATCCTTTCACTATCTTGCCCATTACTACAGAGGGCAATACTATCTATCCCCCTAGTCCCTAAGACTCACAAGTTAGGAGTCATTCTTGTTTTTAGGAGTCAGAACTCCCCATATCTAATCTGTTGCCTAGGACTGCCAATTTTACCTTTGCAACATCACTTAAATATCCTTCCTGCTCTCCTCTGACACTGCTACCACTGGTGTAGGCTCTTATCACCTCACACTTGGACTGTTTCAATAGCTTGCTGCTGGGTCTATCTGCCTCAAGTCTCTCTCTACTCCGGTCCATCCTCCACTTAAGCCACTCAATTGATGTTCCTAAAGTCCAGGTCTGACTACATCCTCCCAACTCAAAAAGCTCCTGAAACCCCTGATTGTTTCCAGGACAAATACAAAATCCTCTGTTTGGCATTCAAAGCCCTTCATAACCTTATCTAGGACTTCTTAAGCTTTTTCCACTCATGACCCCTTTTCAAATTTCAGCAGCATTTCTTGGCATTGCATGGTCTGAGGGCATGTGCAGTGTGAAGTGTGTGTGCCTTGTGTTCAGAACCAAGGCTAGAGTAAAGTTGCCTGATGCAACACTGGCAAGTGCTGCAAGAAATACCTTGGATTCATCATGCATTTGATTTTTAAATAATTTCCGGTCGTTGGCCACTCAGAAACCTTTTATTGTTGCCAAATTTGTCAAAAGTCCATATAGCGTCACAAGTCACACTTTAAGAAGTGCTGTCCTTGTCCACTGCTACCTTTCCAATCTTCTTACATCTCACTGTCTGATATTGGCTCTTTGATCTATGATACTGGCCTCCACCTGTTACACTAACAAGGTACTGCATCTCTCAGTTCCAGGCATCTTCTCTGGCTGTCTTCTACAGTTTGAACATTCTCCTGTCTTAATTCTACCTACTGACTTATGAGGTTTCCTTTCAATTCCAACTAAAATCCTATCTTTTACAGGAAGCTTTTCGCAACCTCTTTATTCCAGCGTCTTCTCTCTGTTAATTATTTCCTACTTATAGTTTGTTTGTACATTTTGTTTACATGCTATTCCCCTATTAGACTGTGAGCTCCTTTGGGGCTGTCTTTTGCCTCTTTTTGTATCCTCAACCTTTGAAATTGTGTCTGGCACACAGAAGGTGCTTAATAACATTTATTTATTGACTGACTGGGCTGGGTTCTAAGCAACAGTAGGCTGTGCTGGGCTCAGCTATGTTAGCCAGTTAGGAAGCAGACTGCAGGATCCCCTTGTATCTGGAATTCTTGTCCTGATTATGCCTTTGTGCTGCTGCTGCTTCAGAATCTGCTCCTTTCTTGGTATGCCACTTAGATTCCCTCCCTGAGAATGTCATCTGTCTACCCTGAATCCACCACCTAGAACTGGGCAGTGGGCAACAAAGACTCCAGTTAGCTCTTGTCCTTGTTGAGATGCTCTAGTATATGAGGCAGCTGGGCAGCACAGCGAATAGAGCTGAGCCTGGAGTCAGGAAGGCCTAAATTCAAATCTAACCTGACACCTACTAGTTGTGTGACCTCAGTTTCCTCAGCTGTAAAATGGGGAGAAGAACAGCACCTGCCTCCTAGGGTGGTTGTAAGGATCAAATGAAGAGCCTGTCTCAGGGGCTGGCGCATGGTAGCAGATGCTTCAGAAACACTAGCTGTTATTATTGTCATTATTATCCTGGGTCTGAGGATCCTGGTCCGTGTCTGGGACCTTCTCCCTGCACTGGAATGCTCCCCATGTGACACCATTAGCCAGGCACTATCCACAGTGTCCACAGAATCACTCTTGATTCTTCATTCCTCCCCCTCCCTGATTATCGGATCCACTGCAAAATTCTGTCAAACCAGTGTTCACAACATCATTGGTCAACGACCAAATTCAAGTCTTCTTCTTCCCTCACCCAGATGATTATTATATCCTCCAAATGATCTTCCTGTTTCCAGTTTTTCCTATCTCAAATTTGTTTTGTATAACAGGATGCCATAACAGTCCTAAAGAATAGATCTCACATTATTCCTCTGCTCAGGAATTGCTAAGAGTATTTTAAAATACAAACTCCTCTGTTTGGCATTTTAAGCTCTTCACAGGCTATCTTCCCATACTTAGTACTGTAGCTGAACTGGGCCACTTATTGCTCCCCAACCCAGCAACCATGCCCATGCACAGGCATGCCTCCATACCTGGAATACACTCTCTTTATAGAATCCTTTGCTTTCATTATTAAGGCTCAAGTACTACCTTTTATACAAGTTTTTCCCTATCTTCTTGTTAGTTCTCTTTCTCTCTTCAAATCACCTTACATTTACTCATCTATATACATAGTGTATTTCTCCTGTAGAATGTAAGCTCCTTGAGCCAAGAGGAAGGAAGGTAAGAGGGGAGCATCTGGGAAAGAATCAACAGTCTAGCAAACCTAAAGTATGAGACAAGCAATGAAGAAGTGGAAGATGAAGCTGGAAGCCAACTATGATCACTCTAGTTCAGGTCCTTTTTACTTGCTTTAGTATTAAAAAACTCCTACATGTTCTCCCTGCTTCTGCTCTCTCTCTCTCCATAAAATCCATTTTAAATACAGCTGCCAGACTAAAGATGAACTCACGTTATCTTGCTCGAAGACCTTCAATGACTCTCCATTATTCATCACATTGTTTCCCAAACTATGTCTCTTTTGATGTGAATTGAGGTGCCATGAGAAAATATAGATGATAATGATATTTTCTCATCTAAAGTACTTAATAAGAAGTTAAGTAGATAAGAAAATAAGCTCAATTTCTTCTATTTTCCCTTGTCATTTTATCCTGGGGACACCAGACCTAGACAGACACTGATGTCAATTCACTTTGTAACAAACACACACTGGTACACACCAATGTAAGAAAGTCCTAGAGCAACAGATCCAGCACATTTGGTAGATCTTTGTGAAGAATTTATGGCAGGCCATGGATAAAACTTGTATCAAATAGAAAACATGGACAAGTTATGACTTCCTGCCTTTTATCTTTGTATCCCTACTGCTTTGCGTAAGATGATTAATAATAACAATAATAACATAACTAAGAGACTACTACATATTAGGCTCTGGAAATAAAACTACAAAAATGAGACAAGCTCTAGCCTTATAATTCATTGCCACTTCATTTAAAAGACAACGATATTTTGTAGTCAAATCAGTATAGAGAACACTGACCTATCTTGTCAAGGATAAACTCCTTTGTCTGAATTTCAAAGACCTTCACTAATGTTACCATGCCACGCTTATTTGATGTTCTTCTTTTTTCAAGTTCTATAAGAATACACAATATACTTTTCTATCACCGTTCCTTTGGTCTCCCTTTTCCTGTCTGCCACTCGGTCTTTTTCCTCTATACTTAAGGTCCAGCTCATATAGTATCTCTTCCATGAAATGTTCCTTGATTCTCCAAGACAGAAGTAATCAATCTTTCCTTTTTGGGGGCTACAAAAGTACTTCATACCTTTCTTCCTGTATGTCCACACCATATCCTGTAGTGTATTTATCTGTATACAGCAAATCACTGTCTCATTGAAGGTTAGAGCTATAAGGAACTCTAGATGACCCAACTTAACCCTCTTATTTTAGAGATGGGGAAACCGAGTACAAGAAATGTGGTGACTTGCTCAAGACCATATCTTATTCTTTTTTAAATTACCTACAGTTTCTAGCATTGGGCTTGTCGAAGTAGGCACTCAAACATTTTTTTTAATGTGAGCAGAACGAATATTTCATTTTATATATTTTCCTCTTAATTCTTGTCACATTGGTAGCCCATACTTATAAATACGGGGGGAGAATGAAGAACTTATTCTAAATACAATATACGTAATAAAACTTGCTTGTGGCATCTTTGAACCAAATTTTATTAAATATCTATTCTACCTCTTTAGTGATAAAATACACTGTAAAGTTTAGGATAAAACTAAGATTATTTATGCTATGGAGGCCATTGTAGAAGGGAATCTATATCTAAGCACTAAGTCTCCTGAAAAATGGAAACAAAAATTGCTCTGCCCTCTGGAACACTGAACGCCTATGAACAAGCAACATCTTCTCTCCAGCGTTGGTTTTCTGGGTCACTGATTCTGTCAGTTAAGGAACACTATTCTCAGTTAAATGGACATTCTTTCCCTATTTAGTATTTAATGTCTCAATCAAATTGAGAAATAATAAGCCAGCTCTGCAATTTATTTATCTCCCCCTCCGCCCCCCGAAAAGAATTAAGTTGGAATACATAGTGCCAAACAGGTTAATCATTCAGTAAATGACTAAGGGAGATTACGAGTGAAATGTCTCTCCACTCCTCTTCCATGATCTAACTCTAAATCCTACCTTGTCCTCTAGACACTCTCACCTGGAGCTTTCCCCCACAATTTCCACCACAGTGATCCTTTCTAGCTCAGTTCTTTCAGTGTACTTATCGAGAACAAACACACCACTGAGCATCAATTACTTATCATTTAAATTCTTTTAATTGGTTTTTTTCATATAAGTTAGTTCTGTTATTTTAGCTAGATTAAAAGATCTTTGAAGGCAGGAATCAGTCCTTATACTGTTCTCATGTGTCTCAGAAAATACCAACAAGATTGAACATAAACTACTGTTTATAACGATGAGCAAATCATATGCATGCATTGAGTCATTAAGACATATTCAAAATGACTGAAGGCAGTCCCATAGTCTCTGGACCTTCCTTGATTTACAAATTTAATCTGGAGAACAAAATGAAAGCTATCTTACATCTACATTGCAGATCACCCTAGATATTTATACCTTATAAATAAAGTTGCTTTTAAAACAACTAAAAAGATAAAATTAACCTGAAGGAAGGGTTCAACTGTACCAGTAAAACCACAGACAGAAGCCTAAGGATACCACTCACTAATCTAAGCCTACCTCTCACTTTTCTGTAACTGTTCATCTATCCCTATGTGATTTTATTAGGAATCCTCAAGAATAATAACAAGATCTTCAATTTCTTTGCATCCTCTTCCATATGCCTCTTACGTGCACATACTGGGAGTGTAATAAATGTGTCTAACAGATTAAAAACATGGTGGATTTTTTGTTGGGTACAGGGGGACAATGGAGGGAGGAAGTTGAAAGAAGGTAATTCTCCCCACAGTTTGGCTCAGAAGTTCTGACAGAAGCGCAGAAAGATCCAGAGCTTTACTGTTTCTGACTGTGCCTCTGCTAGAATGACATTGGATTTAAACCTCAAGAAAAGGTGAGTGCTACAAACTAACCTTTTAATTGGAAAAATATGGCAGAAAATTTGAAAGCTGCTGATTACCAGTGGTGTAGTAGAAAATGTACTGGATTTAGAGTCAGAAGACCTGGGTTCTGGTCCAAGTTCTGCCATTTAGCTGTGGAACTGTAGGCAAGCCACGCCATGTCTCTGAGCCTCAGTTTTCTCATCTGTAAAATGGGGATAATAATACTTGCATTACCTACCTCACAGGGCTGCTGTGAGGAAAGTAAATTGCAAGCTTTAAAATGATCTAGAAATTTAAGATACTATTGTTATTGACCTAAAATCACATGTGTGCATACACACATACACACACACACACACAACACACACACACACACACACACCCCTACACATCTCACATTCCTAAATTTATCAGAGCAAATAAATAATAAAAGACAACATGAATAGAATTTTTTAAAAGTAGTAGCCATAGTATCCTATTTTACTCAAATGTCCACTGTATTATAAGTTGGAAAACACATTTTTATTTGTGAAAAAAAACTTTTCTAAGTTCACTTGTAAAATGCCCAAAGGGATCTGGTGAAGGCATAGCATTCTTTATAATGACCAAAATAACCTGTGCCTTACAGTCTTGTAATTCCACTAAAGCACATATCCACTTAAAAAAAAGGTATGTGCAATAAATATGATGTTAAAGGAGCTCACTGTCTGCTTCTACCCACTTAAACCCTTAAGTAAACATGATATAAATATGTCTGAAAGACGGAAGCGGAGGCAGACAAAAAGAAGCATAAAAATAACAGTGACCATTCTCTCCGAAAGGTTCACCAAATAAGAGAGTTATTCATTTATAAGAAATTTACAAGCTGTTGTTTATAGAAGATTTCTGTATACAATCTCCACTATCATTCTAAATCTAGTTTTAAAAAATTAAGTACACATTAAGTCCACTAATTCTAATGTTATTTTATTTTCACATATATTTAATTCAACAAATATCATATACTTTATGTTTAAGACATTAAAATCCTAGGGATATAGAGAAATATAGTCTATTACCTAAAGGAGCTGACTTACATCATATGGGGGGAGAGGAGGGAATTCCATATGTGCACATATATAACACCAGGAATAGTGTGATGGGGCAAAAGAAAGATCCAGATAACCTGCATTAAGAGATCTGAGGAAGGAGAGAACATTTGGCTAGGGGACTAGAAAAGGCTTTGTGGAGGATGTAGCCCCTAAGCTGAGATCTGAAGGAAAAGATAAGGAGGAAGTACATTCCAGTAATGGGAGATAGTCTGCTCGAGGATAGAAAGGGGAGAAAGCTTGTAGCCCAGAGTGCATGAAAAGGGGTAATGTGAGATAAAGACTGACAAGGGAGGAGAGAGGCAGGTAGAAAACTTTAAATGCCAAGCTAAGAACTGTATTTTGTCCTACTGGCAAGAGGAAGCACCTGAAGGTTTATAAGTAAGATGATTTTTGGTGGCTACATGAAGAAAAGACTGTAGTAGGGGATGACTAGTTGCAGAATTTCATAGACTATAAGTGAGAGGTAATGAGGACCTAAATTAGTGTGTGGTAGCAATGTCAATGAAAAGAAGCATACGTAATATCTGAAAATTTCTACCTATTTAAAAATTCAAAATGAGGATGCATGACATAGTTACAAACCCATTTATCAGGGCACTAGATTCAGTTGATGTAAGCGAATATAAAGGTACAGAATAGATAGCAGGGCTAATGGAATAAATTAAAAATGGTCAAGAATGAAAGTCAAATGACATAATGAGAACATATGACAGAATCACAAAATAAATTTTAGAGTTAGAAAAGACTGCAGTAGCTATATACATCAATGCATACCCCCTACTTTACAAATCTCTTCTTAAAGACCTCCAAAGAGAAAGCACCCACTACTTCCTGGGGAGCCCATTTCCACTTCTGGATAGCTCTAATGAGTAAAATATTTTCCCTTGGAATCAACTATAAAGCTCTCTCTTTGCCATCTCTACCCATTGTTCTTAGTTGGCCCTCTTATGCCAAACAGACGAAGTCGAATCCCTTTTCCACATGACAACTCTTTTTATGCTTACAGACAACTTCTTATGTAGTCTTTTCTTCTCCAGATTCAGCACTACCACTCAACTGATCCTTGCATGACATGTTCTTAGTCCCCCTTGTCATTCTGTTCGCTCTCCTTCCCACACTCTCTGACCTAACGAAGTCCTTGCTAAACTGTGGCACTAGAAATGAACACATACTGCAGATGTGTTTTGAACAGCGCAGAGCGCTAAGCCACTCTCACCTCCTTTCTATAAGCTAGTCTCCTCTTAATGTAGCCCAAGAGTCCATTAGATTTTTCAGCTGCAACATACACCACAATGCTTACTCATACTGCAGGTCAGTCAAACCTCTAGATCTTTCAAACAAACTGCTACTTAACTTCTCCTTCACACAGTACTCATAAAATTGATTTTTTTTCAACTTAAATGTATAACTTCACATTTACCCCTGTTAAATTTTGGCTTATATGATTCAATCCAACCCTCTAGGCCGGGAGATCTTAATCTTTTTTGGTGTCATAGTGTCATGGAATGCAACAGGCAATCTGTTTAAGCTGATGGACCCTTTCTCAATGCATAAAATAAAAAATACTGGATGACAAAGAAAACCAATTACCTTAAAGTAAACATACCAAAATATTATTTAAAGCAAAAAAGACAAACTGCAAGGCTCACTGACCCCAGTTTTAAAAATGGAAGTGAAAGGCAGGGAATAACCATTTATATTACCTATTATGTACCAGGCACTGTGTTAAGAGCTTTTTACCAATATTATTTCATTTGATCCTCATAACAATTCTGTAAGGGAGGTGTTATTACTGGCCCCATTTTGCAGGTTAGAAAATTAAGGCAAATAGAGGTTAAGTAACTTGCCCAGAGTCACACAGGTAGTAAGTATCTGAAACTGTATTTGAACTCAGATTCTCCCAACTCCAGGCCCACTTATCATTTGAAAATGATAGATCTTGTTTAAAATGGGACTACATTTGCCCTTCTCCAATCACATAGTCCCTTTATCATTTTCCATATTTCAAATATCATTAACAGTTGCTCATCAATCATATCTGATCTGGCTCCTTTCTTTTACTAGTTTTACTAGGATTCTATCCACCCTATACAGTAACATTGCCCTTTCTTTGATCTTCCTCTTTAAACCAAGGCAGATTAAAAAAAAACAAACCAAACAATCTTTTTTGATATTCTTCACTTATCTTGACTGACTAAGTTTACTCTTAGATTACTAGTCTATCTAATATCATTCTTATTAGAACTGCGCAATGGTCTTGTACCTAATCTCTGCTGCCCCCTCTTATATCCTGGCAAAGGACGATGTCTTCTGAAAATATAAATCAGTCGGTAGGTTAGATCATGTATCCTCAGCATTCTTGTGAGACAATTCCTCTTACTCCTTCCCATCAAAACTGTTTCTTTTTGTGCTTCAAAATTTGACTTTTGAGAATTTTCCATCCCACTTAGGCTGAATTTCTGTATAGAATTCTTTCTTCTGAACCTTTTCACATTTGCTGTCTCCAAAGCCAGGGAACATGTCAGACCGGTTTTCTTCTGCTCTGCTATAAATTATAGAAGGGAGAAGCGAACATGGCAGAGTAGACGGGAAATGAGCAGTAGGAGACTAGGCAATCAGAGACAGGAACAAATAGGGCCAGACTACTCCATCCAAAAGTATGAAGGGAAAGGAACCTGGTCCAAGTACAACATCTCAAACCTAGAACTGAGGCTATAGGTATTAGTTACAGAAGAAAACAACAAACAAAGTGAAAAAATACTATAGGTTAAGAGATGCCAGTAAATATGCAAAGAAGAAAAGAGAAACTGCATTAAAACACAAATAAAACCTCAGGGAAAGAAACAGCTTAGCTTAAAGTACTCCAAGAGTGGCTGGAAGAAATGCAGCAAGGATTTTTTTAAAATTATAATTAATATAAAGAGCTCTGGAGGAAAAAACTAGAAAGAAAAAACTTAGAACATTGTATTACCACTGACACACTTAATGTAGTACCTGAAAAATACAATGGAACAAACTAAACTTAATGACTCTAGAAAACACGAAATATTGAAACAAAAAAAGTTAACATTTATCTATTATTAAAAATACATCTGAAAAATAGGTCAAGGAGTAATAAGGACATTGGGCTCACTGAAAATCAAGATCAAACAAAAAACCTGGATATGATATTTTAAGAAATTATAAAAGAAAACCACCAAGACCTATTAGAACTGGAGGTCAAAGTGAAAATATAAAAAAACCCTTGGATCACATCCTTAAAGAAACCTCCAAATGAAAACTCTCAGGAATATTATAGCCAAACTCCTGAATTTTTGCATCAAAGAAGCTATCTAGACATAAAGATATAACTGAAAGCAATCAAAAAGAAAGAATTCAAGAACCAAGCAATTACAGTCAGGATCTCACAAAACCAAGGTACAAATATTACATGAGAGAAATCCTGGAACACAAAATTCAAAAAGGCAAAGGATATCAATTTTTAACAAAGAATAACTTACCCTGAAAGACTGAGTATAATCCTGTAAAAGAAAAAAATATGGACCTCAAATAGAAAAGAGAACTTTCAAGTATTCCTCATAAATACACTGGAGATAAACAGAAACTTTAAAATCCAAACATAAGTGAAGAGAAATCAAGAAAACTGAATATATTTGAGAAATCAAAAGAGCATAATGATGATTGTTTACTTTCTTTCCCCCTATTTAATAAATTTTTATTATGAACTTATTAGCATTCATAATATTTCAATATGTACAGAAAAACAAAAAAGTAAATTTTATATGTAACTCTGAATTTCCATTATGTCTTTTTTCATTCCTACTTACAGCTTGTTGTTTTTGTATGTGTGCATAAATTCAAATTTAACATGGTAATTCTAATGGATCCCACTTGTTGTTCCTTTAAGAACTACTTTCTGTTCTATTTGTTTTTTTAAATGACCCACTTGAAGTTTATACAACTGCCATGTCTGAAAACCTATCTATCATTTTGCAAACCTAATTCATCACTTCTCTTCCAGGAGGTAGGAAGTATGATTCATTAGTCTTTGAGATTTGTGTTTTATTGATCAGAGTCCTTAAATCTTTCACAGTTGATTTTCTTTATAATTATATAGGCATCTGATAAGCTATTCTTCTGGTTCTGCTCAACTAAACCTGTATCAATTCATAAAAAATTCTCCTGAGGGTGGAGTCAACATGGTGGCCTAGAAGCAGGAAAACTCTGTGTGCTCCCCCCATAATCACCTCAAATACCTATAAAATATGACTCTAAACAAATTTTAGAACTATAGAACCCACAAAGTGACAGAGAGAAAGAAATCTCCCACTGAAGGCAGCCTGGCGGGAAGGGTCCATCACAGCACGCTGGGAGCCGAGTCTAGCCCTGCTTGAGCCCGCAGTTTTAGCTCCAGGGCGGCCCTGATCAGCCATGGCTGGAGCACTCAAGAGAGTGGATCACCAGCAGCAGTGGCAGTTTCCAGAATTATCAACCCATAAACGCCAAAGATGAAGTAAAAGGCCAGTGGAACTTTGTTGGATCTGGGGGGAGGAACGGAGTGCGGTCCAGCCTCTGCTCCCAGAGCTAGAAGCAGCAGAATTGGTGGCCCTGCAGCCGCCTCCTCATGGCTGCTTCAGAGCTCCCGGCCTGCAGATTGTAGGGGGGCCAAGCAACCATTCAGAGGCTAGGTGCTCTTGCCTTAACTTGCCTGGATCTGGATTGTGGTCTTGGGTGGAGGTCCTGGGGTGTGTGACCAGTGAGCCAAAGCATGTGGGGGGCTGCAGAGAGGGTTCCCTCCTAATAGCTCTGGCAGCTACGAAAACCCCAGCGATTTGGGACAAAGCTCTGCCCTCTGGAAGCAGAGTTCTACTGTGGCAAAGAGGTCAAAAGTCAAGTAATTGAGTGGCAACATGAACAAGCAAAGGAAGCAAAGCAAGCACAGCCATCCAACTTTAGATTCCTTTTTGGGGGACAAAAAGGATCAAAGCATGGAAGGGGAGGAAGGTAACACAGTCAGAACTCTTGCACCAAAAGCTTCCAAGAAAAATATGAACTGGTTACAGGCCATGGAAGAGTTCAAGAAGGATTTTGAAAATCAAGTGAGATTCAAATCTAGCCTCAGACACTTAACACTAACTAGCCATGTGGCCTTGGGCAAGTCACTTAACCCTAATTGCCCTGCCCTCCCCTCTCCAAAAAGCAGAAAAACAAAAAACCAAAGGGCAGCTAGGTGGAACAGTGAATAGAGCACCAGCCCTGGAGTCAGGAGGACCTGAGTTCAAATCCAGCCTCAGACACCTCATACACTTACTAGCCGTTGACTCTGGGCAAGTCACTTAATCCCAATTGCCCTCCAAAAAGCAGAGAGAGAGAGAGAGAGAGAGAGAGACAGAGAGAGAGAGACAGAGACAGAGACAGAGACAGAGACAGAAGGAAATCAAGTAAGTGGAGGAAAAATTGGGAAAAGAAATGAGAATGATGCAAGAAAATCATGAAAAAAGTCAACAACCTGACTGAGGAAAATAACACCTTAAAAAATAAACTAACTCAAATGGCAAGAGCCCCTCACACACTTTGGCTCACTGGTCACACACCCGAGGACCTCCACCCAAGACAGCGATCTAGATCCAGGCAAGTTAAGGCAAGAGCACTTAGCCTCTGAATGGTTACTTGGCCCCCTAAAATCTGCAGACTGGAGGAGGGGTATACAGTGGGATTGCTGCTTTGGGGTGGTGGTTAGGGGAAAGATGGGGAGAAAATTTGTAACTCAAAATCTTGTGGAAATGAATGATGTAAACTAAAAATAAACATAAAAGTTTATTTAAAAAAATTCTCCCAGGTTTCTCTTAATCTGCTCCTTTCACCATTTCAAAAGCATAATAATATCCTATTACATTTATATTCCATAATTTGTCCAGCCACTCTGCAATTAATGGGCACTTGTTTCCAGGTCTTTGTCACAACAAAAAGTGCTGCTACAAATATTTTAAATGGTTCTTCCTATTTTTTAAATTTTTTTAAAGTATGAGAACAGTAGTAGGGCAAATGGTATGCAGAGCTTAGTGACTTTCTGGATACAATACAAATTATTTTCGAGAATGGACAGACCACTTTGCAACTATACCAATAGTACATTAATGTGCCTCTTTTCCCACCTCCCCTCCAATAACCCTCCATAATCCCTGTGAGATGGAACCTCAGAGTTTTATTTTACATTTCCCTTAATATTAAGTACTGGAACCATTTTTTAAAAAATAGTCATTGATAGCTTGCTTTTCTCTTCTGAACTCTACTTGTTCATACTGTAATCATTTATCTATTGGGAAATAGATCTAGTTCTAAAATATTTGTATCAATTCCATATGTATCCTGGATATCAGAGAAATTTGCTGTAAAAATCTATTTTACAGTTCACTGTTTCCCTTCTATATAGTTCAAACTGCATTAATTTTGATTGATCAGAAATACAACCACCACCCTCATTTAAAAAATTATTACTTCTTGCTTAGACTACTGAAACAGTCTATTAATTGGTCTACTAGCCTCAAGATTCTCCCTATTTCAATCCATCCCTCAATGAGTTGCCAATATGATTTTCCTAAAACGTGGATCTACCCAAATCATACCCATAACTCAGTAAACATCAACACTTCTCTATTACCTTAGATTATGGAGCCCTTTGGCATTTAAAACCCTTCATGACTCAGTCCTTTCATTCCTCTGAAATCCTACATTTTATTCCCTATTACTCATGCCAGGATGTAACTAAATGGGTGATTTGCTGTTTTTCCCCATACATAACAGCTAGCATTTATATAACATTTTAAAGTTTACCAAGCGCTTTAAAATATTACCTCATTTTTATCCTCCAAACAATCCTCAGAGATAGGGGCTGTTATTATCCCCATTATACAGAGGAGGAAAGATCAATGAGATAACACTCATCACAAGTGAGACTGAGTGTCAGACTTGGGAGTCAGGAAGACTTATGCTTGAATCACGCCTCAGACACTGGCTGTGCAAGTCAGGGCACATAATTTAATCTCTATGTGCCTCAGTCTCCTCATCTATAAATGGAGATAACAGCATCTACCTTATGGGACTGCTGTGAATATCAAATGAGACAATATATGTAAAATACTTTGAAAACCATAAAGTGTTACATAAATGCTAGATATGGTATGGTGACTTTGGGCATCATGTTGTTTTCTCGCATTATCTCATGACTTACAATATTTTTTCACCATGTTTAGTATTTTCTTCTGTTTACTCATAACTCCACCCTCAGTGCCTGATTTAGAACTTTGTGATAGGCCCAGGTTTCTCTCCTCCAACACTCCTGGATGTGGCAGTCAAGCATTACTTAATCCTATCCCCTACTTCTTGGGCTCTTCTTACTCTCTGAATTATTTCAACCTATCTGTCTACTCTAGACTTTCATTGTCTGATTCATGACCCCATAATTATTTGGTCTCTTTCTTTTCTCTGTATTCCTCATGCAGTCAGAGTTTTCAAGGTATCCATTCTAGGTTCTCCTCTCTGGGTGATTTCTAATACTGCCTTGAAGAGCTTGCTCCATGGATTCCCCTTTTCCACTGTTTCTCACTCTCAGAACAATGCCAATTACTGCAAATGTCAGAAAAGATACTGACCCATAGTAGGGCCTCAATCCTATGACATCTCTGATTACGTAGTCCACCACTGATCTATACTCTTCTCTGGTTACCTTTTTCCCCTGCATTTGCTTCAAAATCTACTGCCTAGGTCCATGTTATCCCTCTTCCCCCAGATGTCAACTGCTCTCTCAAGTTCCAAATTCCTCCACTCTGGAGATAGTACAAGAAGACTTTTTAAGTACCAAATCCCCCAGGCCACACCCAATGTAAGATCCACGTCTCCTTTCACAGATTATCTCTTCACTCTCTATGGTGTCACCAGAACCATAATGTCCCAGGTTGTCTGGGATGTTCCAAGGATTCAAAAGAGAAAAAAGAATCATCAGAGTAAAATTCAGGGCCTGTATAGGAAAAATAATGGGCAGAACAGAAAAACCGGAATCTGCAATGGCAAGCTTCAGCAAAGAAACAAAAAGAGAACAACAGATTGGGAAAGCAAATACACAGAAATGAAGAACAATCTAGAAAAGAGAAGCAAAAACAATAATAGTAAAAGAAAATCTGCTCATCATGCAAGCAAAACATACCAAGTTTGAAGACGAGATGTATACAGACAAACCTAAGGATCACAGATCTTCCAGAAGAACATAACAGGACAAAAAATCTTAATATCACAATGCAGGAAATAAAAAAGAGAACTGTGCAGAACACACAAAATGAAATACCAAATTAAAAGAATTCACAGATCACATCCAGGAAAATAAATAACCCAAAACTGAAAATTCTAAAACACAAAAGTGGTTAAATTTAACAATTAAGACTCCCAGTGACAAGATAACAGAGTATAGAAAGAATGCTCTGAAGACCTCCCAAATTCCACTCCAAACAACTGGAAAACCTCCTCAGAATTGATCTGGGAGCAGGGAAACAGCTTATCAGCCTGGCAGAAAAAGTCTGTCTCACTGGGGTGGGAGAGGAGCAAGGTCCAAGAGTAAGAGCAGTAGCAGCAGCAAACTTCACAGCAGGGGACCTGTAGCAAGGCCCCAGGTTTGGGACAATCCACCAGTGAGGCCCCATCTTCTCCAAACAAGCAGACCCTTAGGCAAGTGAGCAGTCTGTGCAGTTCAGCAAGATTCTACCCCAGTAACCTTACTCCTATAACAAGGCCTTAACCCCAATGATGACTAGTAGTAAAGCCCCCCACACTGTATCTGACCACAGCAAGACCCTAGGGCTTACTGGTTGAGAGGCCCTGCTTCCACAGCAACCCAGCAGCAGGACTCCATCCCTGGGTCACAGCAGAAACAAGATCCTTACTTCAGGGCCAGTGACCAGAAAAACTGTTAGCATAGCAACTCAACAAGACCCCATCCCTGGAGCAGGCCAGCAGCTAAGCCCACAGAAGAGGAGTACCCTCCACCAATACAAGCCTGAAGGTAAGCCTATTCTCCAGAGAAAGCAAGCAGCTAACCCCTGTGAAAGCCAGCAGTAAGACTCAGAGCCCTAGCATAAAAAACTTGGGACAGTGCAGGGCCAGAGCCCGATCAATTTTTACATTAAAAACACCAAGTCTGTCTGTCTGTCTCTCTCTCTCTCACTCTCACACACATAAGCACAAGCACAAAATGAGCAAAAAACAAAAAAAGAGTTTTAATTATAGAAAGTTACTTTGGTGATAGGGAAGATCAAAGCATAAACTCAGAAGAGGACAACAGTACCTACAGGTGAAGCCTCAAAGAAAAATGTAATTTGGTCTCAGGCCCAAAAAGAATGCCTGGAAGATCTTAAAAAGGATTTTAAAAAGCAGATTAGAGAAGCAAAAGAAATATTTGGAAAGGAAATAAGAGTAATGCAAGAGAATCATGAAAAAAGAGTGAATAGCATGGGAAACGATATAAAAAAAATTTACTGAGAATAACTCCCTAAAAAATAGAATTGTGCAAATGGAAAAGGAAGTACAAAAGCTCACTGAAGAAAATAATTACTTAAAAATCAGTACTGAACAAGCAGAAACTGATGACTCCATGAGACATCAAAATACAATAAAACACAATAAAAAAGTTTTTAAAAAATGGAAGAAAATGTGAAATTTCTCATTGGAAAAACAATTGACCTAGAAAAAAGATCCAGGAGGGATAATATAAGAATTATTGGACTATTTGAAAGCTATGCTCAAAAAACAAACAAAAACAAACAAACAAAAAACCCCAGAAGGCATCTTTTAAGAAATTATCAAAGAAAACTGCCCTGATATATTAGAACCAGAAGGTAAAATAGAAATTGAAAGAATCCACCAATCACTGCCTGAAAGAGATCCCAAAAATGAAAACTCCCAGGAATATCATAGCCAAATTCTGGAGCTCACAGATCAAGGTAAAAGCATTGTAAGTAGCCAAAAAGAAACAATTCAAAAATCATGGAGCTACGGTCAGGATTACATAGGATCTGGCAGCTTCCACACTAAAAAACTGAAGGATTTAGAATGATATACTGAAAGGCAAAGGAGTTAGGATTTCAACCCAGAATCACCCACTCAGCAAAACTGAATATAATATTTCAGGGGAAAAAAACTGACATGTAATGAAATAGAAGACTTTCAAAATTTCTAATTAAAGACCAGAACTGAATAAAAAATGTGACTTCCAAACATGACTCAAAGGTAACATAAAAAAGTAAAAAAGGAACAAGAAAAAGAAAAGATAAGAAATTCAATAAGGTTAAACTGTTTATATTTCTATATGGCAAGATAATATTTGTAATTCTTAAGAACTTTATTACTGTAAAAGCAAGTAGAAGGAGTATATGTAGACAGATGGTATGGATGTGAGGTAACTCTGATGGGATGATACTCAAAAAATAAAACAAAATAAAGGAGTGAGAAAGAAAATTGCACTACAAGGAGAGGAGAGACTAAATAAGGCAAACTATCCCACATAAAAGAGGCATGAATGAGCTATTATATAATGGGAGGAAAATGGAGGTGGGGATAGCAGGCAAAGCTTAAACCTTACTCTCATCAAAATTGGCTCAAAGAGGGAATAACATTCACATTCTGTCGGATAAAGAAATCTATCTAACCCTGTAAGGAAGTAAAAAAGGACAGGGATAATAGAAGGGTGAGGAATTGATAAAAGGGAGGGTATATTGAGGAAGGTGGTGATCAGACATAAAAATCTGTGGAGAGGGAAATGATGGGGGGGCAAAGAGAGAAAGGGAGGAATAAACAAGGGAAAAATAGCATGGAGAGAAATACACAGTTATTCATAACTATAAATACTAATGGGATGAACTCACCCATAAAATGGAAGTAGATAGCAGAATGGATTAAAAATCAGATTCTTATAATATGTTGTTTACAAGAAACACATTTGAGGCAGAGAGATAACACTGGGTAAAGGTAAGGGGCTGGAACAGAATCTAATGTGCTTTAGCTGAAGCAAAGAAAGAAGGGATAGCAATCATGAATCAGACAAAGCAAAAGCAAAAATGAATATAATTAAAAGAGATAAAGAAGGAAACTATATCTTGTTGAAAGGTACCACAGACAATGAAGGCATGCCAAAACAAACTATATATGTACCACACAGTATATCATCTAAATTTTTGAAGAAGTTGAATGAGTTCTAGGAAGATATAGATAATAAAACTATACTAACGGGGGATCTCAACTTTACCCTCTCAGAACTAGATGAATCTAACAAAACAAAACAAAAACAAGAAAGTTAAGGAAGTGAATAAAATTCTGGCAAAGTTAAATATGATAGATCTCTGGAGAAAACTGAATGGAAATAGAAAGAAATACACCTTTTTCTCTACACTACATGGTACCTACACAAAAACTGATCATGTATGTAGGACATGAAAAGCTTACAACCAAATGCAGAAAAGCAGAAATGGTAAAACACATCCTTTTCAGATCATAATGCAATAAAAATTACATTCAATAATGGACAATAGAAAGAGAGATTAAAAATTCATTGGAAATTACATAATCTAATACTAAAAAACTATGCAGGTCAAAGAATAAATCATAGAAAGAAATAATAACTTCATTAAAGAAAATGACAACAATGAGACAACGTAACCAAAATTTTTGCAGCCAAAGCAGTACGTAGGGAAAAATTTCTCTCTAATTGTTTACATGAATAAAACAGAAAAAAAGCCAATCAAGAATTGGGGATACAACTAAAAAAAAAAAAATTAGAAAAGAAACAAATTAGAAATCTCCAATTAAACACCAAACTGGAAATCCTGAAAATCAAAAGAGAGATTAATAAAATTGAAAGTAAGAAAACCATTGAATAAATAAAACTAAAAGCTGTTTTTAATGGAAAAAAAACCAACAATAAAATAGATAAAGGACTGGTTAATTTGATTTAAAAAAGGAAAGAAAACCAAATTACAAGTATCAAAAATGAAAGGGGTGAATTCATCACCAATGAAGAGGAAATAAAGACAATTGTTAGAAGTTATTTTGCCCAATTAAATGCCAATAAATTTGACATTCTAAATGAAATGGATGAATATCTACAAAATCACCCAGATTAACAAAAGAAATAAAATACTTAAATAATCCAATCTTAGAAAAAGAAATTGAACAAGCCATCAACTTCCTAAGAAAAATTCCCCAGGATCAGATGGAGTCTACAAGCAAATTCTACCAAACATTTAAAGAACAGTTAATTCCAATACTATTATATAAACTATTTAGAAAAATAGGAGTCCTACCAAAATCTTTCTGCAGCATAAATATGGTGCTGATACCCAAAGCAGGAAGAACCAAAACAGAAAAAGAAAATTATAGACCAATTTCCATAATGAATAGTTGAAAAATTTTAAATAAAATACTAGCAATGAGATTACATCAATATATCACAAGGATCATATACTATGACCAGGTAGAATTTATACCAGGAATGCAAGGCTGGTTCAATATTAGGAAAATTATTAGCATAATTGACCACATCAATAACAAAACCAATAGAAATCATGATTTTTTTCAATAGATGCAGAAAAAGTTTTTGACAAAATACAGCACTCATTCCTATTAAAAACACTAGAGAACATAGGAATAAATGGAGATTACCTTAAAATGACTATTTATCTAAAACCATCAAAAGGATTATCTGTAATGGAGATAAGCTAGAAGCCTTCCCAATATAACTGGGAGTGAAGCAAGGATGCCCATTGCCACTTCTAATATTTTTTTTTTGAGGGCAACTGGGGTTAAGCAACTTGCCCAAGGTCACACAGCCAGAAAGTGTTAAGTGTCTGAGGTCAGATTTGAACTTAGGTCCTCCTGACTCCAGGGCCAGTGCTCTATTCACTGTGCCACCTAGCCGCCCCTTCACCTCTAATATTTAATACTATACTAGAAATGTTATCTATTGCAATAAGAGAAGAAAGGAATTAAAATAGCAATGAGGAAACAAAACTATCACTCTTTGCAGATGATACGATACTTAAAAATCCTAGAGAATCAACTAAAAAACTACTTGAAATTTTTAAAGCTGCAAGATACAAAATAAACTCACATACAACATTTCTTTATATTTCTTTATATTATCAACAAAACTCAGCAGCAAGAGATAGAAAGAGAAATTCCATTTAAAATAACTGTAGACAATATAAAATACTTGGGAGTATACCTGCCAAGACAAACCCAGGAACTATATGAACACAACTATAAAACACTTTTTATAAAAGTAAAGTCAGATCTAAATATATGGAAAAATATAATTGCTCATGAATAGTCCAAGTCAATATAATCAAAATGACAATTCTATCTAAATTAATCTATTTATTCAGTGTCATACCAATCAAACAATCAAAAAAAAATTTATAGTGCTGGAAAAAATAATAACAAAATTCATCTGGAAGAACAAAAGCTCAAGGATATCAAGGGAATTAATGAAAAGAAAATTTCAAAAGAAGGTGGAATAGTTGTACCAGATCTCAAACTATATTATAAAGTGGTAATTATTAAGACAATCTGGTACTGGCGAAGAAACAGAGTGGCAGATCAGTGAATTAGATTAGGTACAAATTATATTACAGTAAATGATCATAGCAATCTAGTATATTATAAACCCAAAGATCAAAGCTTTTGGAATAAAAACTCATTATTTGAGAAAAACTGTTGGGAAACCTGGAAAACAGTATGGCAGAAACTAGGCATACACCTCTATCCCAAATCATATATCAAGATAAGGTCAAAATACGTACATGATTTATATGTAAGAGTGATACCATAAGCAAATTAAGACAGCATGGAATAGTTTAACTGTCAGATTTGTAGATAAGGGAAGAATTTAGGACAAAAGAAGATATAGAGAACACTGCAAAACATAAGAGATAATTTTGATTATTTAAAGGTTACAAGTTTTTACACAAACAAAACCAATGCAACCAAAATTATAAGGAAAGCAGAAAACTGGGGGGAAAAATCTGCAACAAGTATCTTTGTAGAGAACTAAGTCAAATTCATAAGGATACAAATCATTCCCCCATTGATAAATGGTCAAAGGACATGAATAGGCAATTTTGAAACAGTCAAAGCTATCTATAGTCATATGAAAAAATGCTCTAAATCACTAAAGATCAGAGAAATGCAAATTAAAACAACTCTGAGATGCCACCTCACATGTATCAGAGTGGCTAATATGACAAAAAATGAAAATGTTGGCTGTTGTAGGGAAATGTGAGAAAATGGAATACTAATGCATTGTTGATGGAGTTGTGAACTGATCCAACCATTCTGGAGACAATCTGGAACCATGCCTGAAGGGCTATAAAACTGTGCACAGCCTTTGATCCAGCAATACCAAAGACATCCAAAAAAAAACAAAAAGGAAAAGCATCTAGTTGTACAAAAATATTTATAGCAGCTCTTTCGTGGAGGCCAAGAGTTGGAAATCCAAGGAAATGTCCATCAAATGGAGAATGGCTAAACAACCTATGGTACATGATTGTAATGGGATATTATTGTGCTATAAGAAATGACAAACAGGATGATTTATGAAAACGCTGGAAAGACTTACATGAATTGAAGCACAGTAAAATGAGCAGAACCAGGAGAGTATTGTACACAGTAACAACACTGTTTGATGAAAAACTGTCAATGACTTAGCTATTCTCAGCAATACAATGATCGAAGACAATCCCAAAGGACTAATGATGAAGCATACTATGTACCTCCAGAGAAAGAACTGATAATGGAATAAAGACTGAAGCATGCTATTTTTCACTTTCTTTCATTTTTTTTCTTTTATTCAAGTCTTCCCATACAAAATGACTAATATGTAAAGGTTTTACAAAATTGCATATGTATAACTTATATCTAATTGCTTACAGTCTCTGGGAGGGGGGAAGGGAAGGAGGCAAGGACAGAATTGGAACTCAGAACTTTAAAAAAATGTCAAAAAAATGGAAAAAATATTCAGTTCAGAAACAAGTTCTGCAAGTGATTAGAAGAAAGTATTTCAAATACAAAGGAAAGAACATTTGAATAATGAAAGACTATTTTGTACCCACTTAAAAATGTAAGAGGAAATGTAATAATGTATTCTGAAGAAGAGTGAAGCTCAGGAGACAGCCCAGGACTGACCTATCAGAAAATCTGGGCTTCATCATACATTAAAAAAGATGGATGTTCAATAATAAAATATTTTTAAAAGAAAAGAAGAACTGAAAAGATTATTTGCTTCTTAAACACTCTAAGTGAAGAAAAACAGAAGTAAATAAACGTGGAAGCCAAGAACAGCAAGAGTAACCAGAGAGAGTAGTGACTTCTTTCCAAATGTACACACAGAGACAAGGGTGAAGGCTAAAAATGAAGATGCAGGACATTATGGACAGAACCAAGCAACATCCTGTCTGCAAGGGAATCAGTGTTTTTTTGTGGAAGGGCACAAGAAAGGGCAGGACAGAAGCATGGGGTAAAAGAGGAGTAGGTGACAAGCCAAGGTGAAACCAATGGCTAGTAACGATGAGAAGGTGACCTCTTCTCAGAAAGAGAAGAGCCTAGGGGGAGTGGGTGAGGAGAAATGTAGAAAAAACTGAAAAGGGGGAGAAAGAAGGGAGGCCTTGCTTTGATGGTGGGAGGGGGTTCCACTGAAGAATGATCCTGTGGGCAAAGGAAATGATCTGTGAAAGATGATGTGGAACTAAGACAAAGACTTCAAATCTGAAAGGTTAACATTTCTCCTCTTCCTTAAAATTGTTTTATCTTTGAGATAAACACTGCCACTTCTTCAAACTATTTCTTAGATGATATAGTTTCTCAAACTCTAGATTTAGTTATCATATTTTGAAACGTTCTCATTTGTTAATTTCTTTTTTAAATGTGATGCTCAAAACTGAATCTAAAACACCTAAGGTTAGCAAAAAAGAAAAAGGAAAGTAGGATGATTTTTTGCCTACTGGTATGGCTTTTTATTTTTATATGACTTTGATGATTAGATATGAAATTTTAAATACAACTTCTTTTCCCTGTCTCCAATTACTTCAATTCTTCAAAGTTGTACGGTGTCATTTATGTGGGTATTTTTTCTACCAATGCAGATCACAGCCCTGATACAAATCAGAAGAAGGTCCTTACAAGTTACTTTGACCAAAAAAAAAAAATCAATCCTCCTTTAGTTACCACAATTAGAGTTCTCTCTTAACTGGTCCTCAGACAGCAAACCACAGTCCAACACAAGCTGACACTTGAAGTCTGATAAGACCTGACAGAGCCTCTAGACTGCTTGTACAGGCTTCAAGAATCTAACCTTCGGTTTCATGACACAATGACGCAACCAAATAGAATTTTAATGGAGTGTCCTCTCTATATATGAAAAACAGAGCTATCCAATTTGGAACCAAATACTGTCCTTTCTTCCTTTAACATATCTCTTCATTTTACCCTGTTCCCTCCATATTGCCATCAATGTAATTGGGTTCTCGTTCCCTCACGTCTAAATCGTCATCCTTAATATCACTCCTGAGCACAAACTCTTGCCTCTACCATTCACTGACTATACTACTGCTAATATAAACCTCCAATTTCATGATGTCACTTCCCTGTGCTCAAGAACTTACAACGACACTAACATCAAGGACAAATTCATACTGTATTCAAAAAATGTCAATTAATTAATTAATTAAGCTAATATCAACTTGAAAGATCACTAGATGGTAAGCCACAGGAATCTGTCCTTGGCCTTATTCTAAAACCAAAGATCTGAGTGAAAATATTAAAGTCAAACTCATCAGAGCCATGAATGATACAAAACTACAAAGGATGTTCACATATTTAAGTGTCATGTACTTCAAGTCAGAAGTAATATGTAGGCTGAAAAAAATAATATGTTCCATGTACTGAAATAAAAAAAATTAGCTGTTGAATTTTGAACTAAAAATTCAGTTACCTTTAAATACGGCATGAAGTATGGCACATTTCAATAATACTAAAGTGCAAAAGGCACCATCAATAACTATGCAGAGAAAAAAGCTAATAGATCCCATTCCAATCAGTAAGAGAAAAATAGTATGAAACAGCTATTATATTATGTAGGAACATTTCTGTAATTTTTCTAATACAGAAACCAATATAGTGGATTTCCATTAATGTCAAAGTTCTGAACAGAGTCACATCTAGTGGACTACAAGCATGGCAGGTATTAGAATGAGACACCAAATAGCTAGAGGGTAACAGTTTTCAATCATTGTCAACAATAGCTGGTTGTAATATATGATGTAAATTTAGAAAGGCTGCAAGCTATTCCATCCTTCTTTCTAAGAATCACAATCATGAATAACATTAACTGACAATCTTAACAAAGCACATCTACCCAACTCTGAACAGCCAAGACTACTTTTAGTTGATTCTGGTGAAACAGAACATTCCTAAGTCAGTCATAAGGAAACAGGTCTCTTCCGATGCTCTTTATACATAAAGAGGATTAACTACTTAGTTCTGCTGATATAGAGATTCACTTGAAAAGAATCTATCACCAAGTGGTCAGTCTACTGATGATGAGTCTCCCAGTACTTAGCTAGGATGACCTGCATAAAGTCAACTCAAAGCTCTTCGGCATCACAGAATCTGTCAGAGCTTACACTCGACTAACAAAGCTTTCAAGAACCCAGGGTCACATCCATGACATGATAAAAATGAGAGTAGGATTCTATAAAGGCATGGCTCATGCAAATATCAAAAGTGTACAAAATTTCTTGAGAGATATAATGAAAATGATAAACTTATTTGACAACCTTTTGATTATACCAAGTGAAGCATATGCTCACCAGAGAGGTATTTGCCACTGTCATAAAAGAGATCCAGCATAGACTCAAAGTAAAGGAATAATTCCCTATAAATGATGAATGAATGAACTCTTACTAAAGACTTAGTATTAATTGGGCATTATGATGAGAACTGGGATACAAATACCAAATAAACAGTTCCTGTACTGAAGGAACTTTAATTGGAATAAAGGAGACAGCACATAAAGAGGAGCAGTGGCCAAGAAAGGGAGTTTGTATCTGGAGATCGGTCAGGCCATTGACATACCTTTTTCTGAAGCAATGTTAGTATGGATTTGATTACTCTGCCCAGAGCTGGAAGGGAATGAGCGAGAATAACAAAAGCCCTCCTGGCACGGCAGGAAGATGGCAGTGAAATACGATCAGCCAGCTGGAACCAGCTGGATATG
Organism: Pseudochirops cupreus; assembly: GCA_028627135.1. NCBI lineage: Eukaryota > Metazoa > Chordata > Mammalia > Diprotodontia > Pseudocheiridae > Pseudochirops > Pseudochirops cupreus. The sequence goes on along the minus strand of CM053581.1, from coordinate 341,285,351 downwards.
CTGAGTACTATAATGAGAACAGCATGGTCCCAGGTGGGAGGAGAGGGCTAGAAGTTAACCTGGGAAGCTGTGGCTATGTCAGGAATATGGTAGTAAAGCATGGTTGGTTGGTGGGGCCAGATAAATACAGTGAACTCTGACCAACCTGGACAGAGTATGGCCCCAGGGCAGGGACTAAAGATCTGATTTAGAAGGTCTGGTTATGATAGGACAATATGGTAGGAAGATGGCAGTAAAGAAGTATGGCCCAGTATCTAAGGTAAACTCCAAAAAGCAAGTTCTTACCAATCAGGATAGCACAGCCACAGATTGGGAACTAGAGTCAATCAAAGAATCAATCAAAATGTATTTACTAAGTATCCCCCATGCAATAAGCACTGTGCTAAATTCTAGGGACATGTGTTCAAAGAATGAAATAATTACTACTTGTAAGGATCTTACAACCAAATAGGGAGACACTAAGCATATAAAATATATGCAGCATAAATGTAAAGTTAATTGATATAAACATATAGAGAAAATAGTTTTGGAGTAAAGGCACTAGCAGTTGGGGGGGGAAATCAGGAAAGGCTTCTTACAAAAACTGGTGCTTGAATTGTTTCTTAAAGGAAGACAGTAATTCTATGAGGTAGGAAGAAGTATGTGCATTAAAGCAATTTTGTTCCGTTGTGATGATTTTAAGAGAGCAAAGAAAAGGAAGGGAAAAACAAATACATTAGGGAAAAATGAGGAAGGAATAGAACTTACTGTTTCTCATAACTGGGGTGTACCAAGAGAATATAAAAATACGGAGGCAAATGCATATGTAGGTAGGTGGATGGGGGCAGCGTTACAGGTATCAGGTGAACCTCAATCTTATCTAAACAAAGGAAGGTTGAAAATACAAACACACACACACACACACATACATGCATATAAAGAGTTTAGCATGGAAAAGTATTATTAAACTCTATAGAAAACAAGTAGAGTCAAAGAGGAAGGAGAACACATTTCAGTGGGGGGAATTAGTCAATCACAACCAAAACAAATTTCAACTTGAGAGGCAGGCTCAGTGGATACTAAAGGGAAAGAAAACATGCAAAACCAGTTTGCAAGGAGACAAGGAGAGACAAGGTGTGGAAGAAGGTCCTTTCAATTACAGATCTCTGATCTTGCTTATACTCCTTCTTTTGAACCACCTTCCTCTTGGTAAAGAGAGATGTGGGGACAAAGAAAAATAAAAGTTTAAGAAGATATGATTCTGGAAAATACACACTCAATGAGCATAATGAACATAAACAAGATGAACTCAATCATAAAGCAGAATAGGAGAGCTGAATGGATTAGAAAGCAGAATCCAACAATATACTGTTGACAAGAAATACACATAAAAAGAAAGTTTTCCTTAGAGTTAAAAAGAGGGACTGGAATTGAATTTATTACATTCCTGAGAAACTCCAAAAAGCAGGGAAGCAATCAGAGCACACAAAACAAAAGCAAAAATAGACATGATTGCAAGAGAAAAATTGATAAACTATCCTATGCTTAGAAATATCATACACAATAAAATAATATCAATATTTAATATGCACTGAATGGCAAAGACTTTAAAGGAAAAATTAATCCAATTATAAGGGAAAATTGACAACAAAGCTGTAATAGTTGAGAATGGCAACGCACACCTTTCAGACTTAAGATAAATCTAACAAAAATGCAAACAATTAAGAAGTTATGGACTCGCACAGTATTTCAGAAAAGCTAAATATGATAGATTTCTGGCAATTACTGAATAGGGAGAAACAAAAAGGAGCATATATGTTTTTCAGAAATACTACATGGCAACTTTCCAAAAACTGATCATGCATTGGGCATAAAAACTTCATGAACAAATGAAGATAGACCGGAATATTAAATACTTCCTTTACTGATCACAACACAGTAAACTTATAATCAATAAATGAGCTTTGAAAAAAAAGGATCCAAACATAAAACTTAAATGAAGACTAAATGATTTGATACTAAAGAAATGGTGGGTAAAATCTAACAAATCTATCTGGGCAAGATGGTCACGGCTTTAATAAAATTTTATAAGTATATTTTGCTTCACAATTCTCTAGAAGAATTATAAAACTGAGGCTAGGTTTGCTAAATTCAAGTGAGTGGTAAGGAGTAACAATGAGAAAAAGAGGAATATTACAGTGAAGTATCTTCAAAATTTGGCAAAAAAAAAAAGGGCTTTAGAAAAACTATTTTCTCTAGGAATCAATGTCACCCAACTCAATGACACAGAGATACTAAAGAATCACTCAGTCTTGAGTGAGGGGAGCAGAACCAGGAGAATATTGCACACAGTTACAGTCACATATTGTGATGACTAACTTTGACAGACTTGGCTCTTCTCAGCAATGCAAGGTTCTAAGACAACTCCAGAAGACTCATGATGGAAAATATCCATATTCAGAGAAAGAATTATGGAATTTGAATGAAGATGAAAACATGCTATGTGCTCTCTCTTTTTTGTTTTGTTTTCTTCTTTCTCATGGTTCATTCCATTGGTTATAATTCTTCTTTACAACAGGGCTAATGTGAAAAAATGTTTAATATGAATTTATGTAGAGCCTATATCCGATTACATGTGGTCTTGGGGAGGGGAAAGAAGGGGAGAAATTTAAAACTCAAAAGCTTGTGGAACTGAATGTTGGAAACTAAAAAGAAATAATTTTTTTTTAAAAAACCAATCACTCTGTGTTGCTATTCATTTATAAATACATAAAAATAACCAACAGGAAATCTTTTACTCAGATCCTTCTGACAGTAGTTCTGCAAATGACCTGATTTACTATTCTTCCAGTGGTTCTGCAAAAGATTTGATTTTCCAGTATTTATGCCCAATTTATGCCCAATTTAAATAACCAGAGCATTTTTTTTCCAAAAAAAAAAAAAGGCATCTTTCACCTTCAATATTTTGATGGATCTGTCTGTGATCTCCCATTGGAAAGGGTACCCACTGATCCACGAATACAGATTTTAACAAATGCAGTACTTTGTCCCACAGTAATCACCAATTAAAGAGAAAGGTTTTAGAAATGAAAAAAAAAAACCTCACCACATCAGATTATTGTTATTATTATTTAGATCAGGTCAGCTCCAAGGGCTCTGTTCTTCCAACTACTGCCTTGATTTTTGCTAATATCACATATATAAATGACAGCTATGTCATTCTGTCTAATCTTGAACTTTACTCTTGAGTCTATTTCCACATGGTCTTCTACTGACATATTGTTTATATGAATTTAACCGAATGTTTTATAGTCAACTCAAATCAATATATTGAAAATGGAACTGCTCATCTTCCTTTCATATTCCCACTTTCTAACTTTCCTCAATTATGCTACTGGAGAGGCAAGCCCGCTGTGAGATGGGTCTCAAGCAAAAAATCTCAGATCTACTTCTTATTATTTACTGACCTTTGTTCCAAAAATCCAGTCTTGTACCCAAACCTAAGACACTTGCTGTTATAGTATCTTTTAAATTTGTCTCCGTATCTCTATCGTATACCTTTAAATAACTAGAAAAGATATTCCTGAGATATTAGTTGTAAAGAAAAAATCCAAATATTAAACTTCATTTACAAATGATACCCATCATAAAGGTGTTTTCTCCAGAATAAATTAACAGTAATAAAGTCAGAATAATAGTGACTAGCAAACTACATTTAGGACAAGCAGTTCACATTACCTGACAAACTCAATTGCACCTATACAAATTCAGTAAGAATTTATTAAATGTCTATTATGTGCTAGGTATTTGGGATTATTCTCAAATAAATTGATGATTTTGTTTTTTGGATGTTTTCTCCAATGATAAAGGATGAAACTCACCCATGGCAGCCCATTACCTTTGACTCCTATCTATGTGCTCCCATAAGTTTACCACAATGGGTCTGCCAAGTGTGTTCAAAGTCTTCCTTGCCTATTCCTGACACTGCAAGTATACCAGTGGATGTCACTGTCCATCCATGAATCTTCATCCTTGCCATATGATTAAATTATTTTCTCTTCTTAATATACATTTCCCTTATAACATCTCTTCCCCTACTCCACGTACCACTTCATGGCCTACTGCCCTAATACTCATTTTCAATTTGCTAGAGACTACTGTGTCCCATGTCTAGAAGCAATATATCACAACACTAGCATTAAAAAGACTGGCCTTTGTTCTAAGAGAAGGGTGGAATCAATAGAGAAACTCTGCAATTTCCTAAATGCAATATAGATTCTCCTCATATTTGTTTCTGAGCCCAACTCAATGTCCACATGTATCATTTGTCCCAGATACACGTGTGTACAGGCACGTGTGTGTGTGTGCAAATGAATATGCACACAAATAAGACAGGCTCTACAGTTTGTGTATCTAACCTCCGGTCAATCTGTAAAACAGACCCTCACCCCCTTGGTCTTTAATTAGGTCTGACAAAACTCAGATACAGATCTCTAGGAGGATCTGCAATATCCCCTGAATTGATGCAACCAGTGCAATATCATCAGCAAACAGAAGCAGCTGGACAACCTAACTGTCCAAGGAAATTCTTTTTCAACTCTGTGCTAGATCTCCTCCATTAAAGTGCCAATACTTTTGTCAAGCATACATTTTCCTGTTTTTATGCGTGGCCTATTGTCGGAGGGTCAATGAACAGTTATTTTTGTAATCTACCTTTCAAGGTATTTTAAATTATTTTGATGTATAGGATGGTAAATACAAGACTGATTTAAATATACCCAGAAGGAGATTTAAAGTACTAATATCAATATTTGTAATCATGTATGTTCATATATTTAAGCGTCATGTACTTCAAGTCAGAAGTATTTTCTACACTAAATCAAGTGCTGTTTTCATAATTAACAAACAATAAGCACAGTGAGACATATGTATTCTCAACATATTGTGACATGGTAAAGATGTGGTCCATCGTATAATATTGTTTGCTAAAGTCTACATTAACTTTAACAGTAATATCCCAGGTCAATGTGTAGAAGAATCTCAGATATTGCAAAGGAAAAATTTGTAGGCCTACAGACTGATAATTTCTGATGTTCTCTTGGTCACCTTTTCCCCCTCTAATACTAGCTACTCCAGAGACATCTTCCATACTTTTAGGATCTTTCCCTCCTTCACATACAGGAAAGTTGAACTAGAGAGCCTCTGAGGTCCCTGTCAGCTCCAGAATTATGGATCAATGACCTCACCTAATGACATGACCCGTTGGCAGTCCAGCACATGACATAATTTCTTTTATAACCTGAATCCAGTCCAGTCACTTTTCTAGACTTTTTCTCTTTACTGATATTTCTACAACACATCTGAGACTGTTATATTAAGAGTGCTACTGTGGTGTTGCAATTGTTCTTGATTTTTAAGTTTGTTAAAAAAAATCTTTTTAATTTTTCTTCTGTTTACTGTTTTCATTGTCAAATGCCCTCAGGAAAACTTTGCATAGTTGGTTCTCTTGCTAAGTTTTCTTTAAATTGGTTTTGCCTGCTATTGTTTCTCTATGCTTTACAAGATAAAACTGCTCATAATCATCCATCAGCCTCCTCTGTAAGATTTTATGAATGAGTTTATGTAATGAATTTACACCCCTGCTTAGCAAATAAGTGTTTACTAACATGCTTTGGGGGTTCATCTGGTCTCCTTGTGACAGCAATTGTCTTACATAAAATTAATTTGACACCTATTGGTGAAAGTAGGTAACTACCCATTAATAGGCCTTTCTGCTACTTATTCACGCATCAAATTGTTTAGGCAGCTTCATCAAAATACTCACCATTTTATAAACGTCCTTAGATTTTAAAAACAAATTATAAATCGACACATTGCTTGGTGATTGATTAAAGTAATGAAAAATAAGGGGAATGTGCCCAAATGCAAAAATGAAATGCCAATGTTTGGGTCTGGGTGATGATATATACACAAGACATTTGGATCATGATCCATCTCCGTCAGGAAGAATAAAGAAAACCAGTGTGATACTGCTAGCTCATTGGGTGACAACATTTTACTATTAGAAAAATTTAGATATTTTAGTGAAATTTTATAAGAAATTATTTCTTTTTAATTCTATAACAAGACTAGAAACAAGTGAGCTGAAGTAATTTCAAATGTACCTTCTGGGAAAAAAGATAAGGTATCTGACTCTTCACATACTAATTTGGGGTTTTTTTGGCAAGGCTACTAGAGTGGTTTGCCATTTTCTTCTTCAGTTCATTTTGCAGATGAAGAGACTGAGGCAGGCACGGCTGAGCAGCTTGCCTAGGATTACACAGCTAAGTGTATGAGGTCATATTTGAACTCAAGAATGAGTTGTCCTGATTCCAGGCATGGCACTCTGTCCACTGGGCCACCTAGCTGCCTTTGAAGTTATTACTCTGAAGGAAAAACAAAACAAAAACACACTTTCTGCTTTCACATTTGAGTTATAAAGCTAGTCACTTTTACTTGTGTGAAGAGAATTGCACTAATATTATTTTGTGCTGAAATCATGTGACAAAAGACATTAGCTTAAAAAAAATATTTTACTGACTATAAAATGGAATCTTATCAAGTGGGTGTATAATTAAAGTTCATTTTAATATGTCAATAAATTTATTACTGTTGTTCAAAAAAAGAGATTAATTTGAAATTTTCAGGGTCATTGTTTCTGCTGTTCATTATCCATTTTTCATTATCAATTGCTTAAAGAGTTTAGAATTGAATTATTTCAACTATATGTTGTGTTTTTTCATTAGTCCTTCCTGTTTTATTAATTTTGATAGTTGCTCTGAGAAATCAACAGCCTGACTGTACACAGAATAGCTGATCCCTAGTCACTGAGAATCCAAAGACTAAAAGGAAATAGTTTCTGACCTTCAGGGGTTCTTTTGCAAATCTTTAAGTAACCATAAACCATCAACAAAGTAAACACAAAAACATTTCAAGGGAGGAGAAACAGCACTAATAACTAGGAGATTAGGAAAGACTTCCTACAGAAGGTGGCACTTGAGCTGGGCCTAGAAGGGAATTCCAAAAAGGGAAGATAAGGAAAAACATGGAGAATGGGCAAAGGCACAGAGGGAGGAAGTAGATGGGATGGGCTAGCATACTGCTCCATGTTGCTTCCAATCTAGATCATTCCCTAACCACCATCTTTGTGTAAACCACAGACTATTGGCATCAGAAAGAACTTCAAATGCAATCTAGTCCAGACTGTGCTTAAATGAGATCCATTCCACAATATACCTACTGATGGACATCTAGTCTTTGTTTAAAGAACTACAAGTAAGAACAGCCTGAGATATCCAGATAAAATAGGAGTTAAATGACATATCTACTAATGAAATGATACCACATACTAACTTTTTTTTTCAGAAAGTTGTGTTCAAATTAAAGGAGATCATAGGTTATTTAGTTTTAAGGGAATTTATAGGGGAACTAAATTATATCATAATTTTACAATTAAGGATCCCCAAGCACAGGAAAAATATGAGAATAAGAACAAAGAAAATGAGATAATAGGTGATAATATATATGAGGCTGGACAATTGTCCATCAAAGTTAGATCATTTATAAAAGCTGTAGTATCTAAATATCATAGATTCACTTTCTCACTAAAAAAACAAAACAAAAAAGACCTTCAAATTAAGCCTTTTCAGAATCTCTTCTATCGAAGAATGAAATATCATGCTTGCTATGACACCCGATAAATTCCTTCAAAATTTCTAATGCCTTTCCTTCTCCAGTCTCACAAGCACTAATCTAACTTAGGTCTCTTTTCCCCCTCAATATTTATTTATCAGGCTCTTTCTACATCCATCTTCAGTTCATGTTTTCAGTGCTTAACTTCCTTCCCACTCTGATTCTCCAGGTATCAAAATTCCATCAATATTTCAAGATCTATACCATACTGATATCTTTTCTTCCTGACTTTTGCCAAAAACTAACTTTTGGACACGTGTGCTTTTGCATTACTCTATATTTTGTATCCACCCCGTTTTCTCAATAAGACTATAAGCTCTTTGGAAGCAGCAATATCATTGTACTTTGTATCTCCTGCAGAGTTTTCAGTATGATGCTAAACACATATTTACTGAGTAGGTATTCAGTAGATGCTTATTAAAATGAACTGAAGATGTAAAGGAAAACAACACTGAAAAACTGAAGAAGTTTGCTCAAGGAAGCACCTAACTGTAATTTCAAAGGACCAGTGATGTATATTCCCAATCTCTTAGCCAGAAAGGTATGGGATAAGGCATATATTTTCAGACACAACCCATATTTTCATTTGTTTAATTTGATCATACTTACTTGTTATAAGGCAGAGTTCTACTGAGAGGAGAGAATTAATGGTAAGTAACTATGATGTCAAAAAAGAGCATCAATAAAATATGCAGCAAATAAAATGAATTAATTGGTTTTATAATATAAAATTCTACACTGATGGTCAGTGAGTCTTCTGTGATTCACTGAAGTATACAGTAATTCAAGGATGGTCTAGCTCTAGGATAATAGTAGTAAGGAGTATGACAAATCCTCCTCCTAATGGGAAAGCATTCGTAAGACAAAATATTCTAAAATATGGCTATGAGCAGACGCAGGGCCTCCAAGGGAATGTCTACCCAAACAACATGGCTGTGTCTTCCCTCCAGCACTAACCTTATTCTTGAGGCTCTAAAAGCCAGGGTCCTACCCTAATTAGCCCAACAATGTCAATGTAGTATTATCTATTCAGACAGAGAATAGGGACAATACTTGCCTAGCATGAATTACAAAACGGACACAGAAACAAACCATCAGAGTGAGACAGGACTCATTTACCAGAGATCTGTCACAAGTCCAATCCAACTGAAAGCCGAGAATGTGATATGTCGCTATCTCCCCTTACTGGCTCCAAGTTCTAAGTCCCAGGCTATGATCATTTCACCATTCAAAAGGTACAATTGCCAATACAGTGCCTGTCACATTAGCAGCAGTTTAATAAGTGCTGAACTAAACCTTAAAGTCGATCTAGGCCAACCCCCTTCATCTTACAGATGACGGAACATGGGGCAAAGAAATGAAGTGTCTTAGTCAAGGTCACTATTTAAAAGAAAGAACTAATTGGGATAAAAGTAGCAGGAACTTTATAAGCAAATGACATTATTATCATGGAAGACTACACTAAATGTTCAGAATGGAAGAGGTAGTAATCCCACTGAATCTGCCTGCATCTGGCCAAATCTGGGCCCATTTCAGTTCTGCGCATCACATTTTGGGAAGAACTTCTATTGAAAGTAAATAACCTGAATGGTGAGAGGACTGGAGACCATGCCATAAGAGGACTGACTAAAGGAACTAGTGATATTTAGCATTAAAGAGGAAATCTTTAAGTAGAACATGATAACTGTCTTCATCTACCTGAAGGGCTACAATTCATAAAAGGGATTTCCTGCATGGGAGGGGAAGGAAAAACTTCCAAAAAATCAGAAATATCCAAAAGTGGAAAGAATTCTTTTGGAAGGTATTAGGCTCCCTCTCACTAAAGTTTTTCAAGCTGAGGTCATATGGTCACTTGTTAACACTATAAGAATGGATTTTTGGTAAAATACAGATTAGACTAAATGATCACAGCTCCCTCACAACTCTATGATTCTGTGTGATTTCAGTCTAAAAATTCCTTGAGTGTAAATTTTCTTATTATCTAAAACAATTTAATTCCCCTCCTCATGAAGCACATCAAAATATGTATTTAAAAGGAGAAGTCAGGGGCAGCTAGGTGGTGCAGTGAATAGAGTAACAGCCCTGGAGTCAGGAGGACCTGAGGTCAAATCTGGCCTCAGACACTGAACACTAACTAGTCGTGTGACCTTGGGCAAATCACTTAACCCCAAATGCCCTGCCCTCCAAAAAAAAAAAATCCAAAACATAAAAGGAGAAGTCTTGGAAAGCAATGTGCACAAAGAAATGCTCACCTTGTGAGCATAACTATAGTAAACATACAGTGTTGTAGGAAAAACAGATACACTACATGTAAAAACAGACTGCCAGTTGTGCAAGAATGCATTAAAAACCTGCCCTAAGTAATTTAAATTCATTTGGGCTTACTATCATTACTATTTTCCCTTTAGAAACTAAAAACTCATAGCCTAGGCCTAGGGGTAATACTGAAATGAACCAATTCATATTTTTTGTGTTTTTTCTCCAAGTTATTTGTGATCTTTTCTACAAGGAAAACAGCAGAGAATTTGTAAAATGCTTTGCTAAAATTTAGGAAAACTGAATCCAAAGCATTCTCTGAACTACCAGTCTAGCAACCTTATTCAAAAGGAAAATGAGGTTACTCTGATAGATATGATTGTTCTTGATGACCCCATGCTGAATTACAGTGATTACTTAAGCCTCTCTAAGAACTCAAAAACTGCCAAAGGATGCTGGACTAGATGATCTCTAAGGTTTCTTCCACATGCAAGGCTATGATTCTCTAATATGTTCTAATAAAAATACACAATGACAAACATTAAGGTCTCTGAGAACACTAAAAAGAAACTGAATTCTAAGGAACTGTAAGCACAAATTTTCATCCCAGAAAACTGATAAGAATACTCCTTCCTCTTAAGATAGCATTGGGAAAGGGAAGTGACTTTCCCGGTGAGAGAAAGAGAGATGTTAAAGAGGAAATATTTGACTGTGATATAAAAACAAAAGGTAACAATAAAAGTTCTTTAAAAGCGTGTTCTAGATTTTTGCTAGGAATAGAAAGCAAACTAGTGTATGGTCATGAACAAAGAATTCATCACCTTGGGGCCACTTTACTAGTAAGAAGCCTCTTTATACTTAGCTGGACTGGTCCTTTGCAAGTAGACAATTTATAGTCTGGACCATATCTGAAACTTGCAAGAGCCTGTATACTCTTGACATAATCTTCTAGAACTCAGGGTTACCTCCATCCTATGATGAAGTATCAGAGAAAGACTTCTGGAATCTTCAAACTACAGGGCAGTGAGTTTGACTTTTTCAACTTAACTTTGTCTTGAAGTATCAAAGAAGTCACATTCACTGATCTATAGTTAGTCTGTCCTCTTCCCTTTTTTTCAAAATCGGACACATTTGCCTTCAATCCTGTGGCATTTCCCCCATTTTCTAAGATCTTTCAAAGATCACTGACAGCAGCTCAGCAATCTTATCTCTCATTTTTTAGAACCCTAGGACCTAGTTCATTTAGAGCTAGTGACTTGAACTTGAGGGCAGCTAGAGGCTGTCTTACCATCTCCTCATTGATCTTGGGTTTCTACTCCTTGAAAACCATTTTTGTTCTTTCCTCCCCAGTCCAAAGATCATTCTCCTTTTAAGAGAAAACAGAAGCAATATAAGAGATGAGTAGTTCAGCTTTTTCACTATCATCCATTATCATCATCCTATCCACCATGAGCAGTGGTCCTATCATTTCTTTCATCTTCCTTTTGACTGAACCATCACAAACAAACAAAAAATCATGTCCTAAGCACTTATTGCCAGGTACAGCTTATGTGGAGCCTTAGTACTGCTGATACTATTCTTGCACACCTGCAGTAGTTTTCTGTATTCATCCTGTTACCTCCTCTTGCTTCCATCTTCTACACAGGTGTTTAAAAATCTGTTGGTCAGTGAGTTTCCTGTGCATACTCATCAGTCTCTTTAGGCAGCACTGACTTTCCTTTGAATGGAATCCATTTCTTGAGTCTTCAGAATGTCATTCTTGAGAGTTTCCTATCTTGTGAGGTCTTTCCTCTAAAAAATATCAGGCCTTTAGATTCTACCTGTACTTTCCTTGTATTGTCTGAAATCTGCTCTCTCCAAAATCTAGGGTGCATGTCAAGACAGATCATGCCCAGCCTTCCTCTCTTCTATCATGATCTCTGAGGGAATTGGTCACTTGCCCTTGCCGCCACGGTTCCTGAAATTTCTACTTCAGCAACCAGTTCTCCTTGTAAAACAGAATCCGGTCCAGAATTGCAGTTCCCCTTGTTACTTCCTCTACCTTTTGAGGGATAAGATTATCATTAAAGCAAGTCACAAATACATCAGTTGCTCTGCTTTTAAGAAGGAAAGGGATGGAGAAAAGGAAAAATGAGGGTGTGAACAAAGAGAATTCCAATAGATGTCTAGATAGCCTCAATATTATGTTTCCATACCAAGTTTATGACCTGATTTCCAAACTCCATAGATAAGTTCTCCTTTCTGGGTGGTCTGAATATTACTCCCCTTTTATCCTCCAGAAAACACTGCTTTTCTCTTCCTCCTTTTATGGATTCTCATCCAAATACAATATGCTATATTTCCCGTACTCAGGGACTGGATTTCCTCACCAAAGTGTCTTATTAATATATACAAGGCTACCATCCCCATCCCTATCAAATATGTTCCTTTTGAAAAAGGTACACTTTGCTAGAATCATAGTCCAAGCACAAGTCCTATTCCATTAAATCTCAGTGATGTCTAAGAAGTCAAATGGCTCACTGTGGAAGAGACTGCTGGATGCTGAAGTTAAAAGAATATGATTTGGGGCACCTGGGTACCAAAATATAGTTAGTATTGCAGATTCTTTTTAAATTCATTTTGACTTACCCTACTGGTTTTTTTAAAAAAACAGATTTTTGTTCCTCATCAATTTGCCTTCTATATTTAAAATGAACATACAATAAATCTATTTTTAACACTTACAGTCAGTCATCTAATTCATACTTTCCAACTAACAATAGCAGTACTTCTACTCTGAAGTCACCTCTGGTCCATACCATGACAGACACATTCTGAAAATATCAGTCAAAGAAAAGCTGCTATAAAAAATCACTTAAGTTTACTTAACTTGTATCTTCTTTGCTAAAGTTAGGTGATTATATTTTCTTTGTAAGATAAAAATTATACTTTGCTAAATTAAGCAGTGAAAATTATAAAACATAAGTCAGGGAAAAGTATTTAAGATAATATGGACTAACTAAGAAATAAGCTAATTGTAAATTATTCTAAACTAGAAATGTAAAAATCAAGATTTTGGCCTATGTTTTTGGCCTATGTAACAATTTACTCCCTCAATTTCTGGATCTCTTTCATTTGCCCCTCTGGGGAATGTTCACTTAAGGAATTCTAATAGATCTCATTGTTACTTCTGACCTTCTCTCATTAAATCTCATTCACAACTGGCCTAATTCTCTCCTAGCCAATATCCATGTTCTCCTTTCCTCTGAAATGTTCCTTGATTAATTTGGAAATATGGACATTTCTCTGCACCACAATGTAAATATGTGATTTCCTCTTCACTCACCATCGTAAAACTATATTTAATCCTGTTGGGGTTTCCTCATCTGCCCATATATCCCTTATGACAACTGTGTCCATATCAAATCTTAGACTATAAGGTCCTAAACAGAAGCAGTCTCAGCTTAACTAGTTTGTACTGTGCCACAAATACAAAAAAGACATTAATAAATCAGCCTACAAGGTCACCAAACCCACTTATGACAATCACGGTAATATCTGAAATGAAATAGTAGATTTTTTTGCTATAGTAGGTATCACCTCTTTGTTTCATGGTTAATTTCAGATATTTGCTCTTTCATATTATCTAAGTAAAACTATGTGAAAGGAGTAAGCAATAACAGATGAGAACTAGAGATTTTTATACAAAGGTACAATAACAATTAGTAATACAGGACTGGTTATTTGTCCAAAAATAAAATAGAAAAGTAAGTCAGACAAAATGTTTTTCAAATCTTTTTAATTTCTGTGAAAGAATTTTTACTATTCTTGCAGACAACTGAAATTTAGAGAAGACTTATTTCGAATCTGTAAAGTATAAAGCAATGTATACGATGACCATAATAGCAATGTAAATGGGGAAAAAAATCACTACGAAGAATCTAAACACTGAATAATTTTAAAAACTAATAATGGTTCTAGAGAAGATTTAAGGAAATATACCTCCCTCCTTTTAGCACAGAGAAGAAGACTGTTAAGGATCGAATGTCATACACAAGCAATTCCTTTTATTAGATTTTTTTGCTTAACTGTTTTGTTATTTTGTTGTTGTTGTTATTGCTGTTACATGAGAGAATACAATTTCCAAGTGGGGTGGGGTAAGAGAGTATATTTCCAAAAATTCCCATGATAGAAAAAAGTTATAATAAGCATTATTTTTAATACAATTTCATGAGGTATGAAAATACCTGTATTATAGAAAACAACTAGAAATATATTATACTGCTACTGATATTTGATGTAAGGTAGTTCATCTTAAACTCAGAGAAGACTTGTCAATTCAAATACTAAAAGGCCATTATCACAAGAGTAATTAGGGTTCTACTTTGAAGGCACTCTTATGGCAAAGGGACCAAGAGTTAGGAAAACCTGGATTTAAATATGGCCTCCGATAACATCTGCTACGTGACCCTGCACAAGTCACTTTATTTCTGTCGGCTTCAGATTCTTATCAGTAAGACTGGGGATGATAATGGCACCTACTTCCTATGACTGTTGTGAGGATATAACGAAGTAATGTTTGTAAAGAGCTCTGAAAACCCTAAAACCTATGTAAGCGCTTGTTATTATCATGGCACAGACCGTGATAACATTATAGCAATGTTTTGTATTTATATCCCTCGCACAGAACACAGAGGAGGCACTTAATAACTTCTTGTTGATGTACTGATAGAAAATTTTGTAGGGTTTTAAAGGTAAATTTTAACTTTTAACTAAAAATATCATGCAATAAGCAATTCTGCAAATGAAAGTGACATGTCAAAAGTAAAACACCAAGTAGATTTTCAGTCTATTTGCCACTGTTTCATTATCTCTCATCTGAAAATGGAACTGATTTCTCTCAGTGAAAGTTGCCATGCTTCTGGCAATACCTTTGCTATAGATTACTGAAGAGAAATGCCATTCCATTTGTTGTACTAGAGAGTTTCAAAAGCTTTAGAGCTGCTGTAAGTAGATAATGCTTAGCCATCCAAAAAATGTGATTGAAAACTAAAAGTTAAATAAAACTTGTAAGAGTCTGATTTTAGTGTTTGTAATTAACATTAAAACCAAAGTTTAAAATAAATGATTTTAGAACTATACTTAAGTACAGAACCCACATATTTTTATTTGCTTCTTTTAGTGTTTTAAAAAATCAAACTGGTAAGTCTAAAAAAAAAAGCTAGTAGGTTTTCCTGAATTACTCAAGTTTCAAATTTAACCGTTAAATATACTGTGCTTCTTTTGACTTGAATGTTTTCTCCTACAAAAAGCCATCTCAGTTAATCAATTTTTATTAACATAATACACAAAGCACATGCATGGAGTAGATAGAAAAAAAAGAGCTCTTGATGTATTTGTGATAAATACACAGAATGTTTAAAATATGACAAAGTAAAAGTAATAATTAATGAACAACAAGGATGAATCTGAAAAATTATAAATAACATAAAATCATTAGCCAGTAAAAATATAGTGGGGACAGAAAGTATAGGCATATGAAAAAGATCTGGCTCAAATGTCAGCCCAACACATAAGTAAATATGAGGCAATTTGAAAACGAACAGAAAACTAGAGAAAACTAACAAGGTGATGGTGGGAAGGCATCCTAGAACAAATGGCATCACTGTAGTATCTTGAAGAAAGATAAATAATCTGAGAAATGGAGATGAAAAAAAGAACTCTTCCAGTCATGCGGTATAGCTTTTACAAAAACAAAGGGACAGGAGATGCCATGTCAAATTCAAGGCACATCAGTTTCATTGGAATTCATTAGGCTAACAGAAAAATAAAAGACAGGTTGAAGCCAAACTGACATAGAAACCTAGGAGCTGACTTTTGAGAGCTTTAGGAAGGGAAAAAAGAGAAGGCTGAGAAGGCATTTCCCTTCTCTTTTTTCTTAATTCATAAAGGAACAATTATCTTGGTTCTTTTTCAAAGGCCATTTACCATAACTGTGAGGCAGATGAGCGAAACACAGAGAACAGTCAGCTATAACTCATATGCTCCTAATCCTTTAGTGAATTCTCTTATACTTTCATATAGTAAGATTCTACTTAAAATTTTAAAAAAATTATCCCATTATATAATTATTTAATTTGGTTATAGCAAAATATTATTATTTTTTAAACTAAATGTGAAATTACACCACTGACATGTAACAAAGACTTTCAAGTGAACCCCAAAGCCTTTTCATGACCCTAAAAAAGAGAAACCCCTTTTCTGTGTTTGCGCTTTTAAAAAAGTGATGCAAAATTTACTGACAATCTTTGTCTTTTAGCCAAAAAATTCCATGACATTAAATGTTACCTATTTACAGTGATTATTGATAAGCCATAATATTCCTTATAAGGGAATATTTTATGACGCTTATGAAATAAATGTGAACAAGTGACTGTTCTTTTAAAATTTCTTTGAATAAAACAAAGTTTATTTTTAACTTCTTTAAAAAAGATTCCTCTTTATACCACTAACTTCTTTCATTCACCCATATGAACAATTCTGACTATTTTGAACAATCAAACAATGACTCACCTGAATAACTTTATAGAAATAAGCATACTGCCGAGCTGTATTTTTATATTGACTGAAGACATCATGTATAGCCTGTGTTGACTGAAGATGCTGAACTTCATCTTCTTCAAAATAGAGAGGGGTATCATATTCGCTGGGAAGGGTCTGTATGTATGGCAGCCAGAAAGAGCTAGGATTTGCTCGTTCACACAGAAGATGAAATGCCAATGTGATATTTCCCATAGCTTGAAGGATTCGATCTTGAGAATATAACGCCCCTGAATCAACCCAGATGTTAACAGTTATAAACTTAATGTATTTATAAGCTGAATGTATTTCTTAAAAAACAAAACTGTGTAAATTCAACAGGACTGAATAGTTCCAACTAGAACCTTCATTACCTAAAACAGTGGTTCTCAATCTGTGGGTCGCAACCCCTTTGGGGGTCAAACAACCCTTTCACAGGGGTCGCCTAAAACCATCAGAAAACACATATTTCCGATGGTCTTAGGAACTGAGACACCGCTCCTTTATCTGTCTCCAGGTGGGTCCGCCCACATGCAGATACACCCACATACAAGTATTAAAAGGTCCTGGCATTAGGAAGGTTGAGAACCACTGACCTAAAAAGTACTGGAAAACTTAAGATGAAATGAATATTTCTTTTAACATAAAAATTTTTTCCTTTTGTTGTGGTTGCAGATACTGTATTTTTATTTATATAGGGAACTCTGGGCAAGGAAATTCCTTCCACTTATGCAGATCTTCAACTCGTCTACAACTTAGAGAGTAACTTGGAGCACTGACAGGTTAAGCAATTAGCCTGCAGTCACAAAGCTGGTATACATCAGACAGGAACCCAGGTCACTTTAGCTCCAAGGCGCTACTATGCACTGTCCCGAACTGTCCCTAACACTACTGGTAAACTTTTACAGAGAACATTGCTATGGGTTTAAAGAATATTTTATCCTTTAGTAATAATACATTAGCATGACCCAGACACACCTATACAAATATTTAATATTCCATCATAGGTAGTTTCCTATAATGCATTTAAACAATTCAAAATTGTTCTCACCCAATACTGAATTTTTAGCAGATTCAACAGTCATTAACAATTTTCGTGGAACCCATAAAAATAATTCTTCTGCCTAGGAAAGAAATTAGAAAATTAAGCCACATTATCTCAAATAATTTTATAGTATATAATTCAATTTTAGTTGTAAGTCCTATATGTGTCCATACTTCATAACAGTACCTAGAATTAAATCTCAACACACATATACAATTTTAAATAGTCAGCAGTATATCTTCCTAGCCCAACACTGACTTAAAAATCACATAAGCAGGGGAAACAAAAGGTTTTCTCACATACACATGTATATGCAGATAGATACACATATTCATATGCAACACACGTATATATGAGGATATACACATATTTATACATGTGTGTATTGAATGCATACATGTATATTATACACATGTGTATATGTACTCAGGTAGACATATAAACAAGTTCAAAATACCAAATAACAGTAAAACAAAATCACTGAATTCAGCTAAAACACTAAGTACTTTCCATGTGCAAAGCACCATGGCAATCACTAAAGACGGGAAGGCGGGAGCCAATCCCCCCGCTCCCATTGAGACTATGGTTCAGTTTGGAGGCAGGAAACCTGTGAAGGCCAACCAATGGCTTTGTACTTGCCTCATCACCTAGAAAGTGGAAATAATTTCTACTCTCTACTTCACAAAGTAATTGTGAAATTCAAATAAACTCACATACATAATACACTTTATAACTAGAAACTACGAATAATAAGTAAAGGCCACAATAAATGTATAAGCTATTCTTATTACTCCCCCTTATCTGACTTTGTTCCTTTGCCTTGACACACTTACATACTGGTTCTTAGCATGCCTTTAAACATACACATCTACATGGTTAGAACACAAGTTCAGAGAAGGAAAAGGTGATCTTTTATGACTGGGGACTGGCCTCAGGCACAACACTTAATACACTATGTAATGATAATGTACTATTCATGGGATCCTTAAGCACACACTAGCTCATATCTTACACAGCTGTCTTGTATTATCTCAATTTCCTTTAGGTGTCCTTTCTCCCTAATACCTACCTTCCGCTTACCCTTCACAGGGCTTAATGTGGCATACTGAGATTGCCACTCGGTGTCTATGAAGGGGATGCACAGCTATGTGTGCAACCAGATCCCAGGCAACCACCATGTATCTAACAAGTTCCATACGGCCCAACCAAGACTTGTAGCAAAAACAATGCTTTAGCTAATTGGCAAAGACACAGAACTTCATAAGGCCTACCTAAGTTCTGTTACGTCTACTACTCTTATAACTGCACCATTGACTGAAACTAGATGCTATAAAAGCAGGATGAAATCAATAAAGAATTACTATTGGAGCTGAAAACACACTCATCCTACCCATAACTTCAACTGGCTAACTGAATGAAGTTAACTATTCTTACCACACTGCCCACTATTTGCCTCATCTCATATTCCTCTTTTTTCTTAGCCATCTTAAAAATCATCTCTTGTATTGATTCATTAATTAAAATACATTCATTAAAATACATTCATTAATTAAAATACAAAACTTAAATAAAATTCATTAATTAAAATACATTAATTAAAATACATTTACTATGTGCACGGTACTATACTATAATATCTGTGCAGGCTCTCTTAATATATATTTGTTAAGAGTAATGAGATTAGTTGCATATATTGGAAGGTTAGTACTCTTAAAATAAGAAAAAAACAAAGAACCTGATGAGATTGATATTTTGAACAAAATCCTAACATCTGCAATTCTTATTTATTTATTTATTTTTGGAGAGGGGAAGGTAGGGCAATTGGGGTTAAGTGACTTGCCCAAGGTCACACAGCTAGTTTTTCTGTGTGTGTCAAGTCTGTGAGGCCAGATTTAAACTCAGGTCCTCTTGACTCCAGGGCTGGTGCTCTATTCACTGCACAACCTAGCCGCCCCTGCAATTCTTTAATAAAATAATTTCCTCATTAAAAAAAGTTAACTTCTTGAAATCCATCTTATTCATTATGTTATTGCCACTGAAATTTTCTTTATAATTTTACAAGTAACTTTGCAAAAGGGAGAATTTTAATTTTAAACTAATTTTCCTATTTCTGGCATAATCATACCAGATATTTTACCAACTTATGTTTTCTCCATCATCTTATACGCAACTTTGAAAGAGAAGGCATTTTATACTAACTTTCATATTTCTGGTTATATTAATATCATCAGTTCCTAAACTCACCTTGATCTCTCTCGTTGCTCTCAAACCAAAGCCCTCTTCTTTGAAGTTAACCAGTTCAAAACCATCAGTGGAAGCTCCATTTGCAGCAGCCCATTTTATTAGATCAGGGAAATAATCTTCTCTTTTTCCATCAAAGGTAACTGAGAGACCTAAATTCACCCACGGTTAAGACAAAAAAATAAGGGAAACTTTTTAAACGTGTACATATGGTCTTCCTCAGATAACAAAACTAATCTGTCTGTAGACAAAACTGGAAATAGTTCAAAGTCCTTTTTCTCTCTGAAACAGTGAAAATTATTTTCCAATTTAACTTAAAAACAAATCCATTGCAACTTCAAGGAACATTTATTAAATACTTATTATGTTAAAAGCACTGAGCTGGCTGCTGGGAGAAATACGAAGTTTAACTATGACACTGTCTCTGCCCTCATGGAACTTACAGTCTAAGAGAAGGAAATCATAACTATTACGGCATAAAATAAAAGTCTGCAAAATTGCCAAGTACTTTGCCTGGGAGAGAAAAATTAAATTAAAATTCTGAACTCTCTACCCATTAAAAGAGTTTTTACTGATGGAAGTGGAGTGGGAGGGTGAGGGGAGAAAAATTCTCTTAAAAAGCATACTCTGTACAAAAAAAAAAAATCCTAACATTTTTTATACTGCTAGTATGCATGTATAGAAGACCTTTCTCCCTAAAGGCTCAAAGTGCTGCCTCTCATGTTTCTAAATTTATTTTATAAAATTCTTTTTCATCATTTGTATAGAGAGAAATGGAGGAGCTGAGAGAATGGGTCTGCAATCATGCCATCAGTTAGAGTTAGGAGGTGAGCCTTGAAGGGAGGTCAATAACTTGTTACCAGACTGTAACTGTAACTAAATCTAGATTTAAATAATACACAAAACTACTGCCTTTGAAATAAGTTAGAATTTCTTTGAGGGAACATTTACTTTTCACTTTCTGATCACCAATGAATGGCAGACAATTGCTCTGGTGTGTATTTTAGTAAATATCTTTTCAATTCAATTTGAATTTACTGACTACCAACAATAGGGACTAATTCTAAGGCTCTTTGGGGAAACAAACGTAAATCTGAATCTCTGGCCTCAAGAAGTTCTGAATTAATATCCTAGGGTTATTTGCTCACCAGGAGCCTGTTGATATATAAAAAATTATTTTATTATTCTACTGCAGTCATCAGGAAGCTAATCAAAGATCTGGAGGTTTGTCAATATCTGAATTAAAGACTGTATGCTTATATAAGCAAAGGGGAGAATTAAGGCAATTATCTAAATTATTCAAATGAATGAAAATGTTATTTCTGTCTTAATCACCTTCATAAACACAAAAATATTTTGTTTTACATTATCCATTCTTACATCTCTTGCTACTTCATATTGTTTGTTTTATGGGAACTTGGAGTGAGAAGAACTGAATTCTAGTCTTGCTTCTCCCACTCCCTACGAGTGTAATCTTGGGGAATTCACTGAGCTTTCCTGAGCCTCAGTTTCCTCATCTACAAAAATGGGGATAACAATTACAGACACATGGTATCTGTGACGACTAACTTTGACAGACTGGGCTCCTCTCAGCAATGCGTTATAAGGCAACTCCAAAAGACTTGCGATGGAAAGAGATATCCACATCAGAGAAAGAACTAGAGTCTGAATGCAGGTTGAAGCAAACTACCTGCTTTCTCTCTCTCTCTCTCTCTCTCTCTCTCTCTCTCTCTCTCTCTCGTGTTTTGTTTTGTTTCATTCCTTCCTTCTCATTGTTTACTCCATTGGTTATAATTCTTCTTTACAACCTGACTAATGTTTAATGTGAAGGTATCTGTAGAACCTATATTGGATTGCATGCTGTGATGGGGAGAAAATTTGGAACTCAAGGGATCGTGGAACTGAATGTTGTAAACTAAAAGTCAATAAATACATTTTTTTAAATGAGTATAATATTTATACTACCTACCACATAGGGTTGTGAAAAAAGCACTTTGGGTGCTGGACTTGGAGTCAGGAAAACCTGGGTTCCAATCCCACCTCAGACATTTACTAGTTGTGAGTAGAAAGCAAGTCATTCAACCTCTCTGTGTCTCGGGTTTCTCATCTGTAAAATGATGATCATAATAACTGCCTCACAGGATTGCTATGATGATGAGTAAATGGGATCAAATATGTAAATTGTAATTATTATATACAAACTCTTTGTAAACCTGAACTATGATTTATACTAGCCTTAACCTAAAAGACTCTTAATAGCTCTTCATGAGGAGATATCTAGGTTATTCACGAAATATTGATCAATTTTAGAAACCACCATATCTGAGTGCCTACTACCGAAGTCTAAGGGCTTGAAGATGAAGATAAACAACTACAATGGTTAGAAATGATCCTTAATACATAGAAAACCAAATCTAACCAAAAATGTCTCTTTTTAAAGATCTCCTTTGTGGCAGCCAGTTAAAAAGCATGTATTGCGAGCTTCTGCAATAAGTGCTAGAGACATAAAGACAAAAAAGTAGTCCCTGCCTTAAAGGAGCATAGATTCTACTGTCAATAACGAGGTACATGCAATATGCAGGGGGTCCCAAAGGTCATAGCACAGCTAATATTTACATAGGCAAGCTTCAATAGACTAAAACTGCACTCAGATTTTTGAGATACCCTGCAGTGCACATACAGAGTAGATGAAGGTAATCTGCAATGTAAGGTATTAGCAGCTGCAGGGCCCAGGTAAGTCCTCTAATAGAAGGTAAGATTTAAGTGGAGTTGTGAAGGAAATCAGGGAAAGCAATATATGTGGCGAAGTATTCCAGGTCTGGGGGTTGAACAGTCTTGCCAAAGGCATGGAGAGAGATGAAGTGTCATGTTCAGGGAACACAAACAGGTCAGTATAGCTGGAAGACAGAATACATGGAAGAGATTAAGATATGAGGTTGGAAAGGTACTAAAGGACCTGGTTATGAAGAGCTTTAAATGCCAAACAAAAGACTTTATATTTGATCCTAGACATTAGAGGGAGCCACAAGAGCTCCCTAATCAGAGGGGTGGCATGTTCAGACCTCCTCTTTAGAAAAATCACCTTGGAAGCTAACAAGGGAAGATACCCGAAACAGCAGTTAGAAGGCTACTGCAATAGTCCAGGTGAGAAGGGATGAGTATCTGAACTAGACCTACTGCTTGTGTGATTGGAGAGAAGCGTTCATACTCATGAGATGCTGTGAACATAGGAACAAGATTTGGCAACTGAATGGATAGCGGGATGAGTCAAATATGAAACTGAGAGGTTTCAAGCATTATAATTGAGAGAGTGGTGGTCCTTAACCTCAACAGGGGAATTCAGAAAGTTTCAGGTGAAAAAATATGAGTTCTGTTTTGGTCATGTTAAGCTTGAGATGTCCAAGAATCAGTTGGTGATGAGTGACTGGAGATTGGGAGAAAGATTGTGGATACAGATTTGGGAATCCTCTGCACAGAGATGATAACTGAACCCACAGGAGCTGATGATATCACTAAATGAGATAGAGGAGAAAAACCTAGGGCCCAGGCCAGAACCCTTGAGGACTAGAGCAATGGTTAGTGGGCAAAAATCAACAAGGGACACTAATGGGCAAAGGTGGGGCAGAAGAAGGGAAACCAAGAGAGTGCAATGTCAGAGCCTAGGAGAGAGTATCCAAGAGCTAAATGAGAATGCTGAACACTACAGGAGTTAAGGAGGATCAGCATAGAGTAAAAGGAATTAGATTTAGAGGGATTACTTATGACTCTCTCTATATACACTCTAAGTTCAGAACTCCCTTGAACCTTTCAAAATAAAGTCATAGCATCTCAGAGGGAGAAAGAACTATGTAATAGCTATCCAGGAAAAATCTCCATATTAATATAAAAACTACTTCTATAACATTTCTGAAAGATAGTCATCAATCTTTTTTTTAAATATTTTTTCCAACTACATGTAAAAAAAATTTTTAACATTCTTTTTTAAATTCTGAGTTTCAAATTCTCTCCTTCTCACCACTCTCCCCTCATTGAGAAGGCAAGCAATTTGATATTATACATGTGCAGTGATGAAAAACATATATTTTCATATCAGTCATGTTGTGAAGGAAAACAGCTTCCCCCCCAAAAAAAAACCCCAAGAACAATAAAGTTTAAAAAAGTATTCTTCAATCTTCATTCTGATTCCATCAGTTCTTTCTCTGGAGGTGGACAGCATTTTCATCATAAGTCTTTCAGAACTGTCTTGGATCATTGTGTTGTTGAGAATAGCTAGATTATTCACCGCTGATGATCATGCAATATAGCTATGACTATGTACAACGTTCTCCTGGTTCTACTCTCCTCACTTTGCATCAGTTCATGTAAGTTCCTCCAAATATCTCTGACAGCATCCTTTTCTTTATTTCTTATAGCACAATACTATTCCATCACAGTCGTATACAACAACTTATTCAGCCATTCCCCAAATGATGGACATCCCCTCAATTTCCAATTCTTTACCACCACAAAAAAGCTGCTATGAATATCTGTGTACAACCTTTTCCTTTTTCGGGATACAGACCTAGTAGTAGTACTGGTAGGTCAAAGATAATGCATGGTTTTATGGCCCTTTGGACATAGTTCAAATTGCTCTTTGGAATGGCTGGATCAGTTCACAATTCCACCAATAGTGCCTTAGTGTCTTAATTTTCCCACGTTCCCTAAAAAATTTGTCATTTTCCTTTTCTGTCATATTAGCCAATCTGATAGGTATGAGGTGGTACCTTAGGACTTTTTAAATTTGCATTTCTCTAATCAATATTGATTTAGAGCATTTTTTTCATATGACTATGGATATTGGTTTCTTTGTCTGAAAACTACCTGCTCATATCTTCGACCATTTATCTATTGAGGAATGACTTTGTATTCTTATAAATTTGACTCAGTTCTCCATATATTTAAAAAATGAGGCATTTGTCAGAGAAATTTGCTGTAAAATTTTTTTCACCATTAGAATTACTGTGTATTTCCCTCCATCCTATTTTTTCCTATTTATCCATCTCTCTCCTTTCACTCTGACCCTCCTCAAAAGTGCTTTGCTTCATAAAATGACAACTTTCTAAGATCAAGTTTTGTTTTTTTCTCTCTCATTTTTGCAGCCTATTTCTAGACTTTTAACTTTATGTTAAAGTTGGCCTCTGCACCCAGGGTGGAGAGGGCACTATCCCAATCTTCAGGCTTTTTGTGCTGCTGCTTTCAGAGCTAGTTCTGAGGATCTATAAGTTTTCAGTTCTTCCAAGATGTTATGATCAGCAGTGTGGTCACTGCTCTCCTGGCCTATGCTCTGGTCTGTGAACAACCATAAGCAATCTTTTCCACCCTAAATGATGAAGAGGATTCCTACTTTACTTTGGTCATACATTCAAGTATGCTAGTGCTTTTCCTCACCCTGAGACTGTGACCCAGAACCACACGTGGACAACACAACAAAGTCCTACACACACTAACAGCAAAGACCTTCTGACCATATGTCCACCACCCTCAGAGTCTGTGGGCGGGGCTGAGAGCTCTGGAAGATTCTGTGGCTGATTCAGTCACCCTCCAAAGCTTGCTGCTAGCTTGCAGAGCGTGGCCTGTGCTCTACTCTTACTCCAATGAGACAGACCTTTCTTGCTGAACCTTCTAAGTGGTTTCAGACCAGAAAGTTGTTTCACCTGCTCCCTTTGTTGGTTCTGCTGCTCCAGAATTCATTTTTGAGGTGTTATTTTACAGCTGTTTTGAAGGGAACTTGGGAGAGCCCAGGCGAATACATATCTTTATTCTGCCATTTTGGCTTTGCTCCCCCATCCAGCTTTTTAAATACAGCAAGAGAGTCCTCAAAACTTCCATTCATAGTAGAACAACACATTCTAACAACCTTAAATAATATGCTACTATATCACTTCTAGGAGAGTACTATAACATTCTCAACTCTACCTTTTTGTTTTTTTCGGATTTTCTCAACTAGAGCCCGAATCTGAACATATTCTTCCCATTCTTTTCCAGGGCCAGGTGTTGGGCTGCTGCACTCTGAAAATTAAAAAAAAAAAGGCAATAAAAAGTTTCCCCGTTCTTGATGAAATTCACTTTTTGAAGGAAGAATTTCTTTTAAGATACGGTGGTCAAAATAAACAATCTCCCAGGATATGAAGTGCAGTACTTCTAGAAGTCTATTAACACTGAAGGAAAAGAATATGACAGGTGGTTTCCCCCACAGAGAAGAGTCACGTGTGCCTCAGGGTTGGAGTGCTGGTACAAGGATGTTAATTTTCAGTTTTTTTCTTCCACATGAAGTCCATTCTTTGACTACCTTTCACATATTAGCCTTTTTTCTTCCATCTCTTCACCTCTGCCCAGATCATTGTATCTGAATAAGGGTAGGAGCTGTATTTGTGATTTCATTGTATATGGAATTTCAGGGCACAGAAATTCCCACTACCAAGGCAGGTCAGCACCATTTCTGTAAGCAATAAAGCATTAAATGACTTGTCCAGGTCACATAGGTAGTAGATGCCAGACATAGTACTTGAACCTAAGCATTCCTGGTACATAGGCTGGATCTCTATACAGTATGCATATTACATTGTCTCTTTTATATTTGAATAGTCACCCCCAAATCACAAATACTTGCTTTCTGTTTATTACAAAGCATTATCCATCAAGTTCACATGTAGTTAAGTCTCAATTGTTAATTACTGCTATTTTCCAAAAATTACTTTTATTAAGCTTTAAAAGGCAGATCTTGTGAACAACAAATCTACCTTCCTGATTACATTTTGCTTAGGACAATATTAAAATGAATTTGCTTAAACTATGGCACATGCCAAGGGACAGGACAGAGGATGTGGGTTATAGGGTGAAAGAACAGGGAAGCAGGGTGTATACTAGATATAAAATGAATGGGAAACAAAGTTGGGAATAAGAATTTGTGGGAAAGTCCATAGAATAGATAACTCACATAAATATTGTAAAGCTGGTTATAATTACATTTTTTTATTACAGTTACTAAAAAAAGAAAATTAAACAGTACTTTGCAAGTCAGGATGAAAGCAGTAAAAATTCAAATATTCTACTTAAAGAAAAAGATTTACTGACATTTGGAAGAAACACTTACTTTGCAAGAGTTCACTAATTAGGTTCAGCATTTCCTTTGGTGACACTGTTGCTGCGGCACCAGTGCCTGATTTCTGAGTTTTCACTCTGCTCTTCTTACCCATCTTCTGACTAGTGGGATGAGAGGGAGATAAATAGAAAAAGTAATAAATTATTATCAGTTACCATTAAACAAAATCAAATAATAGAAATATGAGGTGACAATGTCTTACTCTTAGACTTTAAGAGGACATTAATAGTTATTTCTTACCAAGAAGTTGTCATATCCTGAAGTTTCCTTCCAGAAAAAAGTGTGCAGCAAATTTTAGTATTTTGGATCTCAATGAAAGAAAGACTGCTTTGCACCCTCTGGAAGAAAAGCTCATTACTTTTTCACTTATAAAAACTACACTTAAAATAAATTTTACTCGTGAATTTTTTTTAAAAATTAACAAATAAAATTCATATAGATTACAATTAATAAGAAGGTGGCTATAAAGATAAAGTGTACACAAAAGAGCTGCAACCAGAAACTAGTGACCTGGGCAAGCAGAAAGAAACATTTTCTCAGATCAAGTTTTGAAGACAAATGCAGTTTCAGGGAAAATCACACCTGGAGTCCTATACAAGAAGGAGGGGGAAGTGAGAGAGCCATGGAGGGGAAAGAAAGAGACGTTGAAGCCACAGTAAGGCTGCTTGGCCAGAGGTGAAACTAGAATTGAAGAGGCTAGGGACATAGGCCATCTGCTAGCTTTTATATCTGAACTTAATTATCCTGCAAATTAGGCACAGTATCTATATTGCTTAACTAGTATAAGTACTCCAGCTCTTGCAAACTATCAGTGGCCTGAGACAATGCCCTGATCATCCTACCCTAGATATAGCTCTGGTTCCCATGTACAAACTGGCTACTTGAAGACAGAAATATTTTCTTTCCCCTACTTTGCTTTAAAAGGGTTATTCCACAGAATCACATGATTTACACCAGTGGTTCTCAACCTTCCTAATGCCGCAACCCTTTAATACAGTTCCTCATGTTGTGGTGACCCCCAACCATAAAATTATTTTCGTTGCTACTTCGTAACTGTAATTTTGCTACCGTATCGTAATGTAAATCATAATATAAATATCTGATATGCAGGATGTATTTTCATTGTTACAAATTGAACATAACCCACAGGTTGAGAACTGTTGATTTAGACCTACAAGGGATATTAGATATCATCTAGTATAAAAAATGAATATGAGGCTAAACTCAAAAACTAGACAGTAGAGACTAACTAGAGCTTGAGATTTCATAAGGGAAACAGGGAAACCTGAAGGACAAGAGAGATGAGACCTAGGCTAGATCTGAAATCAAACCAAAGCTATAATTGGATTAGGGTACCGGAAGAATAAGAAAGATTATGGGTTTGAGCATCAGAAGGAAGACCAATGGAAGGCACAGTAGGTCTGAGAAAGCGGGAGCATGTGGGAAGACCACTAGACGTGGTGTCACAGTACCTATGTACTAATCCTGGCTTTGCTTCTTACCACCCACATGGCCTTGTAACAAGGCTCTTTAATGTTGTCGGATCTCTATATCCTCATCTTGGAAATAAGGGGTTTGGACCGGAATATCTCTAAGGTCTCTTCTGTCTCCAAAATCATGATCTTATGATCTTCATTTGACAGATGAGGAAAAAAGTTCAATCAGAAGCCAGGTGTGCGGATATAGTTACAAAAAACTGAAGCAATCCCTACTCTCAAGGAGCTCACATTTCATCAGGGGAAACAACAGAGTCCCATATGACATCATACAAATATAATAAAACAAAATAATCACAGAATTTTAGAACAAGAAAGGGCCTGAAACATCAATTAATCAAATCTGACTTGACAGATGAGAAAATGAAGACACACAGAGTTGAAATGATTTGCCCAAAGGCACACAGCTGATCAGCGGAAGAACTGGACTAGGATCCAGTTTTCTTTTACAGAGAGAGAAAAACAGAGACAAAGAGAGAGAAAGAAAAAGAAAAAATCATAGAGGGAGAGTAGGGAGGGAAGGGGAAGGAAGGGAAGAAGGAATATATAGGCACAAGGACAACAGTTTTCTTGACTCCCACTAGTTTAATAGCTTCTCATTTTACCAAACCTCCTTCTGATCTGATTCTTTTAGGACTTCAAAAATGCTGTTTCATCTCTCATACATAAATGAAAAAATAAAGCAAAACAAACATTTAGGGGTAGGGATACACAAACTTGTGCAAAATAAGTGCTAAAGCAATCTGGGGGATGTAAAGACCACAATGAGATTGTACTAGCTTGAGAACTTCATGTAGAAGTTGAACTTGAAGAAAATAAAGAAATTAGAATGGTGAAGTGGGAGGACTAATGGAAGCAAAGGAAGGGATAAGTTTGGATAGTACAAAGGAAATACAGAAAGGAAATTGAGATAGCTTAAGTTAAGGTGTAATGTCAGGGAATAAGCTAGGAAATAAAGTTAGGTAAGAAAGGCAGTACTACCAAAAGCCTAGCAGTGAAAACTCTGCTAGGGCAGAGACCTTAGCTAAACTTACATAAACTGGAGAAGGGGGAAAATGAAAGCAAGCAGACCAGTGAGATCTCTCCCAGAAACTAGTATATCCTCCATACATATGAAGCATTTAATAAATATTTGTGCATCTAAAGAAAGATCTTAAATGCTAGCCTGGAGAGTTGGATTTGATCCGAACTGCTAAAAGTTCTTAAGAGAACTAAAACAAAACAACGCCTAAGGGATGACTGATCTGAACTCAGGGCAGCTAGGTGGTACAGTAGATAGAACACTAGGCCTGAAGTTGGGAAGACTCCTCTTCCTAAGTTCAAATCTGGCCTCAGACACTTACCAGGTGTGAAACCCTGGGCAAGTCACTTAACCCTGTTTGCCTCAGTTTCCTCATCTGTAAAATGACCTGGAGAAGGAAATGGCAAACCACTCCAATATCTTTGCCAAGAAAACCCCAAATTGGGTCACGAAGAGTCAGACATGACTGAAATAACAAATCTGAGCCCAAGAGGCACTGTGGCATAGTAAATGGGAAGCAGCCCTCTGCTTCAATCAGAAAGATGTGGATTCAAGTCAGGCCTCAGACATATACTGGTTCTATGACACTAGGCAAATGACTGAACTTTTCAGTATCCCATGAATCTTTCTAAGATTATAAATAGCAGAACCATTGGCCAACTGCACTAGTAGTGGAAGGTGTTTCCTCAACAGAACTCCATACTTAGACAAAATCCGGCTAAACAAATAACAAAATTTAACAATAAAACAACAATCAAAAAAATTTTTTGAGCACAACATAAAAAAGAAATGGGAATGACAGAAACTACCAGCTAAGAGATTATTACAGAAATCCAGGGATGAAGTGGTTATAAAATCCTCTAACAATGAAGTTTTGAGACTGTAGGGAGCCATGCTAATAGAATGAAGTAACTTCACTAGATTGAGCACCATGAGAATTCACTAGGCTGGTCACAAGGAGGAAATAAATAGCAGGTCAGTCAAAGAGTGAGGATATGATAAGCTCAAATGGGTCGACCATCTGTTAGGAAAAACCAGAAGAAATGATTTGAAGACATACTAAAATAACCAAACCAAGTGGTCTAGCTTCATAACATTATGCAATAATAGATATCGAGTTGCCTAGTGCACAATAAGGAACTGAGATGGTTCTTTAAAAACTTTGGACCACAAGTAGAAAAAGAAACAAAGATGCAACCAGAACCTACAAAACAATACAGCACCAGGTATAACACTTGATTGCTACAAATGGTCTTTTTATCCACATACAGGGATGCACAGAAACATACTAGAGTTGGAGCTTGAAGAGATGCTGGATGCCATCTAGTCCAACCACATACATCAAGTCCTCCTCAGAAGGAAAGACTGAGAACATAACTGGATAAGTAACTTGCCAAAGATCATACAAAGGCCAGACCTGAATCGATATTACTTGATTCCAAATCTAGGATTCTTTCCAACACATGCTTCTTCTCAGTGTGAGAAGTTCAGAGAAAATATCATAAAGGAAGGGGCACCTTTGTTGAGTACTGAACAAAATGAGAATTTTGAGAGGTGACATTGAGGAAAGAGCCTATTCCAGGCAAGGCCAGTCTAATGTGGAAGATCATATGGGATCACATTACCAGACCTTTAGAGGTACGCCTCCACTGTACATACCTCAGAGGCTATGCAGGAGTCTAATACCCTCATTTTACAGCAAACACCCCAGAATGGCTAGAATTTAAGGTATGTAGAGGGAGAGCAATACTGAAATCACCTCCTAACTGGTCTGCTTGCTTTCATTTTCACCGTTCTTCAAGTCTCCATACAAAGGCCACCTTCCAAAGGTCTGGTCTGACCAATAGCTCCCCTCTCTGACAAAATACAAACTCAAGTCAGGTTTTTATGGCCTTCTACAGACTGGCTTCAAATTACTCTTCTATGAACACACATACATTTGGACAGCTAGCAAACAACTATCAAGAACATACATACTATTTTCCTAAGACTCCATACAACCACCCTGTAGCTTTCTTTATTTTTAGTTTTCAACATTCATTTCCACAAGATTTTGAGTTATAAATTTTTCTCCCCTTCTTTCCCCTACCCCCAAATCCAAAATAGCTAGCCTACTGAATATCCCTTTCCCCAATCTGATCTCTCTTATATGCTCCCCCCAAAACTCTCACTCCTAACTTTCTAGTAAGGCAAGATAGATTTCTATACTGTGATGCCTATATATCTTATTTCCTAGTTGCAAGTAAAAAACAACAACAACAAAAATTTTTTTTAATACACACTTGTTTTTAAAACTTTGAGTTACAGATTTTTTCCCTGCTTCCCTCCTCACCCACCCCCTCTGGGAAGATAAGCAATTCAATATAGGTTGTTCATGTGTAACTATGAAAACATTTCCATAGTAGATAGAGTGTGAAAGACTAACTATACTTGCCTCTATCCTATCCTGCCCCTTATTCTATTTTCTCTTTTGACCCTGTCCCTTTTCAAAAGTGTTTGCTTCTTTAACTACCCTCTCCTCCAATCTGCCCTCCCTTCTATCATCCCTCCCTTATCCCCTTCCCCCCAACTTTCTTTAAGATATCCAATTGAGTGTGTATGTTATTCCCTCCTTAAGCCAAATTCAATGAGAGTAAGGTTGGTCCATTCCCTTTTACCTTCCTGTTCTTCACCTCCATTGTAACAGTTTTCTCTTGCCTCTTTTATATGAAATAATTTACCCTAATCTATCTTTCCCTTTCTCCTCCCAATATATTTCTCTCACCTCTTAATTTTATTTTTTAGATATCATCCCTTCACATTCAACTCGTCCTGTGCCTTCTGTCTATGTATGCACGTACACACATATGTACACGCTGACATATATACACATACCTACACCCTCCTATACATACATGTATACATATTTATATACATATATACAAATATATTCCCTTCAACGGTCCTCATACTGAGAAAAGATTCATGAGTTAAAATTATCATCTTTCCATGTAGGAATGTAGATAGTTCAATTCTAATAAATTCCTTATGATTGCTTTTCCCTATTTACCGTCTCATGCTTCTCTTGCTTCTTGTATCTGAAAGTCAGATTTTCTCTTCAGCTCTGGTTTTTTTCATCAAGAATGCTTGAAAATCCTCTATTTCACTGAATGACCATATTTTCCCCTGAAGCATTATACTCCATTTTGCTGGATAGGTAATTCTTGGTTTTAGTCCTCGCTCCTTTGACCTCCGGAATATCATATTCCAAAGCCTTTTGATCCCTTAACGTAGAAGCTGCTAGGTCTTGTGTTATCCTGATTGTGTTTCCACAATACTCAAACTGATTCTTCCTGACTCCTTGCAGTATTTTCTCCTTGACCTGGGAAATCTGGAATTTGGCCATAATATTCCTAGGAGTTTTCTTTTGGGAATCTTTTTCAAGAGGTGACTGGTGAATTCTTTCAATTTCTATTTTGCCCTCTGGTTCTAGAATATCAGGGCAATTTTGCTTAATAATTTCTTGAAAGATGGTGTCTAGGCTCTTTTTCTGATCATGGCTTTCATGTAGTCCAATAATTTTTAAATTATCTCTCCCGGATCTATTTTCCAGGTCAGTGGTTTTTCCAAGGAAATATTTCACAATGCCTTCTATTCTTTTATTTGCTTAGATCTGTTTTATAGTTTCTTGATTTCTCATAAATTGATTAGCTTCCATGTCCTCAATCTAATTCTGAAGGAATTATTCTCTTCAGTGAGTTTTTGAAATTCTTTTTCCATCTGGCAAATTCAGCTTTTTAAGGCATTCTTCTCCTCATTAGCTTTTTGGGCCTCTTTTGCCATTTGAGTTAGCCTACTTTTTAAGGTGTTATTTTCTTCAGTCAGGCTGCTGACTCACTGTTCTTGATTTTCTTGCATCATTCTCATTTCTCTTCCCAATTTTTCCTCCACTTCTCTTACTTTGTTTTCAAAATCCTTCTTGAACTCATCCATGGCCTATAACCAGTTCATACTTTTCTTGAGTTTTTGATGCAGGAGTTCTGACTTTGTTGTCATTGTCTTCCTCCCATTCCATGCTTTGATCCTTTTTGTCCCCCAAAAAGGAATATATGGAAGGATTGCATTTCCTCTGCTTGCTCATGTTGCCACTCAATTACTTGACTTTTGAGCTCTTTGCCACGGTAGAACTCTGCTTCCAGAGTGGAGAGAGCTTTGTCCCAAATCACTGGGGTTTTCACAGTTGCCAGAGCTATTAGAAGGGCACCCTCTCTACAGCCCCCACAAGTTCTGGCTCACTGGTCACACACCCCAGGACCACTACCCAAGACCACAATCCAGATCCAAGCAGGTCAAAGCAAGAGCGATCACCCTCTGACTGGTTGCTTGGTCCCCCTATAATCTGCAGGCCAGAAGCTCCTGAGGTGGCCACACGGGGCAGCCACTCCACGGCTTCTCGCCCTGGGGGCAAGGGCCAGACCATGCTCTTTCATCCCTTTCCTCCCTGTTCCAAAAGAGTTCCACACTGACTTTTTACTTTATCTTTGCCATTCATGAGTTGAGAAGTCTGGAAACTGCTACAGCTGTTGGTGGTTCACTCTCCTGAAGTCTGTTCTGGCCACTGCTGGTTGGGGCTACCTGGAGCGAAAACTGCTCATAGGGCTGGGCACAGCTCCTACCTTGGTGCTACAGACCGTTCCTGCCAGCCTGCCGGGATGCTTTCAGCAGGAGATTTGTTTCACTCTGTCACTTTGTGGGTTCCGTAACTCCAAAATTTGTTTAGAGTCATTTTTTACACGTATTGGAGGAGGTGGAAGCTGGAGCCACAGGGAAGTCCTGTTTCTACTCTGCCATCTTGGCTCCACCTCCCACCCTGTAACTTTCCCAAAAAAGTAAAACATGCCCCATGGCCACCATTCCTCTATGAATGTAGTATCTCTCAAGCAAGTTCCAGTACGGTAGGAACTATTATTTCACTTTTGTATTGCTATCCCAAGTCATTCAGAAGTATTTGGAACATAGTAAGTATTTAATAAACGTTTTTTCATTCATTATGCATTCATTAAAAACATTTACACACACACACACAAAACCACCCCAAAATCCCAACATTTATTTTTCCATTGATCAAAAAAATATAAAATCTGGAGAGAACAGTTATGTTTAGGGAGGAAATCATCTAGGATTTTTCCCCCATTTTTATTTAGACCCATTTAGCATCTACCAATGACATTTCTGTGAAGAACTACGGAATTTGACGTAAAAAAACCAACAACCCCAAACACTATAGGAAAGTCTGGTCTAAGAAGTACAGCTACATTCCCAAACATAGCAAATCAACTAGCTTGGCAAAAAGCCCTGGACCAAAACACTGTCAATGATGGCTTTAACAGACATTCTCCCTTTAGCACTGTTGGCAAGATGTTCTGCTGTATGAGGCTCTAAACAAATAAAGAACGTCACTTTAATGGTAAACTATAAAAAGAAAAATAAATCCCCTTCACTTAATAGTTCTGTGGGGAAAAAAAAAAATCAAGCCACTGATATTATTTTATACTCACACTATAAGTAC
This sequence comes from Pseudochirops cupreus, assembly GCA_028627135.1. Lineage (NCBI taxonomy): Eukaryota > Metazoa > Chordata > Mammalia > Diprotodontia > Pseudocheiridae > Pseudochirops > Pseudochirops cupreus. Next base: position 341,250,335 of record CM053581.1, on the reverse strand, counting down.
AATCCATCAACTGCTACAAAATAGGCTCTACCTATTTGTAAATTGTTGCCTATGATTTAGTATGAGTTGTCTTTAATCAGAGAACTTTGTGAATCAACTTATGGAACCACCTGATTCTAACCAAAACGAAACAACAGGCCTTTAAGGGTGTATGAAAGGAGACTGAGAGGAACCATTCAAATGTAATAGTCAGGAAGCAAACTTCATCTGCTAAAGACTCCTCTAAATCTGAGTATCAAATTCACTGTGTACTTGGATATACCCTTTATGGCTCTTTTATGGTTCAGTTTGTGTCATCTCTCACATGGGTCATTCTTGATCATCCACCCCTTTCTGACCACGAAAATTACTTTGTGTATACTTATGTATTTACAGAGACATCAGTTGGGAGTTATTATGGAGGTAGAAATGGATATATGGGGCAAAAAGCAAAGAGTTGAAAATAACAACAAATCTAGGTGACTAGAAAGAAAATGGTGCCTTCAATAGAAAAGGGGTGGTTTTGGGAAAAAATACGAATTGTGTTTTAGACATGTTAAGTTTGAGACGTCTCAAAGAAATCTAGTTTGAAATGTCTAATAGGAAGTTGGTGACACAATAATGAAGCTTAGAAGAGAGAATAAGACTGGACATATAGATCATTAAATGATCCAAATAGAGATAATTACAAGACTGATGAATTCACTGAGGGAGAGTCTATACTTTCTAGAAAAGAGAAAAGCAGGGAACCCAGGATGAAGTCTTGGAAAATACCCACAGTCTGGCATAAATTGGTAATAAACCAGCAAAGGAGACAGAGTAGGAGTGGCTGCAGAGGTGTAGGCCAACCAGGAGAAAAGAGTGGCATGAAGATTCAGAGTACAGAATACACAGGAAGAAAGCATGATCAACAGTGTTAAATGCAGAAGATGGATCAAGAGGGATGAGAACAGAGAAAAACCATCAGATTTGGCAATTAATCTCCATATCCAACCTACTGACACATTCTGTCAATTCAATTAAACAAATTATTAAGTACATACCATATGTAAGGTACTGTGCTAGGTAGTGAGGATGCAAAAGGCAAAAACAAGACAATCCCTACCCTAAAGAAGCTTACATTTTACCGTGGGGAAGGGAGATGTGATATGTATACAAATAAATATAGTACAAAAAAATTAAGGAGGAAGAGGGCACTAATAAGAGCATCAAGAAAGGCTTCTCATGTTTTCCCTGGCTTCATTCAAACTTGAACTAAAAATTATATTATATGAAAAAACTGACCCTGGATCAATCTTTTTACCTTTCTGAAATTCAGTTTCCTTATTCATAAAATGGAGATAATAAATAATATCTAACATTCACTATATAATAAAAAAAACTGTTAGGAAAACTGGAAAACATTCCCTCAAAAATCAGGTTTAGACTAAGACATGATTACATATTCCATAAGTTTGAAATGGACATAATCTTACATATATAGAAGAACAAGGAAGAAAACACCTTTTATAATTAGGGATAGGGAAAGAATTCATGACCAAAGGACAAAGAAAATAAATGAAGGTAAAATGTACAATTTTGATTACATAAAATTGAAAAGCTTTTGCCAAACAAAATCAGGGCAGTTAAAATTGGATGACAAAGTATCCAGGGAAAAAAATCTTCGCAGCAAATATCTGATAAAGAGGTCATATCCAAACTATATAAGTAACTGATTCAAATATATATTATACATATATATTGTATAATATTTATATTTTATTTACATATGTATCAATGTATAACGACAGTTATTCTCTGTTAAATAATAAAAAAATATATACAGATAATTCTCAAAGAAATCCAATCCATCAACAGCCATATGAAAAAAAATTTTTAAATCACTAATAATAAGAGGAAATGCAAAGACAAACAACTTAGACGTTCTACCTCATACTCCTCAAACTGTCAAAGCTTACAAAAACGGGAAATGATAAATGCTGGAGGGAAAGTAGGTACATCAATGTACTGTTAGTGGAGCCCTGAAATGGTTCAGCCATTCTGGAAACAATGTGAAAATGTGCTTCAAATGTCACTAAACCATATATAGCCTTTGACGCAGCACTACTGCTACTCAGCCAAAGACATCAAAAGACAAATTAACCAAAATATTGATAGCAGCTCTATTTGTTGTAGCAAAGTTCTTAAAACAATGAGCATGTCCAATGATTTGGCAGAGGCTGAATGAATTATATGAATGTTATGGAATACTACTGTGCTGAAAAATGAACAAAAAGAGATGCTTTCAGAGAAACCTGGGAAGTCTTATATGAAGTGATACAGAGTACAGTGAGCAGAAAGACAGAGCAACAACTGGAAAGATAAACAACTTTGATCTTATAGAAGTGAATGTTGAAAACTAAAAATAAACTCTCTCATATACATACACACACCACACATACACACACAAACACACACACACACACACACATATAAGAATTCTGAAAGACTTAGAAACTCAGTCCAATGCAATGACCAACTGGAAGAATGATGAAGTGTGCTACCCCCATTCTAACAGAGGATATTGGTCTTCAAGATACAGAATCAGATATACATTTCTAGACATGGCAAATGTATGTATTTCTTTTTTGCTTGACTATGCTTATTTGTTACAAGGACTATGTTTTTCTTTTTTGTATTAGGCATTTGGAGGATAGAGGGGGAACTAGTAATAGTACTGCAAGAGAAAGAAGGAAAGAAAGAAGAAAGAAAGGAAGGGAGGGAGGGAGGCAGAGAGGGAGGAAGGGAGGAAGGAAGGAAGGAAGGAAGAAATGGAGTAAGGAAGGATGAAAGGAAGGAAGGGAAGGAGGGAAGGAAGGAGGGAAGGAGGGAAGGAGGGAAGGAGAAAAGGAAGGAAGGAAGGAGGGAAGGAGGGAGAGAGGGAAGGAGAGAGGGAGGGAAGGAGTCATTGAAGCAGTTTTTAAACGTGCAAAAAAAAAAGTACTAAAGGAAACAGACAAGCAAGATAATTTTCAATGTAACGTGTTACACTTTACTTTAAAAAAACCTCAAATTTACATAATAAAAATTCAAAATTTTGCCTATAATACTTATTTTCTGTTCTACTTTATATATGGAAATGTTCATTTATTTTAGTGTTCATTTTTAGAAAATAAAAAAAAATTTTTAATAACACTTGCACAACCTATCCATATACTGTTATGGGAAAAGCACTTTGTAAACCTTACAGTGCTATAAAAATGTAAGTTATTTGTAAAATGAGAATGATAATGCCTACAATACCTATCTCCTAAGTTTTACAAGGAAACTGACAGGTGCTATAGTAAATGTATTATTATTATTATTACTATTACACTGGCAGTTATCCTCATTCATTCGTATCTAGCTAAGATAGAAGCTATGTCTGAAAGTGCCACTGGAAACAGCTAACTGGTGTTCTTACTGATACTTTCTGGATTTTGTATTGACCTAGTTACCCTGGCCAGTTCCTTGGATATAAACTGCCTTTCCTAGGATGGAACTACAATTCTAGTTTTAGAAAAAAATGGTCCTATACTCCTAGGTTTCCACTGGGGTCATTTAAAAAAAGTTTCCTGTTCCAATATCAAATATAATATTGGGAATTGGGGAAACAGAGCCAAAACAGCCATTGAGGATTCAGTCCTGGGCCACACCAGTGTCCCCGATCTGCCACTAGATAGATGCATGCCCACTTTAAGGATAATTTCTTTCCTTTTCTATGCCTCATTTTTTAAAAATCAGTTTCAAGGAATAAAGGAGAAGAGATTTGGACTTGGGAGTCAGAAGACTATTTCCTATTAAAATAGAGGTGATAATACTTGCATTACCTGGCTTCCAGGGTTGTGAGGATATATTATGCTGTAGAAGGGATTTTTAAATCAGGTTTGGGGGGTGGAGGCATGGGGGAGTTGACTCTCTAATGTCTATTCGAACTCAGATTCTGTAACTGAGATCAATGTATATAAAATACTCTTGTGACTATGAAGCACTATGGAAATATATTTCTATATCTACTATTTTGATTATCAAATTACAACAGAAAGGAAAGCCTGGGGAGGCAACAAAGTATAATGAAAAAAATAGTTATAGGGTGGAGTTGAGATACTGGCTACGTGATCTTGGAACATCCCTTGATCTCTCTGAGCTTCAGCTTCTTCATATGTAAAAAGTGGGTAATACTTGTGTGATTACTGTTTATCATGGGGGGCAAATCTCAAAGCACAGCAGTAATGAAACGTAAAGCCCACACATACAAACGTGAGGAGACGTGATAAATTATTATAACCTTTGATGACTTGCAGATGAGAGACAGAACTCAAGTTCCCTGGCCTGGCATTTAAGACCCTCCATATTCTGGTTCCATCCTACCTTTCCAGTCTTAATTCACATTATTCCCTTTCAGACACTCTAAGTGACAGCCAGATTAGACCACTAGCTAGCACAGTTGGATCTTAACTGCACTAAACTATTATAATTCATAATTATGATGATGAGGCAGTAATTTAAAAAACTTAAAAACCATTGTCACTAGTGGTCATGATTTACCAGACTGCTAGATTTCCCACCCCAGAAATGATGTGAAATTACATGGAATTAGGAAAATGTCTTTCAGTAGAAATGTAGAAGTCTTCCAGTAGAGTACAGTCTTTGGTATCCCTGAAACCAAGGAAAGACTATTTTCCTTAAAATTCCATTTCCAGCATTAAGTTCTTATTTTCTATTCTCCCCCAGTGCCATCCAAGCCTAAGCCCATCAACTTTCCTTCCCCTAATAGTTGGTACATAATCTCTTACTACTGAGATAAGTGACAATTAAAAACACTTTCAACGGAGCAGTTGGAGGTACAGAAAAAATTCTTACAAGAATTTTTAAAGTGCGTAGTTCCATGGTCTCTCTACCTTTTTACATTAATCAACTGCATGTTTAGACTTTTATAAACACCTTTTTTTAAACACCTTTAAACTCAGGGTCATAAATAGGCTTGAATTTTGAGAAATACACACTACACACATTTTCAGACAGAAACTGATTTATAGGTCTTGAGTTTTTTTGTGGGGGAGAGATTTTTTTTTTAATTCCGTATGTAGGGATACAAAGGTAGAGAGACAAAGAAAAAGGTCAAGTGGGAGAGACAAAGAGATGGAGAGGGAGAGACAGAGAAATGGTAAAAGAGGAGTAAGAAGGAGGGGGAGAGAAGGGGAGAGAAAGGGAGAGCAGGAGAGAGACAGAGAGACAGACAAAGAGACAGAGAATTTCCAGACACATGGCAGAACAAAAAGATTCTAGATGAAACAATGAATCTCTATTTCATACTACCTTTTTTTTAAAAAAAAGTATATAATTCTATACATTATTTCCAAAAACTGTTCTGCTTGTCTATACTTCTTTACAAACTTCCTTCTGTCTTCCTCCGTCCATTTTTTAAAAATGTTTTAAAATGGTCTTTATTTTTTTAAATCTCTTTTGCTACCTTCTCCTCCTAATAATTGATACTCCCAATTAAAAACAGAAAGGGGTAAAATGAATCCACACAGTGACTAAGTACAAAAATATGTCTTTCTGTATCTTGTGTACACCACCTCTTTGTCAGGAGGTGGAGAATATGTTTCACCATAGGTCCTCTGGAGACATCATTGGTCACTGTACTGAAATTAAGAAATGAAGTCTGGGGCAGGGTGGAGACAATATGGCGGTATAGAAGCAGCAAGGTTTCACAGCTCGCATATAGCCACCTCAAATACCCATAAAATATGACTCTAAACAAATTTTAGGGCTCCAAAACTCACACAAAAACACAGAAAAACACATCTCCCACTGAAGACAGCTTGGCACTAAGGGCTCATCGCAGAATGCTGGGAGCCAAAACCAGCACAGCCTGAAACCAAAACCAAGGCTTGGCCCTGGGGCAGTCAGGACTAGCCACAGTAGGAGCCTTCAGGAAAGTGGATCAGCAGCCGCTGTGGCAGTTTCCAGAATTATCAACCCATAAGAAACAAGGACGAAGTGAAAGGTGAGTGGAACTCAGCTAAATTTGGGGGAGAAAAGTGGCCTGGCCAAACTACCTCCAGGGCAAGGAAGTGTCAGAAGCAGAGGCCCTGCAGCCACCTACACATGGCTACTTCAGAAGCTCCCGGCCGGCAGACTGCAAGGGGGCCAAGTGATCGTTCAGAGGTGAACTGCTCTTGCATTGAGCATCCTAGATCTGGATCGCAGTCTTGGGTGGTGGTCCTGGGGTGCGTTTTCGGTGAGCCAAAGCTGGTAGGGGCTGCAGCAGCCTCCCAATAACTCTGGCAGCTGTGAAAACCCCAGCAATTTGGGACAGAGCTTTCCCCATTGGAAGCAGAGTTCCACAGAACAAAAAATCAAGTAATTAACTGGCAACATGAGCAGGCAAAGGAAGCAAAGTAAGAAAAGCAATTGAACTCTAGAATCCTTTTTTGAGGACAAAAAGGATGAAAGTATGGAACAGGAGGAAGACAACAGTCAGAACTGTTGCACCAAAAGCTTTCAAGAAAAATATGAACTAGTTACAGGCCATGGAGGAGCTCAAGAAGGACTTTGAAAATCAAGTAAGAGAAGCAGAGGAAAAATTGGGAAGAGAAATGAGAATGATGCAAGAAAATCATGAAAAGAGAGTCAACAACCTGACTGAAGAAAATAACACCTTAAAAAATAGATTAACTCAAATGGCAAAAGAGGCCCAAAAAGCCAATGAGGAGAAAATGCCTTAAAAAGTCAAATTTATCAGATGGAAAAAGAATCTCAAAAGCTCACTAAAGAGAATAATTCCTTCAGAATTAGAGTGGAGCAAATGGAAGCAAATGATTTTATAAGAAA
>CM053581.1:341220877-341242998 GCA_028627135.1 Pseudochirops cupreus | reverse complement strand
CCCCGCATTAACTCTGTAGCTATGATAGCAAGGGTCTTTTCAAGGCACTACTAGTAACCAGTGAAAACAAGACCCATCCTTCCCAAACTAGATAAGGTACTTCTCCTTAGGAATTTGACCTCAAATCTGACCTTGACTTTATGACACTTCAGGGCTAAAACCATGCCTTTTGCTCCCCCTCCCCTTGGAATTTCCCAGTGAATTATGGGTAAAACACATGCTCAGTTGATGTGAAGGGTGTATGTCCCTTTAAGTACTGGCCACTGCCTGGCTCCTCCCAGGTCCCTCCCTAACTCCACCTCTGTACACCTCATTAGCTTAATGAACTTATGACTGACAGTCTTGTATCTTTAAAAATGCCTCTCTGGCACTTAGAACTTTGCAGGTACGCCTTTCTAGCAGGCTATCTGCCCGCTGCAGAGCGTCACACTTCCAGGCTTTCTCTGACCCCTCCTTTTGCACCTTGCCAGCTTTTCCTAGCCAGGTTTCCTCACCCTATCCCTTTTTGCCCTGTGAATCAATCAACTTTTATAAATCTGCCAAAGTACAGCTGAGCCTATAATTCTTTTCAGACGTGAAGCTAGGAAGGATTTCTCATTAGAAATCCCCCAAAACCTGTCCCTCATCATGACCATGGGCAATTTTTTATCTTTGTTATCTTAAGTAGTTACCACATTGCCTAGAACACAGAAAATTATTGAAAAATACTGTTTGATGGATTAATACTAACAGTTAATTGTTGGTAAATTAAAATACAAGGCATTACAAAAAGTCTTGGGTCAGTTTTAAGCTTTAATAATTCAAAACTATTTTTTTAAATGTAAGCTTTAATAGCCTAAACTGCCTTAAGTCTTTTGGGGCATTTATTTAAGCACCACAAAGCACAGAACAATTTAATGCATTTTAGAAGATACAATAAAGCTTAAGACATATTCCTTACCCTTAATGAGTTTATAATTTGATTGGGGAGGCAAGACACATTCACATCTAATGGGATAGACAATAACGAGGTAAACAACTAGGTATATATAAGGCAAGTACATTGTAGCTGGAAGACGTAATCTCAGAATGGAAGGCAGCTGGGGGGATTGAACAGGCCTTCTGCAGAAGACTGGATCTGAATTGGGATTTGAAGGAAGCCAAGAAACCCAAGAGGCAGAAGTAAGGAAGGATTGTGTGTGAGGAACAGTAAATAAGCCAGGACAGCTGAATTAAAGAGTGTGTGGAAAGAAGTACAGGCAAACTGGAAAGATAGGAAGAGGCTAAGTTATGAAGACAACTTTTTATGTGATCCTAAAGTTGGTAAAGAGTCCTTGCAATACTTTGTATAAAAGGAGTCCTTAATAAAAATTGAGTGACTTCTGTTCCAATGAGGTGGGGCTCTGGGAACCCCCTTGAGCTCTCCTAGAATCTTCCCAAGTAAGGCATTTGCCTGAAGCCCTGGGCCTTAAATTGTGGCTCTGCCCAAGTCTTTAGCACTCCTTTGTCCAGTAATTTCCCACCCTCAATCCTCCAGACGGTAGTCTGTCTTCCCCAGTTAGCCTCCAGCAACTTTCCACCCTAAATCACTCATTACTGGAGTCTGACCTCATCAGACTCCTGAAGACCCTCCCTAAACTCTTCCTCTGGACCACTCCTAGATTCCTCACACAGACTTTCTGTATACAAGACCCCGTCTTGCCTCCATGTGGTGTGAAAGCACCAAAGAATGACCTAGCACAGACTTGCTATGGCTTGTCACTGATACAGAGGCTTCTTAAGAGTCTACCCAATATGGTGAACTTTTAATAACTTTGCTTTTCTTTGGCTGAGAGAATACTTGAGTCGAATTTATTTGGCAAGACCCGGCGTGCTGGTATTTTGGGTCTATACCTAAACATTTTATGGCTACCCACAACATTTTTATGGTTCCCCGATACCAGAAACACTGCTCATTTCAAGCTCTTCTCTAGCTTGGACTGGGAGGTACGGAAGCCTCTCTCTTTCCCTAGTACCTTGGAGGTGTGGTTTCTTTGGGGGGGGGGGGGTTTGTGGGGTTTTTTGGGCCTGACCTCTCAGGTCCCATTAGGTCAGACAATTAGGAGGCTATCTAGTACTCAACCTGACCTCTCATGTTCTTGGTCCTGTTTGGTTATGTTGGAGAACATGGACACGGGCACAGCTTCTGAAGAATGGAGGACAAGGACAGATGCCCCATCAGGAAGTATAAGCCAGATTCTTTCAATCTGTCAGTGCTAGGGAACTGAGGAAACTTTAGGTACTTTTTTTTGTGGGGGGGATTTTTTGTTTGTTTTTTGAGGCTTACTCCCAAACCTTCATGGAGGAAGGGACTTCCAGGCCCTACTCCTGTAGCTCCCAAAAGTTCACCTTTGGGTTGTCCTTTAGAAAACTGGGAAAAATTTGGTTTTTCTGGAGAACTTAAAGAAGAAAAGTTGGTGTTTTTTGAAACGCTGTTTGGCCTAAGTATCACCTAGAAGACCATGAATTGTGGCCTGCTTTGGGGACTTTAAAAGATATACTCTCTTGCAGCTAGACTTATACTGTCACAGGAAAGGATGATGGATCGACACTACTTAATGGCCTTTGTTGAACTTTCTCAGCTCAGGAAAGATTGTGAGATGCTTGAAGCTAGAGCCCTTCCACAAAGGAGCAACAGGGACCAATTAAACGATCCCTTTCCTATGGCTTGGGCCCAACCACCTGTCTTGAGGAGGCACCTCCCTCTGCAGCCCCTCTCCCACAGCTGACACTATAGAAGGGGCAGCAATCCTTAACCTGACTGTATTTTATTCATCAGTCTGCTTCAGATGTTAGGAGAAAACTGGTCCAAGGAGTGCCCCTCCAGACTGCCCCCCAGAGGGAGCCCCAGGAACTGACACCTCTAGAGCAGTGCCCATCTGACCAGGAGGGACATTGGAGAAAGGATTGTCCTCTAGTCTTCTCAAGCCTCAGAGTGACAGGGAGCCTGGAGCTTGGCAGTGCTCCCACCTTCTCCATCTCTCACTGAGCTCTGGGCAAGCGTCACGGCTGAAGGTAAGGTTACCCACTTTATTATGGCTAAGTTCTGTGTTCTGCCCTCCCCTTGACCAGCCAGGTCAGGGGCATGGATGGGGAGTCTAAGGGATGTCTCCAGAGACACCCAGTCCCTGCCTCTTGAGGATCTCTTGTGTGAACACTCCTTCCTTATGCTCTCCTCTTATCCTGTCCCCTTGTTGGGAAGGGACCTGCTGGTGAAATTGGGAAGCCAGTTTTCTCTAGTTAAGCCTCCCTGATCTTCCCATGCTCCCTCAGGAGTGTGGGAGATAGCTGAGTCAATTATTTGGGATCAGGAAATTCCTGGGTGAGCTACTTCTGCCATCCCAACATTTGTTTTTGACTCTTAGATCCTAAAGTGTCGTCCCCCCCTCCATGGTCTATATCCAATTAGACCCAATGCCTGGGAGGGCTTGCAGCCATTAATTGCTACACAAGGCCCTGTCTAGAGTGGAGCCCAGACCACCAGGTACTGTGGCTGCTACTGCTTTCCATGTGCTAAATGTCCCACCATTGTCAGTCAGACCTCAGTAATGAATGATTAAGGGTGGGAAGTTGCTGGACAAAGGAGGGATAAAGACTTGGGCAGAGCCACAACTAAAGGCCCATAGCCTCAGGCAAATGCCTTACTTGGGAAGATTCTAGGAGAGCTCAAGGGGGCTCCCAGAGCCTGCACCTCATCACCATTTTATTACTCTAAAACACAAAACTGTAGTTTAAATACGGTCTTTAGTCCCAATTCAGAGCTTCCCTTTATATGCTATCAAAGTTAGGATTTGTAGGTCATCTATCATATTAATATGAGTATTTCCTTCAGTGAAATGCATTCACACCTTATCCTGTATATATCTTGGCAGTCTTCCTCTAACTGCCCCACAGAGCAGGGAGGTCAGACTCCTCAGTGTGTAGGGAGCTGTGCTCTTCTGGCTCTCATTCCCTCCAGGAGCATTCTCCCCCAACTATGCCTTTTTTTTTTCCATTTCCCCTTCCCAACTGCCTACAAACTTAAGGAAGTCAGACCCAGCCCTGAAAAACAAAGCAAAATAAACAACACTTTGCTTGATCCTGCCAACCACTTAAGCAACAGTCTTATATCATCTCTCCTTCTCACTGCTAAGCTCCTAGAGTTGTCCAAAATCACTGTCTCCATTCCCAAACCCACCACTCACTTATCAATACCCTGTAATCTCACTCGGGATGACTCAATTCACATAACTCAGCAGATGCCACAGCTCTCTACAAAATTACCAGTAATGTCTTAACTGCTGAATTCAACACATCGTTGGCCCTTCCCTCCCCACAGGACACACTCTAGTCCCTTGACTACTGTGGGCACTGCTCGCTTGGTTTTTCTCTTGTCTGGTCACTCCAACTTGGTCTCCTTTGCTTATCAACCTCCTCTTCTCACCCACTAAGCACAGGCTTTCCCAAAGAGTCTGTCCAGGCTCCTCTTTTCCAGATTGATCTATACTTTCTCCTCCCAAGAAGTAAGCACTTCCCAAGGGTTCCATTAACATCTCTATACAGTCGACACTCAGGCAATCAACAAGTGTTTATCAAGTTCCTTTCTTTGGCTGATACGTCAGGGATAGTAGGTTGAAAACTGTTTATGCTTTCTCCACTGCCCTTTGGCAATACAGACACCATAAATAAGTTAGTTTGAGGGATAAAGAAAAAGTACAAAATACTATACTCAATTCCAAGCTTTGGAAAAGATAAAAAGTAAAAAGATTTAAACAACAAAACAAGAAAATAGAGATGTCAAGAGGCAGTGCCTAATTGATAAATTACATAGAAAATAACTACAACACCAATTTAGAAAGAAAATGAAGAAGTTTACCATATATTTAAGAAAATTTTCCAATATTAAGGCAACAGAGAAGCCAACAGTATTTACAAAGTCCTTGGCTCCAGCACCCAAAACATGATAAATTACTTAAATTACTAATACTATATCCATTTAAAATGCAAGGTAGATGATAGATCTTTGGATAACAAATAGCGACATCTTAATAATTTAAACTATATAGTAATGACTAAGTATCATCCCTGAAAAACAGTAACTTTTGACTAATCTAGTGATCCCCTTTCAGAATCCACATTAGTAGAAAGTAAGTAGGTCATGGAGAAAATGAACATTTAAAGCCTCCAGCTATAAACAAAGATCAAAAAACATTTGGAGAAAGCTGTTTCCTTTTAAAAATTCTGGTTTTTAGAAGTATATTTTAGTTCATACATTAAACAGAATAGTGATACATTGCAGCTGCACACTATTAAAAAATCAAAATAAAAAGGATGTGCACTGGTATTTTTCCTGGTATTTTTTTTCTGGAAAATGTTACTTTCAACAAAACACAACACAAATAAACATTTTTGATTACATTTATTTGTCGATTTATCCAGGAAACCTTAACTCAAACAGAGCATCTGTTTTTCAGGGTAGTTCTACACTTACCCAATTTTACAGCTGCTTTAGCTATAGAACAGGATAGTGCTATGGTTTCTTCATACCTCAGGTAATCCAGCTGTAAAATTTACTTGAAGATTGTGGGAGCCTCCTTTATAAAAAAAGAATAGGAATTTTTCACCCAATTTCACTAAAAGGTAAAGTATTGAAGTAGTTCATTGGGCCCTATTGTCCCATTAAATTTCGTGTTAAATACATACATACATATATTATATAAATGATGAGTTAAGGCAAATCTAATATTTTCCAAACTTAAGCTAACTGTGAACATATTACACTGTATACTTTTCTTACCTATAAAATTATGTGTTATAGACATGAGGTATAAGTATTTAGGAAAGAATTTTTCTAGATGTGTTTGAATGCTCAGGATTCAACAAAAGGTCAAAAGTAAATAAAAATTTGACATTTTATGCAGAAAAAAATCTATTTTGACTTGAATGTCAAGTCAATTTATATATTTACTTGTGAAAAGAATGTAAGTTCTCTAAGGCAAGAATCTCGTTTTAATTTGCCTCTGTGTTTCTGGGTATACTGTCTTGCAAATGGTAGGTGCTTAATAAATGCTTAAAAAAAAAACTTTCAGATGAACTCCATACAGCTAATCTTGCTTTATGCAAAACAAAAAAGGTTTTCTTTATTCTTAACTTACTTCATAATTTCTGATATCTTTACATATAATTTCTAATTAACCATCAATTCTACTCAAGTGAAAAAGACTCTGTGAGGGCAAGTACCCAGTCATATCTAATTTTTCTAGCATAGTGTTCTCCATATGTCAGGTTCTTAATAAATTATTACAAAATATACAATGGTTTTAATATTAAAATTTCTCTATAATTAGTCTATAATCTTTAAAGAAACTCTTAAACATACTAAGCAAACTCATTTAAAAAGAAACTTGCAGACTTTTTTTTGTAAAACAGAATCATCTGATTACTTCTTGATTTAAGTGGTTTTAAAACTGAATTTTCTTAAGTCTGAGTGCACACCTATAATCCTTCGACCAAGAAGTAAACTTCAAAGCATACATTTCACCAAACAAATGTTCAATATCATACATCCTGGAGAGCATCTAGTTCAATTTCCCACTCAAAAATCCAAAATTTTCTCTTCAGTAACTTTGACATGGGGCCATCTCTAGTGACAGATACTATAAAACAGCTCTACTTAAAAAGTCAAAGGATTACAGGATTTACAGTTAGAAATGACTTTAAAATTATCTAGTTCAACCTCAACATTTCACACTATGAAACTAAAGCTCAGAGAGGGGAAGTGATTTGCCCATACACCACAGGTATTGAGGAGCAAGACCAGGATGCAAATCCAGGTTCTTTAACTCCAAATTCAGCATTCTTTCCACTGATTTGCTTTTCTCTAAGGTCTGCAGGAAACAAGAAATTGTTTTCAAGATTTTAAAACTTTTCTTGGGGCAACTACCAGGCGAAGTAAATAGAGCACTGGCCCTGGAGTCAGAAGCACCTGATTCAAAGTCTGCCTCAGACACCTTGACATTTACTTGCTATGTGGCCTTGGCCAAGTCACTTAACCCCAACTGCCTTGCCTTCCCATCTCAAAAAAAAAAAGATTTTTGAAATTTTCTGATTTGGATACAGAACTCTAGTTCAACCAAACATTGCTCATCAACATCCTCAAAGAAGATTGATCACCCACATTGTGGTTGATCCCAGAATTAAGAAAAGTCTTATTGTCTAAAGGCTGATGTTCCATGAAATAAATGTCCCAGAACTAATTTTTTTTTGGCTCTGTAGCGTACAGAATATAGTTACTAAGCAACGAATTTCATTTAAATAGTTGAGGAAGGACAGTAAAGCATCAACATCCCTATTGTACTTGATAGACTCCTAGATTAGGGCAAGGAACTAAGAATGGAAGAAAAACTGTATATATCTGACAAAAAAAAAAAAACCACGATGACTGAATGATCTCTCCTAGACCTCCCCCAAGAACCTTCCCCATACATTCTAATTTGCTTATATCCCACACACCTGCAACAGAACCAGGTTAAACACATAGATTTTGAATATCTGTTGATCTACCAGTAGCTCATCTACATTTTAGTCAGTCATTGTTAACCACAGTCCGGTCTCTAGTGATTTGAAGTTAGGACCTAGATGGTTAAATAAGTACCCTGTTAAGCCTGTAGGTAATTCAGCAAATCATAAAAGGCGACACTGTCCTATTTACACAGCTCTGGTTAAAGGACTCGAATTCTCAGGTTTTCATACCCGCTCAGTTATAAGCCTCTTTTCCTGGATTAATCAAGGTGTAGGGAGGCAACTCTCCAGGTGCTCACGATGTCTATATAAAACAACCTACTAATGACTGTTATTCAGTCGTTTTTCAGTCATGTCTGAACTTTGTGAGCCCGTGGGGGGGGTTTTCTTTCCAAAGATGCTGGAGTGGTTGGCCATTACATTCTCCAGCTCATTTTACAGATGAGGAAACTGAGGCAAATAGGGCTAAGTATCTTGCCCAGAGTCACACAGCTAGTAAGTGTCTAAGACTGGATTTGAAATCAGGAAGATGAAGTCTTCTAGACTCCAAGGTCAGCCTAGTACCCACTAAACCACCTAACTGCCCCAAAACAACCTATCACCAAATAAGAAAGTCATTAACACAGAAAAGAGACACAGTCTTCATTACTCTGTTCTAATCAAAGTAAAGGACTTGGCTACTTGGGTTGTATTCTTCTAAAAGGAAAGAGCGTCTCCATACTAATTACAACACCCTTCAGGAGATGATACAATGCTCCAATCACATATTCATTCCTAATACATAATAACACACACTGTACCTTTATTAGCTTTTAGTAACTCACAATCATGTTAAGAACATTAGCAATGGATCTCAGGGCAGACAGGAAGGAAATCAATGACATATTTTCACACTGCTAAATGAACTTACTGTATCGTCTTGGGCAAAATACCAAATCTCTCTAAATCTTAATAAAACTGGCTTTACTCTCCATGACTTGGGTATACATTAAATACTTTAAGCTCTATCAGTACAAGTTTTCTCAAACTTTTGGGGAAACAGTAGATTCCTGCAGCTGACACATACAAACAGCACAGGATATGAACTCTCTCTGAAATACCCTGGAGAAGACAGCTGTAGGATAATGTGTATTTTTGGTTACTGAAACTTGTTTTCTTGCTTAAACAACCTATACAGTGTTGGCTGCTTATAGTTAGTTTGTGCTTTGCTTATAGCAAAAGTTTACAATGGCAGGAGCAATAGCCATTTGGACTAAGTTCATTTGAGTGGTTCCTCCTCTAGGTTCAGCCCAGTCCCAGGTTGAGTACTCTCTCACCTCCCAACAAAAAAACAAAAAGGCTTGTCAGTTTAAGAAGCTTCAAGTGATCCAATTTCAGGTAGGAGTAGGGTCAACCAACCTCTTATTATATCATCCCCTTTTAAAAAGAAAACCAACACAGACTGTATAGCAGACAGAAGTACAATGAATCTTTTAGTTCTTTATCATCCTCTCCAGTGAAGCTGCAAAAAACCCTTTAAGGATCTGAATGGACTACCTATCTCTAGTCCAAGGAGTTGGTGCCCTATCTCTTCTGGGTTCACTAAGTGATCTATGAAGAAGTAGTGTTGAATTAGACCTCTGTGCAAAAGCATTCAAAGCATCAGAATCTTTCTGCCCAGTCTTCCTTACATAGTAAGCTCAAATATCCCTTGCTTCAACTTCTACCTATTGGTCCTAGTTCTTTTTCCCAGAGCAATCTTCCCCATAACTGACCTTTCAAATAGCTGAAGAGAGCTAGTATATCATCTCTCCTTGGAAAAAGTGATTATTTCATTTTTTTTTATTTGTATCCTCAGCTCCAAGTATACTACTGCCTGGCACATGGTTCGGTTTTGAATGCTCACTGATCATGTTCTTTCTTACTTCAGATCAAACAAACCTACTTCCTTCAGTCATTCCTTATAACAATGTTTCAAGATTCAGAATATCAATGTCCCCCTTAAGAGTGGCTTCCAGAAGTGGTTTGACTAGGGCAGAGTACAAAGAACTAATGATTACACTTCATCTAGACATTACCTTTAAGTTTTTTTTTCAAATGAGCCACTGCATTAATCTGGGCCTTCTCTATCTCATACTTGTACAACTGGTTTTTTGAACCTAAAGGGATTTAACATTTGCACCGACTGAATTTCATCTTATAAGTTTTAGCCTATCTTTTTAGCCTTAAGTTTCAAATACTCATTTTCTTATCCAATATAACTGCTATTCCTCTAAGTCTGTCATCCACAAATTTTGTAAACTATGCCTTCTAACTGATCAAATTTGTTGATGAACACAACGAAACAAGATAGGTGGGCTAAATCCTGTGCTAGGTTACCAGAAACTTTCCTCCAGGAAGACAATACATTGATCAAGACTCTTTAGATGCAGTTATATTCAGTTATCTAGGAATCCCTCTAACCATTGTTCTATGCAGCCTATCACACTAAAGACATGAACTAAACAGGTTTGTGATAGTCAACACTTAGCACATATTCTGTTGGGGCTATACTGATTATTATTCAGATGTTCAGGCCAATGAGAAAAATCCCACTCCTTCTTCCCCTTGATTGGCTTCACAGGGAGCTTACACAGGTCAAGAGCTGACAATACTCTTATATGATTTTTAGGATTTATAAATAGGACACAGACCATGTAAATGAAAAGATAAGGGTG
The DNA here is from genome assembly GCA_028627135.1 of Pseudochirops cupreus. Lineage (NCBI taxonomy): Eukaryota > Metazoa > Chordata > Mammalia > Diprotodontia > Pseudocheiridae > Pseudochirops > Pseudochirops cupreus. The sequence continues at coordinate 341,232,784 of CM053581.1, read as the reverse complement.
CAATGATTAAAAAGTAAAACTGAAAGTTACTATGACCTTTAGGATGACTTAAAATGCAGTTTAAAGGACAACAGAGAAGCATACTGCATATGAAAACAGACTATAGCATACAACAAGGTTCCAAACAGGCCTATAACAATGACGACAGCACAATGGCTCTGCAGTCTTTCATTTTGATAATCCATCTAATATCTCATACTTTCCTTTGGAGTCTTCCAAACACTGAACTAGCTCTGGCAACATGTGTGTCAACCTCATTATCACTGTGTACACCTATGAAACTTGGACAGTATACCAGAACCACGTGAGGAAATTGAATCACTTCCATGTGAATTGTCTTAGAAAGATTCTGAAGATCACTTGGCAGACACTGACGCCCTTACTGGATCTAAACTGCCAAGCATTCAAACTCTACTTCAGAGAGTGCAACTTTGATGGGCTGGCCACATTGTTCAAATGCAAACGTATGCTTGCCAAAAAAAACTATTCTGCGGAGAACTCACGCAGGACGAGTGCTCACATGGTGGTCAGAAGAAGTGATACAAGAACACTCTCCCAGTCTCTCTTAAGAACTTTGGAATTGATTGTGTGACATGGGAAACACCAGCACAGGACTGCCCAGCATGGCATGCCCACATCAGAGAAGGTGGTGTGCTCTATGAGCAAAGCAGAATTGAAACAGCTCAAAAGAAACACAGGATGCACAAATTAAGAGAATCTACCCCAAATATTCATATGAACTATTTGTGCCCCACCTGTATATAAACATTCTGAGCAAGTACTGGTCTGATCAGCCACAGTTGGACACACTGAAACTTAATGCTAGCACAGTGATATCATTTCGGACCTCCTCGAGGATGAAGGACAACCACCAACCAGGCTACAGAGCATATTCCCAACAATGCCTTACTTATAAGGAATGGTGTGAAATCTCCATCCTGAAAATGTTTGATCTTAAAAAGAAGTGGACTAGTCATGTAGCAAGGAGGAGAGACAACAGAAACCTGAGCACTACACTGGTATTCACAAATTGTAAAGTTTGAAACACCCAACACAGAAAAAGATGAATTTTCAGTTTCATCTATTCACAAATAATGATTTAGTTCAGTCTGCTTCATTTTATTGCTGGGAAAAATGTGTACCTTAGACTCAGCTAAAATTGTTCATTCAAATTATTTCATTATGAATGTTACTACCCCAAATCTGTTGTCCGGGCTTCTTGATTTCACCTTTGCAACAGCTCTCCAATACAACGCCCTTTTCTTGTGTGATGCAGTTGCAATTCTAGTACAGGTTCTCATTACCCCACCATTGCAATAACCTACTATTGGGTCTTATCTGCCCCAAGTCTCCCCAGACTCAAATCCATTTGGCTACCAAAGTGTTTTTCCTAAAGCACAGGTCCAACCATATCACCTCCATACTCAAAACTTAAGTCCAGTGGCTCCCTATGACCTCCAGATCAAATGCAAAATCCTGCTTGGTTTTTAAAGCCCTACATAACCTAGCACCCCCATCACCTTTCCAGTCTTCTTAAACCTTATATGCCCAATCTAAGTACTCTTTGATCCAGTGACACTGACCTCTTTGTTCCAAGAACAAGACACTCTATCTCTTAGATTCTGGCATTTTCTCTAGCTGTTCCTCATGTCTGGAAAGCTCCCTCTCCTCATTTCCAGTTGAAGGGCTTCCTTCAAATCCCAACAAAAATTCCTCCTTGAACAAGAAGCCTTTCCTAATCCTTCGGAATTCCAGTGACTTTCTTCTGCAAATGATTTACAATACATAGTTTGTTGTCTCCCCCATTACACTGCTCCATGAGGAAAAGAACTGTCTTTTGCCTTTGCAGCACCACAACTTAACAGAGTACCTGGCACATAGTAGGTACTTAATAAATAGTTAATAAATACTTAATAAATAATAGTCTTTAGTTGTTTAGTAGTTCCAAATGGATACTAAGATCCTCAATTAATGTCGAATCACAGAACTATGTTAACAACTATTTTAAAGACTAAAATTTAAAATATCAGTGATTAGAAAGGGAGAAAAACAAAGTCTAATAAAGGTGATGCCTAGAATGTTCGCACTTTAATTAGAGAAGTTTAAAGTACATAAATTCAGTCTTACTGAATTTTCTAAAGCAGGGAAAACTGATAACTTTCCCAAATTTTCTATTTCCTTATGTCTGCTTTTAGTAAATTTCTGATCTATTTCATTCCTGGCACCTCGACCATAGAGGCAGCTAGATCATATAGCAGACAGAGTCCTAAATGTGGAGTCCGGAAGCCCTGAGCTTTAACCCTCTCTCAGACACCGTGAGCCCAGACAAGTCACTTAAGCTCTAAGTCTGAATTTCTTTCTCTGTACAATGGGATAACAGCACCTCTTTTCCAACGTTACTGTGAAGATCACAATATTATATGTAAAGGACTTGGCTAACCATAAAGTGCTAAATAAATGCTACTACTATTGTTGTCATCATTACTATATTTATGTCTTTTCATCCTAGATGATGATCCTAGTGGTTCTTAAGTATGGTCTGGGAACTCCAAAGATTTCTGAGACCCTCTCTGGGGGTACAAAAGGTCAAGACTGTTTTCACAATAATATTAAAAGATTATAATTTCTAATATGCCAAATATCAATGGATATAATCAGAGGTATGCTGCAGCCAGCTTGTACCAACTTTGCTAACAGCTGAATTTTAAGTATGAATATTTAACCTTAGCAATAGACAAACACCTATCTGTTTCTTTTGAGTATGTTGTGTGTACTTTTTTTCCCTCAGAGAGCCGGTTGTTAAATATTTGATAGTATACTCCTGGATATAGCCCACATAAACAAAATCTCTTTGGGCAGGGGGTTAGTGAAGTCCTCATTTACTTTTAAATGTGTAAGGGGGCCTGAAACAAAAAAAAAATTTGAGAACCACTGACCTAGATCAACCTGATCATTGAATCACAAAACTGGACAAAAAATAATAATAAACTCACATTTACATAATGCTTTAAAGTGTTTTCCCCAGAACAATCCTGTGACATGTGAAGGATCTTTCCAATTTTACATGAATTTACATCAATTAATAAGGAAATTGAAGCTAATAAAAGCTTACCCACAGTCACATAGTTAAGTATTATAACCACACCTCTCCAAAATCCAAGGTCAAGACTCTTTCTACCATCCCAAAATTCTAGTACAAAGTTTTCCCACCAAATGGAAATATGATCTGGATAACAAAATATCTTTTGATACAGAATATTGAGAGGTTTTGTAGAAGATATTTGGCTGTAAATATAGTGGGGTCTTTACATTTAGGCAGTCAATTTTTTTCAGAAGTTGAGGAAACAAGGAGAAAAAAATCCTAGCTGCTTTGAGTCTAGATAGTAACTGCATATTTAAAAAATACTTTTCTATTATATTAACTAAGTTTTTCAAATTTTGTGTATTTCTGGTGCAATTTTACATCTGTATGCCAAGGAGAAATATAGAAACATAAAGAAAACCAGTTCACAGAGATCATTTCAAATAATAAGGCACAGAGCTCTGTACTTGGTAGGCCTAACAATGTGAGGAAAGCAGAGCCAAAAAATACCAATTTAAAGTGATTGTCCAGGGCAACATGAAGTATATGTCAGTTGGTGAACTTAAATTTAGGGCTTCCAGGCTCAAAAGGTAGCTCTCTAATCACTACAACCATCCTGCTTCTTAAATAATGAATATCTATGAAAAATGAAAATGTTTATTCACTAGCATATAATAAGTGTTTAATACCTATTGACTGATTTACACATTGATTCTCTCTTGTATACTGCTCTCTGGCCTGCGAAAAAACCAACCAGTTGAAAAAAAAGTTTCTCCACAGAAATCAAATGCAAGATTTGCTGGTTGTCCTAACTTAATACACATCAGAAATAGTTCTTTTGTTACAAAAGCATCAGATTTCATACTAGGCAAAAATGAAAAAAAGGTGGAGTGACAGGCTACAGTATGGCACAGGGGCTAAAGCGCATGGTTCAATCAGACAGATCTAGGTTCAAGTCCAGCCTCAGACATATGTTGGCTATTTGACTCTTAACTTCTCAATAACCTTCCAATCACATCACAGCTCTAGAGCTGGTAAGGAACTTAGAAGTTGTCTTCTTCTCAGCGTAGCTCTGTAAGACTATAAATTTCAGAGCACATGCCAACCTACATTGGTGGAGATTTTCTCAAAGGGAATTCCTTATACCAGGGAAATCACAGGTCTGGGCTTAACAGTATAAAAGGCCTTTTTACTTTAAACTTCCTCCCCTTCCCACAGAGAGACGCCTTGCAGAGGAGCTAGAGCTCACCCAGTCAGGTTTTGAAACTGAAAGACTTTCTATTAAAAGATGGTAAGGCAAACACTTGGAAAAAAAGAAAGACTTATAAAACCTACATATCAGAGAACAGACTCCTGGTTGCTCCCACAAGATACTCCATCTCCAGACCCAGTGTTTTCACTGGCTATTCCCTATGCCTAGAACTTTCTCCATCTTCATCTCCTGGCTTCCCTGGTTTCCTTCCAGTCTCAGCTAAAGTCTTCTGCAAGAAACCCTTCCCAGTCTTCCACAATCTTTTACGTCTTCCCTATGAGATTACCTCCAATTTATCCTTCATGTATCTTTTTTGAACAAAGTTGTTTGCATGTTGTCTTCCTAGTCAGACTGTGAGCTCCTTGAAGGCAAAGATTGCTTTTCACCTCTTTTTGTATCCTCAGGGCCTGGAACATCAGCAGGCACTAAATAAAAGCTAGTTGACTTGGCATGACATTAATTTTCATATGAAGATCCTGTCTAATAAAAAGTAATTCAAGGAAGCTATGAGATAGGATGTAGATCACATATACCGATTCATACTTAGCAAAGACTTATCATAGTATTTGCTACTATATACCTAATGCAACTAGGGTTTCTTTTAGTTAAACCTCATGATCCTCCAATTAAAGAACAAGATGCTTCAAAGATAAAGGTATGGAGTTACTCATCATACCTTAGAGACTAAGATGTTAAGTAGAATTTTTACATTCCATTGGTTAGATATAAGGAAGGAAACGGTTATATATAACCTCCAAACATTTCTCTTCATTTTCCAATTACCAGTAAAATGTAACTTTGGTCATAATTCTAGACTGGTCTAAATGTCATTGACAACAGAAAGGCATGAGAAATCTAATCCCACATGAATGATAGATGCTGACATTTTATTAACTGGAGTTAGCAAACTATAATCCTCCCTCCATCACAAATATTGTTCCACCAAAAATGTAACAAGGATTTTTGGGAAAGGAAAAATATAGTAGATATTTTATTTTTTCCAGTTTAGATTACCATTTCAGTAAAGAACTGGATTAATAAATTGGGATCAGAGAGTGGAATGGAGCAGGCAAAAATAAGGGGAAAGGGAGAACACTACAGAGTGTTCATTAAAATAACACTGAAAAGTTTGTGTTAACGAATTATATAAGTTGGGTAGTTGCCTGAAAAAATGTACTTTGAAAATCACTGTTCTAACTCAACCTTCTTTACAAAGAAAAAGGACTTCAGAAAAATAGAGGACTTCACCAGGCTAGTTAGTATTCATTTGGATTGCTTACCCATTACCTCTGTATACATAAAACTAAATAAAAAAAATGGGTTGAATGGAATACGGGAAACATTAAGGTGCTTCTAAAACTCCAAGTTTCTTAATAAAACAAAAACTCGACTTTTTATACACCAATGGTCTTTTGGTGATACTCTATGGATATGAATCAAGGAATATCACAATCTCGGAGGGCAAGGCAAAGATCAACAGAAAGCATAGCAGCCATCTAATGAAGATTTACATAAGAGAAGCAGCATAAAAGATATCAACTGAGGCACAATTAAAAAAGAAGTGGTAGTGAGGGATGACAGGTGGGCAGCTGTTACTGGTACTCATACATTGTCAAAGTACCTAGAGAAGGCCCCTGTAAGCTAGTGGACCCCTTCCTGGAGCACATACAAAATACACAGAGAAAAGTTACATAGAATAAGAAGGTGTGGATGAATTGCAACCTGTACCACTGGAGGGAGTATCTACATCAATGAGATGCATGAAAGGGTAAGTTACAGACAACTGACTCACTTTGCTTCTCAAATGCTAAAATTGTCATTTCTGATCCAAAGTTTTGGGAAAATATGGGTACAGACTCCCTTTTGAAATATAAGCCCTTAGAGGAGGACTTTCTTAAAAAATAGAAAGAACATAAAAGAATTACATAAATGTGTTTTTGTTTAAAAACAAAACAATCACTAATTAGTAGGAGGGATGACAATGAAGTTCTTCCACTAAAATCACTCATTTTGCATGGAGTTTCTAGATCATGCTCAGAAATTTACTGAGGAAATATCATAATGAAATAGAAAAATATTCCCTATGGTATTTCTTGATTAGGAGTGGGGGCAGTGAGGAAATGAAGCTCACCAATCAATGGCTATGTCATTCTACCCAAAGCTAAATTTGAGGAAGCGGACAGACAGCACTGAGGGAAGCAGTCAGGTAAGAGGGCAGGACACAGAATCACAGCTTTAGAGCTGGAAGGGATTCTGGAGGCCACAAATCCAGATCCCCCACATCTGACGGATGAGGACAGAAGTCTATGCCCAGGGTCACACAGTGAAATCAAAGGCAAACTCTGACCAAAATCGAGAAAATGACTTTGCTCCCTAGTAAGCACATGTGTACAGAGTAAGAGGACTTATATCTAAGAACAAACAGGACACGTTTTCCTGCCACTTTCCTTCTGCTTAAAAGCTTGGGGGGGGGCGAAGGGGGGAGGAGAACGTTCTTTTAAGAGCCCCGTTTAAAGCAGTGGGAACGAGTAGATGATAAAACGCTATTTCTTCCCTTTCTCACTAAAGGAAGGAAACGGAGCTACTAGCAGTGAAACACAATGAGGAACAGCTGCGGGGGGGGGGGGGGAGGGAATGGAGCAGGAAAGCTCGCGCTAGGCCCTGGATTTTGCTCCCAGGAGCAGCACAAGGAAGACAGGACAACAAGAAAGAGTAAGTTGGCTCTACCTGAAACGAACGACCCTGACACAGGAGGGTCCCGGGGGAGGGGGGAGACACGCAGTGACACGAGCAGTGACCTGAAGGAAGGGGCACGAGACACGGACAGTGACACCACACACAATGACACAGACAGGAAACAGGCCCACGGGGGATGGGGGGATCCACAGGTTGGGGGAGCTAGAAATACGGTGGGGGGAGGGAAGAGAAGGCACCGAGAGACAGACGTGGGGAGGAGGAGTGGAGACAGACACACCGCGACGGGGGACGGAGGTGGGGGGGAGACAGGCCGACACCGTGACGGGGGTGAGGGCAGATAGAGGAGTCATGGGGGGGCCGTCACGGGGGGGGAGCCGAAGGGGGAGAGGAAATATCCCGACGAGGTGACGGAGGAAGAAAAGCACACGCCGTGACGTGGGGACAGACACATGGTGACAGAGCCGGGGGCTAAGCCACAGGGAAGAGGAACGAGGCTTTCTACGTCTTCCCCTCAACACCCCTCCCCAGGAGCAGTCGGAGCGGCGGGAGCCGAGCGGCCATTTCCCCTCCCCCCCCACTCCCCGTCTCTGAGGGCAGGGGACGCGGGGACGCGAGCCCGGGGGCAGCGCCCTCCCCGCTCAGCCCGAGAGAAGACAGGCCGGGGGAGGCCGGAGGGCAGGGTGGCGCGGGATGGACCGAATCCCGGCTCCGGGGGCCGAGCGGGGCTTCCCTCCTCCACTCGTGGGGCGGGGGCGGCGACCAGACGCTGCCGCCCCCACCGCTCACCTTTCGTCTTCTCTCCTTTCCGCTGCGGCGACGGTAGCAGCGGCGGCAGCAACGGCGGCGGAGGCGCCTCCACTTCAGTCAGCACCCCACAGTCCGCTTCAACCAACCCCGCGGACGCGGCGGTGGCCCGGGAGGCGGGGGAGGCCGGGGGCGGAGGCAGCGGAGGCAGCCGTGAGAGCGCCGCAGCCACACACCCAACCCCGCTCCTCCAGCCCCCCGGGAGCCCCACCCCCTGACCACCACCCCCGCCGCTCATTGGTCGGCGAAGCTTCCCCCAACCCCCCCCCCCCCCGCGAAGCGCGGGAGCGGCCCCGGCTGGAGCTCATTGGTCGGTTGCACCTCCCTATTCCCCCACGCCATTCAGCTGTCACTCCAACCGTTCTCTCTCCAGCCCTCGGAACGGGTAGGCTCCCGGAGGCCTGGAGAGCCGGCTAAGCCCTCGTCAACTCCGTAAGAGAGATTGGAGGAAGGGCACCCTTGCACCGGCCCCTTTGGCCATTTAATTGGTGAACTGCCGCGCCTGGTCACGCCCCTGACGCTCGGGTTCCGTTAGCAGGCTAGGTTGGTCGCGAAATCGCATTTTCCAAGAGGGGGGCGGGGCCGTTAAGCTTTCTTACTCCTCCTCCTCTAGCACTACCCAACCCACTTAGCATCGCCCCGCCCCCAGCCTCGACTCTTTCCTTTTTAAGCCTTCTTCTCCCTTCTGATTGGGTAAAAGGCGTGCTCTTCGCCCTGCCCCTCTGTCCCAGCCCTTTCCGCCTCCTCTTCCTCTGCCTCCTTCGCTTTTCACGTTTCCCTAAAAGAGGACGCCGCGTAATGACGTCTGCTCGCTAGCACCCCGCGTCCAAGATGGCCGCCGTCAGCGGTGAGAGACGTCGCTAAGTAGGACTCGGTGAGGTGGCGGGTGAGTGCGGCTCGTAGAGAGAGTCGCGCGGGACTTGGCGCCCGCGTGCCCGGGTGTTAGGGGCCGGAGTGAGGGCCTTCCCCCGTTCGGCAACGGCAGAGCCCCGATAACAGTTAACGGGGACGACGCGGGCTCGGCCTGATCAGCGCCGCTCAGTTGGTAAAAAGAGCGGGCCTCGGGTGTGGGTTCCGGGCGCGCCGACACCTCAGAGAGAGGGAAGGGGCCGAAGTGGGCCGTGGCGCCAGGCTCGCCTTCCCGGGGTCCCCTCGGAGCCGGGGGCGCCTCCTTTCCCTGAAGAGGAAGAGCGGCCGCGGCAGGGGGAGGGGGGAGTGGGGCGTCCCGCCGGAGGCGCGGTCCTGGGGCAGCCCCGAGGCGGCTGGGATCGGCTTCGGGGTGAGATCTCCCCACGCCTGCCCCCGCTCGCACCGAGCCCCGGGCTAGGCCCAGGACCGAGTAAGGGTGCGGAAGCACCTGCGGAAGCGAGCCGAGGCTCCGTGCAGCCCCGCGGGCAGCGGAGACTCCCGACGAGACGAAACGTTTGGGGTTTGGTTTTGTTTCCCCTAGAAGAACGGTTTGTCTGAACGGCAGGGAGGGGCTTCCAGCATTGCCTTACGTAACTCGGTCAGAGCGCCGGGGCAGCCCGGCCCGAGCTGGCCTTGGGCCTGAGGGGGGCTCCGTGTACCCGCCGCTCTGGAAGGGGCGAGTCACTGTGTGCTGCTGGCGTGGAGTGGGGTCCTGCCTCCCCTCGTGTAAAGTGCGGGTGTCGGGCCCCCCGATCCCGGAAAAACCTTGAGTGTGCCGCCTTTGTTGGTGGAGACTCGGACTTGTCATCCGGCATGCGTGTATGTGACACACACACACACATGCACACATGTACGTACACCTCCTCCGGGGGCTCACAGTCTGATCGCACGTGTGCGGGGCGGCCGTGCGTGCGTGTGTGTGACACGCGTGAGGCAGCTACAGAGGACGAGACGAGACGAGAGGAGCAGCCCTTGAAAAGTACGGAATGGGAGGCGGACGGTGAGGGGCGGCGAGGGAGCCCCTGGGGCCGGACGGGAGCAGGAGCGGGGTGCAAGAACTCCGGAAAGAGAGGAGGGACTTTAACTGCTCAATGCCAGGTGTGTGTTTGGAGTCGTAGCGAGCCCGGGGAGTTTGCTGAAGTTGTCAGACCTGTGCTCCAGCAGAAATGGCCTTGGCAGCTGGAAGGAGAGCGGAGGCATTAGAGGAGGGACAATTAGGAGGCTGTTAGTAACCTCCTTCCCCAAGGCTCCTGTCCAGGTTCGAGGCCGATGACGAGGTTTAGCAGCGCATTGAATGTACGGGTCCAGTCAGTCACTAAGCATTTATTAAGCGCCTCCTTAACTCTCTGGCAGGCGCAAATAATAAATGCCAGAGACAGTGTTTAAGCAAGTATATGCAGAGCATGCATAGACAGGACGATTTGGAGGTCTTCAGCAGAGCAAAAGGACTTAACATTAGGGGAATCAGGAAAGGTTTTTCCTAGAAGGTGAGGTTTTAGCTGAGACCTGAAGTCAAGAAGTAGAGAAGTTGGGGGAGAATCCAGGCACGGGGGACAACAGATGAGAATGACCAGAGTGTGTCTTGTTCTTTTGGCTCTGTATCACATATGTCTTCTATATTAGCCGTTATCTACAGTGTAATAATCATTAAATTCATTCTTTAATTATTGCACACATAATTCCTAACATTTTGTCATTACCAAGAATGCCACCTGTGTGAATAAATTTTTGTCAGTAAGGTAGCATCAAGTTGTATTACAAGCATCAGTTGTGTTACCCATGGATTTTTGTTTGATGTTCCCTTCATTGACATAGTCACTACTTATTCTCTTCATTTGGCTTTTTAATCTTCACATTTGGCTTTCAAGCACAGTATTATTCTGCTATATTCATACACCATAATTATGTTTAGTCTTTCCCTCAATCATTGGTCACTTAGTTTCACTACAGTGTAATAATCATTATTAATAGGCCACAATTTTATTGTTTCTATATTTTAGAAATACAGTTTATAGTAGCATGTATATTACTATATATTATAACTCTGGGCTTTCATGAGACTGCTTTCTACTGATTTGCCTTATACCTTTATGGAGACTCAGTTTCCTTTGCTGGATCATCATTCACATCCCCTCTCCTGACTGGGTATTCCCCAAGGCTCTGCCCTAGGCCCGCTTTACTTCTCACTTTTATACGATCTCACTTGATAACTTTATACAGGCCCATGGGCTTAACTGTGACCTCTGTGTAGATAACTCCCAGAGCTATGTAGGATTCCTTGATAGGTACAATAAAATGGGAAATTATTCAGATCCTCTGATTATCAGCATCAGTTGAGGCAGAAAAACAAGAACCACTGTCATAAATGATATCTACTACAAAGTCCTTCTTCTAGATGCCTTAGTTTGTATATGATACTGTGCTGTGTTGCTTACTTCAAGTTGAAGACTATTACAGAGCTTTCTAAGGGTCGCCAGACTCTTCAGAAGACTTAGGATTATCGGTTCACACAGTAGAACTCGTGTAATAATACAGATTTGAAGTGGTACAGTGTAGACTGGCTTGAGAGGGAAAATAAATAATTTTTTTAATTAACCTGCACCTTCCTTCTTCTCCCACCTCTTGAGCAAATTTATTACAGAAAAAAATAAAGGCCTCGAAAGCTAAAGTATGGCATGGTCTGGAAAAACATGTTCCCACACTGGCTGTGTCAGAAAACATATGCCTCTTTCTGCATATTAGTTTATCACCTTTCCCTCAAGTGGTGAGCAATGTGTTTTATCTGTATTCTTTTGGATTTATTTTTTTTTCTCTTTTAAAAATTATATTTTATTTTTTTAATCAGGAAAAAAATCTGCCTCCTCACTTCTTCGCACAAATCTCCCCCCATCCTGCCCTCCAACTTGAGAACTAAAGAAAAACAAACCTTGGAAGGAAATCTTTTTTTTTTAAATACAGTTGTTCTTTATTTTATTAAATTTTTGAGTTACATATTTTCTCCCCGTCTTTCCCCCGCCCACCACCCCAAAACAGCCATCCCAGTGTTTCCCCCCTCCCCCAGTCTATTCTCTCCTATGTCACTTTTTGGTAGGGCAGGATGGATCTCCCAACTGCAGTGCCTGTGTATCTCAAGTTCCAGTTGGATGTAGTCAATAATAATAAT
>CM053581.1:341174208-341220377 GCA_028627135.1 Pseudochirops cupreus | reverse complement strand
AAGCTGCAGAGCCGAGGCGGGTGCAAAACCTCTGCCTTTCACTTTTCTGCTCTGGATGCTTTCCCGCTGGACTGCTTATCTCCCCCTTTCACAATTCCCATTCACAGCTGCCGCTAATCCGCTCACCTGAAGCTCCTCAGCTCCTCGCTCCTCCCGTCCAGCTGCACCCCCCTCCTCCCCCCCGCACAGCCGCGGCTTTAGGCCAGGCTGCTTTCGGTTCTCAGTGCTGATATGGTTCCTCGTAGCTGAGCTGACTTTAGTGGGAAGTATCTTTGAGTGCATTTTGGAGTTCTAGGATTGGTTTAGAGTCCTATTTTATGGGTATTTTGGGGTGGCTATGTGAGAGCTGCGATATGTTGCTGCTGCTACGCAGCCATCTTGGCTCCGCCCCCATTCTTTTGGATTTATAATTTATCATTACATTGATCGTAGTTCTAAAGTCTTTTAAAGTTGTTTCTCGTTGTATGGATTGTTTTAGTGTTACTTCACTGTGTCATTTTATAAAGATCTTTGCAGTTTCTTCTGAAATCTTCCTTTCATTTCTTGTGGCATCATATTCATCTACAACAGTTTTTTTAGCCATTCCCTAAAGGAAGATACTTCCTTTCTTTCAAATTTTTGACTACCATGAAAAGAACTGCTATAAATATTTTTGTACGTATAGTTCCTTTTCCTCTTTTAATTTTTTTTTAAGATATAGGCTTATTAGTGGTAAGACTCAGTCAAAGAGTATGCAAAATTTAGTAATTTGGGGGGCATAGTTCCACATTGCCATCTTAGAAAATGGTTTCATGAGTTGCTGTAGGCAAAAATATTCATCATTTGCCTGACTTTCCAGTGATGAAGCTCTCCAGTCAAATTTAGGCTAGTCCTCAAGCTAGTCCATTGACGTCGCCTGGCCACTAGTTGATGGAATCAGAGAGCTCATTGTGCCCTTAGAGATCATCTTGTGTCTTACAAATGAGTTTGATTAATCTTGTTCCTTGTCTGAAATCACTTTTGAGGGAAAGAGGGTTTCATTTTTTGTTTTTGAAATGGGATAGTATGAAAGCCAGGATACCAGTTAGGAGATTACAGTAATCCAGGTTTGGGGGTATGTGTTCAGTAGTTTCTGTCATATCTGACTTTCTGTGACCTGATTTGGTGTTTTCTTGGCAAAGACACTGGAGTGGTTTTTTCCGTTTTCTTCTCTAGCTCATTTTACAGATGAGAAAACTGAGGCAACCAGGGTAAGTGATTTGCCCACAGTCATACAGCTAATAAGTGTCTGAGGCCAGATTTGAACTCAAGAAGATGTGTCTTCGTGATTCTAAACCCAGTGTTCTATCTACTGTGCCACCCAGAAGCCCCTGTAGGGTATATAGTTTGTTGTAAAGTATAGGGAAAATAAAGTGGAAATAGCAGATCTTTTTATTTTTTATTTTTTCCTGAATTTAAAGTATACACCAAGAAAAGTTTTACATATTCAAAAAAGAGGGAGAAAAGGATGATATGTAAAACGATGAATATCATTGCACATAGCTTACTTTCTTAAAAGCGTATAATAAATTCAGATGTTCCTTTAGTGCTGTGCTGCTTATGTGAACTGCTGTTCTCTGTGCATTTTTTAAAATGTTTCATTGAACCTCTGGTTTCTCTTTCAAAAGTAGAACATGTGAGAAGTGGTAACGTGAGAATGAAAAAAAGGAATCTTATTTTTCTAATCTCAGAAAATGGTAAAAAAAAAATAATGGTATCCTCCACAGAAGTCACGGATTCCAAGAATTGGAAGGGACCTCAGAGCTCAGTTATCTAATCCAAGAACTGCTTTTTCTGTCTGCGCTCTCTTGTAAAATCACTCCTTTCAAGACTTCGCTATGAAGCCCTCCCTGCTTCCCCCAAAACTGCTAGTTCCTTTCCTCTGAAGCTACCTTTTAGTATTTAACTATTTTTTCAGTTTTTCTATCAGCACTTGCTTTGTAATTTTGAAATTGTTCCAGTGGGTTCAGTATCATTAGGGAACAGTTTGAGCATAACCGGAATTCTTTGTTTGCTTATTAGGGATTTTGTCATCAAGGAAAACTGCACCATGGTGTCAGCGTATGAATCGGTGGGGGTAATGACCTCTATAGACAGAAAATGGGGTGCTGCTGGCATGTTGTGGAGCCTGTGGAAGGAGGAGATACCTTACTCCAGTTGGGGAAAGTGATGAAGCAGTCTTCTTCCTTGACCCAGGATACAGTGAGAGTTACTGAGGGGGAGAGGAAAGGTGAATACCTGGAGAGGCAGGCAGGAAGGGAAAACAGGGAGACATCCAGTACGCTCCCCTGAAGAATAGATGCAGTGATGACCAGGTCCCTGCCCCTGCAAGGAGACCAGAGGTTTGGGTCAAGGCATAGTGCCTCAGTGGAAGTGGGTCCAGCACCAGGCAGATGCAGAGGGTTCAGAAATCCTTGCTCGGCACCTCACAGAAATACCAAGACAAACGTCTTGTCATCCCAGTCATAGGGTGGTCTCACCCATACCCCTCCCAGGCAGCAGCTGGCATTGTTGGTGAGGCAGTTCGCATACTGTGGTTCCTCATCTTGAGGCTGTTGTGCCCCCTGGGACTGAGTTTGAATACTGTGCTCCTAACTTTGTTTCCCTCATAAGCCCTATGGTTTTTATTTTGCATAACTTGGTAATTTTTAGGAACACATAAGGTGTATTGTAGCAGAATTGCCTGTACTTACCTCCACCTTTAAAATTAAGTTTCTTGGTAGTAGAGATTGTTTTCATAATAAATGTTTGTTTAGTGACTGAATATACCCCCAAGTAGTGATTATCTGATCATTGCTTTAAAAACCTCTGATGACAGGGGAACCTATAGCCTCTGAGAGGAGAAATTTCCATTTTTCTAGATCTGTGATCAGGAAATTTTTCCTTAAATCATATTAAAATCTGCTTCTCCGTAACTTCCATTCTCATGTTCCTAGTTCTGTCTTCTGTACGCAAGTTGGCTAAGTTTAATATTTCTTCTAGGTGAGAGTCCTTTAAGTAATATAAAACAGCTATCATGTTCTCTTTACATATTTTTCAGGGTAAATATACCCTTTTCCTTCAGCCAGTATTTATTCATATAATATAATCTCTAGACTTTTCACCGTTTTGGTCATTATCAGTACTCTCTGTATTCCAGTTTATTTTTATCCTTGGTAAAATTAATGCTGAAACTGGGAAATAAGTTATACAGGCACAGGGGTATAGAAATCCACCTTGCCCTACTAGAAAGTTGGGGGGGGGGGAGGATATAAGAGAAAAGATTGGGGAAAGGGGTATTCAGTAGTCTTGCTATCTTGAGGTGGAGGGTAGGGGAAAGACGGAGAAAATTTGTAACTCAAAATCTTGTGGAAATGAATGTTGAAAACTAAAAATAAAAGATTAATTAAAAAAAATTAACATTGAAGTAAACACAACACTTGGGATATTGCCTGACTTGTAGATCTGACAAGACTTTCCCTACTCCTAGACATTTGAACTCTTCCTAAGGCAGCCTTTGATCACTGTCATATCACATACCACTGATTCGTATTGTTTGTAGTGTCAGTGAACCACTTCCTAACAATAACTTACCTGTTTTACACTTTTGAAGATGATTTTTGGAACCTATTTATCCTTAATACATTTCATGTAATTAGATTTGATTCATCTAGCCTATAAAGATTTTGGGGGGGTTTTGACTCAGTCATCCAGCATGTTAGTTATCCCTCACAGCTTTGGGTCATCTGCAGATTTTATAAGCATTCCAGCTGTGCATTTATATCTAAGTTATTGATAGAAATATTAAATAGCATAGGGCCACTTGTAGGTTCCTGGTCTATTCTTCCAAATAGATAACCATTAATCACTGTTTTTTGGGTCTGACCATTCAGCCAGCTTTTAATTACCTTAGCGTCCTGTTGTCTAGTTCACTTACTCCATCTTGTCCACAAGAATAATGTAAGACCTTCCAAAATTCTTTAGGTAAATTGTAGTTTTAGCACTCCCCAGTCTATCAGTCCAATAATCCTTCCAGAAGGAAAATACGATTAGTCTAGCTGGGGTGGGAAACCTGAGACCACGTGAGGCCTTCTAGATCCTTGAGTGCAGACTTTGGAGAGAATCCAAGTTTTATAGAATAAATCAGTCAAAAGGCTGCACTTGAGGACCTAGAGAGGCACATGTGGCCTTGAGGATACAGGTTCCCCACCCCTGGGATGAACTGTTCTTGGTTCAGCTACGCTCATTATCTTTGACAGTACTGTTTCTTTTTCTAGATTTTAATTAACCATCCTTTTAAGAAATACAAATCAGAATTTTGCCAGAAATCAAGGTCAAACCCACTGGTCCAGGTTTTCAGATTTTCTTTTCCCTTTTTTGAAAATTAGTACATTTACCTCTCTAGGCCTACAACTCTCCTCCACTTTTGTTTGAAAATCACGCAACAGTGGAGCTATCACATCGCTATTCTTTTTTATTTCCCTGAAATGTTCACATGGGCCTGGTGATCTGAATTTATCAAAAGCAGGTAGGAATTCTTTTTCTGTTTCTTTGCTTATAATGAATACTGTTGTTAGCAATTTTTCTTTCCTAGCCAAGATGGTTCTCCTTGGCAAAGCCAAAGAGTAGAACAGATCTGTTTTTTTCTTCATTATGTTCATTGTCATTTCATCTACTCCAAGCAGCAATTTCTATCTTTTCTTGATCCTTCTCTGGATTTAAAAAATAAAAATTAACCACCTTTCTTGTTGTATCTTTCCTGTGTTTCTTGCTTCCTTATTCTCTGTTACTGTTTAAAAATTCATGGATGTGTGTGTATGTATCATCAGTATTTTGAGACCATATCCCTTACTCCCTTATTTGATTTTCTTTGAAATTCTTTTCTAGAATTTCATTTTTGCCACTTCCCCACACCCTTCTGGGCTGAATTTTCCTGTAAAATTTGTTCACCTGGTATGCTGCCTATTTTTTTAGGCTTCATAGATCTAAAGGTGGAAGGTACCTCACAGTCTGTTGAATCCAACCTTATTTTACAGGTGAAAAAATGAGACCTACGGACTGCCCAACATCATTTAGGTAGTAAGAAATAAATGTGGGTTTTCACCCTAGATTCTTTGACTCTGGGCCCAGTGTTCTTTC
The DNA here is from genome assembly GCA_028627135.1 of Pseudochirops cupreus. NCBI lineage: Eukaryota > Metazoa > Chordata > Mammalia > Diprotodontia > Pseudocheiridae > Pseudochirops > Pseudochirops cupreus. The sequence continues at coordinate 341,215,241 of CM053581.1, read as the reverse complement.
CATTATACCATGCCACTTTCCTATGAAATCTTTGAAATTTGGAGGGTAGGTCAAACTATGCCCACCTTCTTCCAAATTTCCCAACATTTTTGCCCCCAGAAATTTTATTGGTGTCAATCAAATCCATGATAGAATTTCCCCTTGTTGATTCCTTGAATGTTTGAAGGATAAAATTATCTATCATTAAAGCAATCAGGTGACTCAGTGGATAGAGTGCTGACTCTGGAATCAAGAAGACCCCAGTTCAGACATGGCCTGAGACACTAACCTGGGCAAGTCACTTAACCCTGTTTGCCTCGGTGTCTTCATCTGGTAAATGAGCTGGAGAAGGAAATAGCAAACTGTTCGAGTACCTTTGCCAAGAAAACTGTGCATAGCAATCATAGTTGGCCACAACCAAACAACAAAGCTCAAAAATTATTAGTACTCCATCTTTGGGGAAAGATAGTTCCAGCAAATATCCGTATGATTGAAGTTGTCCACCTCTGCTCTGTCATTCCTCTGTCTCAGGCAGGACTTTGGATCCATTTCCTGATATCCACATATATTTATTTCCCTTCTTTCTGCATTGAGCCTGTATTTACTAGATAACTATCACTTTTGCTTCTGCCTCCACTGGTATTCACCCAAATGTGCTCCTCTCCCCCCAATTCCTTCTTGATTTCCTTATATTAGTGTTTCTTCTTAGTATATAATGATTCTGAGAACTGCTTCCCTTTTTTCTTAACATATCAAGGGTCCCTGGATATTTGGTAAGAGGAAATGATTTGTGAAGAATAATGACTTCAGTTTAAGTTGAACTTGAGGTGTAAGACTGCTCCTGAATTAGATATATCTTGTAGGCAGTTGGACTTCAGCTTAAACATAAGTTAAAAGAATGTTAAAATTGTGCTTTTTTTTTTAAAAAGAAAAATTAATTTATTTTCTGTTTCAATATCAAACAAGGAAGTAGTTACTTTTCTGTAGCTAGGAGCCCTACCTTGTAACTTTTTTTTATAGTCAAGTATATAAATTATTTTTTAAAAAATAGTAGTGCTATCAAATAAATGAGCAGCTGGACTGCACAGTGGATAGACTGCTAGGCCTGGAGTCAGGAAGACTCATCTTCCTGAGTCCAAATCAGCTTCAGACACTTCCTGCCTACATGACCTTGGGCAAGTCACTTAACCCTGTTTGCCTTAGTTTCCTTGTAGCTGTAAAATGAGCTGGAGAAGGAAATGCCAAACTACTCCAATATCTTTGCCCAGAAAACCCCAAATGGGATCACAAAGAGTCAGACACAACTGAAAACAACATCATAACAGCATTAAATATAATTTTATTTATTATATATATTATATAATACAATATATATTATTATAATAAATATATTTCACTTGCAAAAGAGACTAAGCAGTACAACTAAGTCTTTGATACTTTACTAGGGTATTTACTTGGTCTCTTGGGGGCAGTCTTTTTACATATCGAAAGTATACACATGACTTGCAAAATTCTAGAAAAATTTGTCAAGATAAAATCAGTTTGGACTGTATGAATGATCTCTTGAAGGGGTCTTACCACTCTTAACTTTCTGTGATTTTGGTATCTTCAGTAATTATATCCACACTAAATTTTGAGAAAGATTTTATAATAACCTACACAGAAAATGAGACATCCAAACATGACAAGATAAACATGATCTCCCTCCTGTGCTTCGCCAAGATTCCTGCCGACTTTGATATCTAACTCTTGACCAGGTTTCTGCTCATCCAAAAAGACAACCTGTTCCATCAGAGGTTAGACCATAGCTTTGTATTACAGCTGTGCTTTTCATTCCCTCTAGAAGGAAAAGGGTTCAGAATGGGTAGGACGTCTCCAAAGAGCAACTATAGCAGTGAGATGTGGAACTTTGAGTAACAAGAAATTCTGGCTCTTAGGGACACATTGTGATGGAATAATCATGTAGGTGGTACCCTCCTTTCCTCACAGTATTTTAGAACTGGAAGAGACCTTAGAGATAGATCATATTGCCCATCCTTTACAGAAGAGAAAATTTAGACTCAGGGGATTTATATCTAAGTTCATTCAGCTAATTAGTGATTGAACCTGAATTAGTATTTCCTGGCTTAGAACCCAAGACTTTTTCTACAAGAACATATTGTGTGTTGTAATGGAGAAAACATTAGAGAGGAAGTCAGTAAGTATACTTGTTCCAAGCTAGGTAGGTGGCTTTAAGAATCATTCCATGCAGTTTGATCCTTATATGCAAAATGAGGTTCATGATACCTGTCCTAATAATCCATATCAAAGAATTTTGAAAAGTTAAAAGCCTGCTATAAATCTAAAATATTTCTCTGCTGCTGAGGAATTAACATCACTGGGGAATGGAAGATTAAATTATTCTGCATTGGAGCTCTTTGTATTTAATTGATTCTTCTTACCCAAAGTAAGTAGAATGTCAGAAGATATGGAGTAGAATTGGATCTAGCCTTTCTTTAGGAGAAGCCATTTTTAAAATTTCCTCAAAACCCTCTGATTCTTGTTGGGACAAGGGAGAAATATGGGAAAGCCTGTAAATGGGGTAGATGAAATGACTAACAAGTGTTTAAGGCCATTCCCTACTGCTCCTCCCCAAGTCCTCCCTGCCCCTAATCTGAACTACTATCAGTTAGATTCATCTTTGTTGAATGGTTTGGAACAAATAGCACAGTTTGATAATTAATGTTGAATTATAGTATTTGTGACTTTTCCCCCCCCAGGATTCTGACTTTCTCAGGAAACCTTTTGAATAAGAACAAGTTTATTTCAATAAATGAAGGAGAATAAAGAAAATTCCAGCCCTTCAGTAACTTCAGCAAACCTGGACCACACAAAACCATGCTGGTACTGGGATAAAAAAGACTTGGCTCATACACCTTCGCAGTTAGAAGGACTGGATCCAGCTACCGAAGCCCGGTACCGCCGAGAGGGTGCCAGGTTCATCTTTGATGTAGGAACACGTTTGGGACTGTATCCTATTTGTCAAGAGTGTTTTATTGGAGTAGATTCCCACACACACACACACACACACACACACACACACATATCCTCTTCCTAGAACTAAATTAGAAACTGTAGACAAGGTTGCATGGTGACTTCTTGGATATGTTCTCAAAAAATCTCTAAAGTCTACTTGAAATTTTATTGCAATAAAATACTTAGATTAATTCGTTGTTTTCTTGACTCTATGTAGATTCTTCCTTTAACTCCAGGTTTATCAATTAAATCTGTAGGCTTAACTTTTGAGCACAATGATTACATAAATAGGAAGGTGACCTAGAATTAAAGGAAACATAAGCCTACCTCTTGTCAAAAGCTTATACCTTTGTAATTCTCATTTTATAATTCTAATATTTAATTATAGCTCCCGTTTGTGTTAACTTTTGCTGGGGAAAGTGTTTATTTTCCAGGTTGACTATTTAAGTAAAGTCTTGATTTGGAAAGATTCTTCACTAATGTCCTTAACTAGAACACCAGACACTATGATACCCTGGCTACTGGAATAATTTACTTTCATCGCTTCTATATGTTTCATTCCTTTAAACAATTCCCAAGATATGTAAGTGTCCGTGTTACTTTAATTTGATATTTCTTGTATTGTTTTCTTTCAATATTTGCTTGATGAATAATTCTGTGTCTTTGTAGCTTTGTTTTCCTAATAGTAAGAATAAAAACACTTATGATGTAGATTCTAGTGGCATTTTAATCCCTTCCCCTAGCAGATCATTATTATACTGTGGTAGAAGTGATGGTCGTATTTGCCTGGGGGCAGAAAAAGGTTTTTTTGGTATCTGTATTGTTGAAGATACCTTTTTATTAATGCTTCCTTAAACATCATAAACAGAAGCCAAGTAAATAGTAGTATCCTTACTTTAAATTTTAGCGTGATTAGGATATAGACTAAAATGGATGCCTTTTTGTTTATAGCCAAGAAATGCCGAAATGAAAGTAAAATTTAGATTTTACTTTAGGTTATATAAAAGCTATCACAACTTGTCTACCTTTTGGGTTTGTGCATGAAACCCAGAAAATAATTAAGAAAATTATGCTAACTGGGTTTTCTAAATCAGCTTTTTTTGCCAAACAATACGTTTTTGTTTTATTGTATTGCTTTTTTAAATAAAGCCAAGAACTAATGAGTCTTTAATAAAACCGTCCTTTCGGTTAGTATAAGGGGAAAAAAATTGTTTCCATAGTTATATTTGGCATTTATTTAAACAGATTAGTCTAATAAAGGTCATCCACAAATTTAAAACAGTTCTTGAAACTAATCTGCATGTGAGGGACATGTAAAATATTATTTACATCTTTGTTCTCTGAGAGATAGGTCTAGAATAAACCATTTGCTTTTGTTCCCATAATTAATTACAATGTTAATAGTCTTACACTTGGTTTTTTTGTTTGTGTGTTTTTTGGTGTGTGTACATGTGTGTGTTTTGTCTATAGGTGACAGGAGCGTGCTGTCTCTTTTTGGCAGGGAAAGTTGAAGAAACTCCTAAAAAATGTAAAGATATTATTAAAACAGCTCGTAGCTTATTAAATGATGTACAGTTTGGTCAGTTTGGAGATGACCCAAAGGTAAGGTTAATATAATCTCATCCTCTCTCCTTTAGCCCTTCAATAATTAACAAGTGTTGTAATTATATTAGTGTCATTACACCTTCCACTGACATAGACTGCTACTCTTAGAGCTTTAGTGAATATCAGTTTCTTAAGTTACCTTGATCAAAAAATTCATTAGCTGAGTGCCCAATTTTCTGGTGATAAGCCTGTCAGCCTTACCTAGGGAGGTCCTTAGATCACAATTCCAACTATCCCTAGGTCTGTATTGGACCCATTTTAGTTATTTTCCACAATTCCACTGAATTTCCCCTTTGCAAATTAGCATCATACCAATTAAACCAAAACTTAACAGTCTTTTTCTCTGATCAAAATTGAAGCTTCTATGATTTTGCAGATCTCAACAGTTGTGTAAATAGAGACCAAGTATACGTGTTACTTAACAACAGAATGGACTACTAATCATCTTGAAGGAAATCTCCACTATCTTTTCCTTTGTAGTTAAATTGAATATTTATATTATTCAGAATAACTTGGTTTTTTTACAGTTCTTCAAATAATAGCACCATTATTATATACAACATTATCTTGATTCTGTTCATTTCATTCTTCATTATTTCGTGCAAGCCTTTCCATGTTTTTCTAAAATCACTTAGCTCAGCATTTCTTATAGCACAGTAGTATTCCATCACAATCATGTACCAAAACTTGTTTAGCCATTCCCCAATTGATGGGCATACTCTTGATTTCCAGCTATTTGCCACCACAAAGAGAGTTGCTATAAATAGTTTAAAACATATAGAAACAGACCATGTAGTGGTATTGCTGAGTCAAAAGGTATGTACAGCTTTATAACTCTTGCATAATTACAGATTGTTCTCTAGAATGGTTGTATCAGTTCACAGTTCCAATACCAGTATATTCGTGTCCCAATTTTTCCACATCTCTTCCAACATTTTTCATTTTCCCTTTCTGTCATTTTAGCGAATCTGATAGGTATGAGATGATATCTCAAAGTTGTTTGAATTTTTGTAATCAATAATGATTTAGAGCATTTTTTCACATGACTAAATATAGTTTTGATTTCTTTATCGAAAAACTGCTTGTTCATATCCTTTGACTACTTGTCAATTAGGGATGTCTCCTTTTCTTCTAAATTTGACAGAGTTCTTTATATATTTGAGATATGAAACTTTTATCCAAGAAATAGTCTATAAAATTTTTTACCCAATTTTCTACTTGTAATCTTGGCTATATTGGTTTTACTTGTATAAAACTTTTTGATTTAATATAATCAAGATTATTTACTTTACATTTCACAATACTCTCTCTTATTTATTGATAAATTCTCTCCTCTCCACAAGTCTTAATAGGTAATATATTCCATGTTTTAATTTTCTTATAATATCTCCCTTTATACCTAGGCCATGTATACATTTTGATCATATCTTGGTAAATGGTGTAAGATGTTGGTCTATTCCTGATTTCTGCCAGACTGCTTTCTGGTTTTCCCAGCAATTTTTACCAGATAGTGAATTCTTATCCCTAAAACCTATATCTTTACATCTGTCGAGCATACAGTTAATAACTATAATCATTTACTATTATGTATTGTGTGTCTGCTCTTCCACTGATCCACCAGATCGCCACTATTTCTTATTTCCTGCCCTACATGAGTATTATAATGAATTAACTAAAGGCCTCCTGTCCTAAGTCTTTACAACTTCTTAGAAATTTTTCCACATAAATCCATTCTAATTCCTTTTAAGTGACTTTACTTCTAATTTACCGAGATATTGTAATTCTTTTAATTCATTTACCGAAAGAAAAAGTGGTGAAGCAAAATTCTCCTTATAATTAAATTTTGTGTTTACTTTCTGATTTGAGATGATCTTAAGTACCAGATAACAGATTGTTTCTCTTCTCTCTCCTACCCCCCCTGTCTCTTTAGAGCAGCGGTTCTCAACCTGTGGGTCTCAACCCCTTTGGGGGTCAAATGGGGTCACCTAAGACCATCGGAAAACACATATTTCTGATGGTCTTAGGAACCGAGACACCGCTCCTATATCCATCTCCAGGCAGGTCCGCCCACACGCAGATACGCCCACATACAAGTATTAAAGGGTCGCGGCATTAGGAACGTTGAGAACCACTGCTTTAGAGTCTTCTAGAAAAATTATCTACTAAAGTCTCTCAAGATTGGCTTCAAGTTTGTTTAAGAACTGAGCATTTTCTTTCACTCTTCAGGGAATAAAGAGGAGTGACAGTGGGATGTTTTGTACACCGGAAAGTCTCCTTATCCTAAAAACCCACAAGGATATTCCATGTTTTCAAACCACATTTTCATGAGTATTTAATGCATAGTAAACAAATTCCCTTTGCTTTAATTTGTGGAAAGGAGAAACCTTTCTCTTACCTTATTTCTCTCTTCATATTCCCAGCCTGGACAGAATTAGGAGCATAAAGATGAGAAAAACGTTTCCCATCTTTTTCCTGCAGATTCTTGAAACTTATTTCCCATTAAAAATTAAACAAAAAGGTCAACAGGAGTCCCTTTTTTGCAAGAAAGTGAGGTCAGGATTAGAATTGCAGTAACCACAGATACTTAGAGGTGAAGTTGAAGCTTTGACAGTTAACTTAAACATAAGCAATATTTCAATTTCAGATTCGCTCCAGAGTCAAGGATGTTATATTTAGGCCATTTCTACAGTTGATATGTATTTCTTTTCAGAATTTAACCATACTAGAGCTCCTTCATCAGGAGGAGATTCGACCAGGAGTAATTTTACTTCTGAATCTACAGGCGGTTGCCAAAAACCAGAATTGTTGGGATTTGACCAGTTAACCTGAGGGATCCTGTAATGATCACTGACCACTCAAGGCAGAATTAAAATTTATATCGTTAGTGACAGAGACCCTTCCTTCCACGTGAGGATTACATCAGAACAAATCAAGACTACCCAGTAATCAAGACAGTGCCTTATTTAAATGGCACCCAGTCAGTCAAGTCAACCTGACAGATTCACCCAAAATGATTTCTGACCCTCCCCCTCCATAGAATTGAGGTTTATTTCAGATTTGTATTCTTTAACCAGGCCAGACCGTAAGAGACCTCAGAATTGGTATCTGACTACTCAAGACAGAGATAAGATTTATGTCAGATTTTTACCCAGACCTAACCAGAACTACTTATGAATTTAGTCAGAAAGTTTAGCCAAGACAGTACAGTATTAACAAATGACAATCAGACAGTCTGTTGCTTACTTGCCTGTGAGTAAATTAGATGAACGGTCACAGGACTTGGAAAATTTCCTAGCCCAGATAATCGCCAAAAAAAAGAATTGAGAGAGTAGGCTCAGAATTTCTCAGTGTAGCCCTTATTTTCAACTCCTTAATCACAGTGCCCTGTTCATCAGAGAAATTGATGTGGCTGCCAGTTTGAGCATTCCAGAACTGAACAGTTTATGTCTGATGGATTATTCAGGAATAAGAGAGAAACACAGAATACTAACTTGTCTCTAAATTTCTTAGAAGGAACAGCAACTTTGCCAGATGGTCAATTTTTCCTGCCCAGAAATCTCCCTAGGTAAATTTTACCTTGTGCACACTAGATGGCATCAGGGTTGGAAAATTCATTCTTGATCTAATCTATCTGTCCCTTAACATGATCACCATTTTGACATTAAAAAGATCGAAAGACCATAAGTACTGCTGCCAGTCATACTTCTCGAAACAGAAGTATTTTAGTAACTGGTTTGTTATATGCTTGGATTCATGATATTGAAATGAGCCTTGAGCCTCAGTTTCAGCAACTTTATACAGACCTTAGTTACATAAGCAACTCATATACAATGGAATTTTACAGGGGGCAGAAGATACATATATACATGTAATATACACATCAAAGAAGAGATAGCAGAAGGGGAAGCTCTTCATCAGTTACAATCATGAACTGGTTAGTAAACATTGGGAATATAACTGGAATTTGCAGATTGACCATTAACTATTATAACTATGCCTAGTTATTTGGCATACTTATCTTAAGTAAAATGACGTAATAAAGCTGAATGAGAAATTCTGTCACTAACCAGTTAATCATTGGAACAAAAAGTTTGATGTCAAGCTAGATTCTTCATGCTCTAGCTAGTGATGTTCCTTGCTGTCTCCAGCAAATGGTGGCCATAGAGGCAAACCAGAAGAATACTCTTATCATACCAGTATATCTGTGTGTTGGGGCAGAGTCCACTGCTTCTCCCTGAGACAGAAGCCAGGAATGTAGAGTCACATATCTGGGGTTTTCATCATCCGTAGGTGATTTTCAGAATTGACAGGTAGCAGAGCCATATCTGGTTAACTTCTGAGATCAGGCTGACAAACTTAGCTGACAGAAGGTGATTCTCCTACAGATAATCAAGTAGCATTGGATATGGCAGTTCTTCTGTCTCCAAGATTAACATGGACCATTAACATGGATCACTTAGCTTTTGTAAGTGATTTAAACATAATTATAGATATTTGTTCTGGCCTGAGACACTCTCTGCTCTTGGCATATTGAGTTAGAAAATCATAAATGTGGGGCTGCGAGGTGGCACCTGCCTTGGAGTCAGGAGAACCTGAGTTCAAATCTAGCCTCAGAAACTTAACTCTTACTAGCCATGTGACATTGGGTGAGTCACTTAACCCCAACTGCCCTGCCTTCCCCACTCCAAAAAGTAAAACAAAAAAAGAAAATCACAAATTTACATTATCTCTGTTGTATTATTTTTATTTATTTTGTTAAACATTTCTCAGTTACATTTTAGTCTGCTTTTTTGGATTGCCTAGTTTGCATCTCTGCTCTAAGGGCCTACTAAGAGGTGAGACTTGGAAGTATTCCTTTTTAAGGATGTCTTGTCTAGAGTGTGAGTTTCAGTCTTGTGACTTTGGGTGAATCAAACTGACCTCTCTGCCTACTTCTTTAAATGACCTTTAAATGACAGTACTATGTCCTCACTAAGCTGTTAATGCCTCACTAGGTATTGGGTAATGTGGATTTAATTTAAAACATGGGAAACTAGAGATCCACCCCAAAGAGACAGAAAAAATTCAAGCTCTTATAGACACAAAAATGTTTGAAGTAGCTCTTTTCATGCTGTCCCCAAAATGGAAGCCAAAAGACTGCCCCACTTTGAGGAAATGACTAAACAAATGATGGCATATTAATATAACAGAATATTACACAGGTATATGTACAATATGTGGTACAATAGTGTCTGAAGACATGATGGAATGGACGGTTTCAGAGAAAACTGCAAAGACCTTTATGAAATGATGCAGAACAAGGAGAACAATTTATTTGTGCAGTGATAAACCACAAGTCCAGTGAACTGATGAGGAGATGCACCACCTGCTTCTGTCAAGACTGAAAATGCAGAACGAGATGTTTGCATTTGGGGACATGGCCGGTGCAGGAATTGCTTCATTATGCCCAATTATTAGAAGGTTTTTCAGTCGATGCTGTTGTTGTTTTTAATTGTTTGGGGGACGGGGTTCAAATAGGAAAGGGTAAGAAAAAATCCACTAAATGCTTTGAACTACAAGGATGTTAGAAAACAACATAATAGTAGTTTTTGTAGTTATCCAGTAATTATGTAGATATACTTTGAAAGTAACTAAAGGTGACTAAGTTCCTTGCTCATATGTTAATTATAAACAAATAGTCAACTCTGCATGAAATGTTTATCCTCTTTTGGTTGAAGGGTAATAATGAGTATACAGGACAATTTTAAGCTTTAGAAGCATGGCGTATGTGACTGATTTTTAAAGACCTATAGAACACTGGATACTTTGCCAGTTAGAGGCAAAATGTTACACCTGCTACCATTCCTAACATAAAAAGAAGTCGAACACTATCACCTTGTAATTCTCTCTAGTTTGCAGCTGGCTGACGCTAGATTAGAAGATTAGGACACTTAGAAATAGGAGGCAGTTTCTAAATTTAGAAGAATTTTGAAGCCACTGGAAACAAGTGGTAACAAAGCAATAAAATCAAATCTTAGCATAACATTTTGATACCATACAAGTATTTTTGGAGCTTCTCATTTTTTTAAGCTTTAAATGGGAACTTGCAGCATGGGCTTCTTACTGTTTGGAATAATTTAAATAAATAACTGCAGTCTAGATGTATTTCTTTCCACCTATTAATGATGTATGAAAAAAATAATCTGCAGTATAACTGAACTTATAGATAGAAGTCATGTGGTAAATTACTGATCCTTACACATAGAAATCATGACGTTTATTTGATATATCTTAAAAATGTCTTTCATATATGTATGTACACATGTGTCCTGTGTGCTCAAGAAATATTTGCTTATTGCCTGTTCTTTATCTGAAACACTTAATTTTTCATCACTGTTAGTAATGGCCAATTCTAATAGACTACATCTATAAAATTAGAAAAAGAAATCAAGAATTTTAGCAAAACTTATGATATAGCATTCACTCTAATGCTTTGCCCTCTGTAGTACATGTTCTTGCTTGGTTAAAAATACATCATGCGAAGCATGTTTTTATACATCATTCAGAGGAGATTGAGTTATTTTCATCCGTTACAGTACTGTGCACACGTGTACATGCGTGCACAGACAGACACATAGAGCAGCTATATGACAGCAATATCCTTCCCTGTGAGCTTATTTCATAGGTAAAATCACTTTATGGCAATGTCCCCTTGATGTGTCCCCACAGTCCTACTCAGTTTAGGTTTATGATTTCTAGGGATGTCTTTCTCTTTTTATACATATATATAATATATTCCAAGTGATATTCCTTGTCTTGCAGAATTTAGAAGTTAAATAATTGATAAAATTGGATGTTACCCAAAGCCTGTGAAATTTAAGAGTTTTGAAGGTGAGGTGCATAGATCCTGCGTAGCGGTGTCTGTTACTGAATTACGATGTTGCTGCTGTTACATCTCATAAAAATAGCTCTCTTTATCATTGATGCTATGAGGTTCAGAGCAGTCTAGGTCTCTCGGAATGCAAAAAATTTCCTTTGTGTAGTACGAGAGAGAGAGTTAGAAAGAAAATGAATTGTCAGTGGAAGAGCTTGGGTGCTTGAGTCTGTAAAATTGCAAAATACTGTGGGTTGCAAAAGTCTGAAAGCAAATGTAAACTAGAAACTTGATATTAATGTTGAGAGGATCAGAGATTTAGAGCATTAAAGGACCTTAGGGGCCATCTAATCCAAATCCCTCATTTTACAGATGTGGAAGGGAGGCTTAGAGAGAGAAAATGACCTGCCCAAAATCACTCAGATAGCAAATAACAGGATGAGATTGAAGTCCTAGGTTCCAAATCCGACTGTGCCATACCCTCGCTGTGGATGCTTAAACATTCTTTATGTGTGAGGCGAAATATTTTCATATTGCCTTCATTACCACAGGTTTTCAGTTGCATAGGATAGATCTCTGATTAGAAAGAATGACCTGTTTGAAATTTTAGAGGCTATGGGACGGCTAGGTGGCACAGTGAATAGAGCACCAGTCCTGGAGTCAGGAGGACCTGAGTTCAAATCTGGCCTCAGACACTTAACACAAAAAAACTAGCCGTGTTACCTTGGGCAAGTCACTTAACCCCAATTGCCCTACCTTCCCCCTCAAAAAAAAAAACCAATATTAGAGGGTGTTCAACTTTATAGTCTAGTATATAAGCTAACTTATTCAGTGTTTGTATTTCCCTATCCAGTTCTTCAGGAGGCACATAAATTATTTGTGGTCAAAATTCAGATGTTAAAAGCATGACTAGAGATGAATAAGCTTGTTAAAATGTGCATAGAGCCTAATTATACCAGAAAACTTCATTTTCAAGCTATATTGAGATGTGATTGTAAAGAGCATCATAATGTCCTGGGGTTTTTTGTGTGTTTTGTCTCAGGAAGAAGTTATGGTTCTGGAGAGGATCTTATTACAGACCATAAAGTTTGATTTGCAAGTGGAACATCCCTACCAATTTCTCCTCAAATATGCCAAACAACTCAAAGGTAATAGAATCAGTGTTTTTGCTAAATAGAACTTTATAATTCAGAATTCACGTACAGCCCCTTTTGACTTTGTGGGCTTAATTGGATCAGCACTTGGTGACACGATTTCATTTTCTGTTTCTCAAAAATAAAAACCAGAAGTAAAGGTAATGGGATATGGTAGAAAGAGTTGTGGATTTGGAGTCAAGAAACCACTTCTGTTCTCGGCTCTCTCCCTAACTATCTGAACAACTACGACTTGATGACTTCCCTCTGTTTCGTTGTTTGTAAGATAGAGGTGATATTTGCCTTATTGACTTCACAGGTTATAAGAGATCAGATGGACTAATAGGTATGAGATAACTTTGTGCTGTCATAGTAATGGATCACAGTTAGACAGTCTGCAGTTTATATTGTTTTTCTCACAACAATTACCTTTTTTTAAACACAGACTTGTGATTTTGTTGGTGTGGGAAGTCCCCTACAACTTAGAGTTTTAGAGAGTTGCCCGGTGCACTCAGAGATTAAATGACTTTCCTAGATTACTCAGCCACTATTTGTCAGGGATAGCACTTGAGAATGAATCCTTGGGGGCCAGCTTTCACCATTTTCACTGTACATTCTGCTTCCTACTTTAAAGTTTACAAAGGGGTTTCCTAAAATAAATTTTGAAGTACTGTAGTTGATTGATATCATCGTTTTAGTGCTTTTACTATGTGCCAGGTTAAGTGGTGGGCAAGCAAACAAGCGGAAAGCAGGCCCTGCCCTCAGGGGGCTTACTTTTTAGTGGGGGAGACAACACACAAACAGCTATGTCTGTGCAAGATATAGAATGTCGACAGGAAGGCCCTAACATTGAGGAGGACAGGAAAGGCTTCTCGCAGGTGGCAGGACTCGAGCTGGGACTTGAAGGCAGAGACAAGCAGGCAGAGCATCTCAAGCGTGGAGCACACTCAGTAACAAGGCAGAGTCAGGAGGTAGAGAGTCATATGCTGCTGATTATGGAGGATTTGGAGGATAGTGATATGTAAGAAGACTGGAAAGGTAGGGAAAGAGTCAGGTTGTGAAATGGTCTTAAAAAACAAGCAGGATTTTATCATTTGATCTTGTAGATAATAGGGAACCACTGAGCTTTACTGAAAAATAAATATGATGAGACCTGTGCTTTAGGGAGATAATTTTTCCAGGTGACTAGAGGACAAACTGAATTGAAGAGAGATAGTATTAGCCCCCATATTAAAAATGAGACAACTCAGACTTTTGGAAGAAAGGCCTTCTAGCCAGAAATCCACTAGTCTTTCTGCTGCATCATATAAATGAAATTTGTTTCTGTTTTATGGTAATGCTAGAGACAGGTTATCTGCCTGCCCCCAGATACGGTGGTTGCTCTATAAATTTCCCAATAGTACTTTGAATTTACAGAGGCTCCATTTCTTTCATAAAATTCATTGGAGATTTTTTAGTGGCAAGGAAAATGAGAAAATAGTATACCATAATTACATTACCTAAGTACGTTAGTCTTCCATGAGGATTGTTTGGTTTTTTTTTAATATGTTCAATATGGAGAGAGGAGAGAATGAAAACAAACAGGAATTGGTCCTGTTTTAATTTTTAATTATTCCTTGCCTATCTGGCAGTTAGGGATTTTTTGCTCTCTTGATATGCTATTTTCTATTTGAATAATACTTCACTTTTGTTAAGATACTCACTGAGCACTTAGAACTTTTTTTTCCCGTATTTTTATTAACTTATTCCTTTTCTTTTATTAGGTGATAAGAACAAAATTCAAAAATTGGTTCAAATGGCATGGACATTTGTAAATGACAGGTAAATTTTACCAGTATATTATAAAATATGGTACAGATATGATATATAGTCTTAAGTTTTTAATAATTGGTCTGAATAATCTAGTTCATGACATCTAGAACTACGTATTTAAGAACTCTTAGCAACTAGATCGTTTGGGTTTTTTTTGCTTTTTTTTGGAGGGCAATTTGGGTTAAGCGATTTGCCCAAGGTCACACAACTGGTTTTTTATGTTAAGTATCTGAGACCGGATTTGAACTCGGGTCCTCCTGACTCCAGGGCCGGTGCTCTATTCACTGTGCCACCTACCCACGCCCAACTAGATCATTCTTGATAGTGGTTTTAGAGCAAAGGTTCTTAACTTGGCTTCGATAAAGCAGGATGTCAGTGACACCAAATTGGTTAAAAGCTCCTGTTTTAGAGCCACAGTAGGTTAAAAACTCGCTCTGTTTGTCTTTTCATAAAAGGATGTTTTTAAAAAATGTTAGCTCTGTTGTATTAGGATTACTCAAAGGAGTATATTGATAAATTTGGGAAGCTAAAAGGTGGCTGTAAAATCAGGCTTTTTTTCCCCTTATGCTTGTCTCACTTTCTGTAATTTATCTTGGTTTCACATTTGTTTTAGTAAGGCAACATGGATGGTTTCTGTACTGTTGCATACGCTGTCACACATAGTTGATGTACTGCTTGGTTTTGATGAGTGACTTTTTTTCTTTTTTAATCTTTATCATTAGGATTTACTCAAAGGATGGCCACAGAGTACGGGTCTATTGGGAAATGAATGCAATATAAAAACAATTCAGTGATAAAAATAAGATAAAATGTTTTTTTAAAAATTAATGAATAGAATTAATTGCTTCCTAAGTGGTTAGCTAGGTTTTACCATTGGAGGTATCCAGTGAACTTTGGATATAGTTATATGACTAACTGCATTTAAAATGGCTCTGTTTCTTTATTATTCTAGCTTATGTACTACATTATCACTACAGTGGGAACCAGAAATCATAGCGGTAGCAGTCATGTACTTGGCAGGCCGTTTATGCAAATTTGAAATACAGGAATGGACATCAAAACCAATGTACAGGAGATGGTGGGAACAGTTTGTTCAAGATGTGCCTGTGGATGTACTAGAAGGTACCGTAAACGTGGCCGTATTTGATAGTGGTCTCAGTCAAACTTGACAGAACCTTACCTTTTCTCTTTAACACTTAAGTTGAATTAAACTTGTTTTTATCTCTTTCCCTTTCTGTCTCTCTTTCTCTCTGAAATACACACACATGCACATGCATACACGCACATATAAATTTCTCCTAGGAATTTCAGAGGAAGCTAGAACTAGATAATGTTAGAATTGGAAGGCAGCTTCAGTATTTAATCCAGCCTTCTCATTTTCCAGATGAGGTCCAGGAAGGTTCTTTGCCTCCCTGTTCGTGAACAGTTGTATGTGGAGTTGAGAAGAATATGAAATCTCTTAGTTGTTAAAAGTCACACCAAAAAAATGGTCTAGGTTTTATATCTTTAAACATGAATTTTATTTGCAATATCAATTTGAGATAAACTTAATCTTTGTACTTTATTTAGACATTTGCCACCAGATCCTGGATCTCTATTCACAAGGAAAACAGCAAATGCCTCATCATACTCCTCATCAATTGCAGCAACCACCATCTCTTCAGTCAACACCTCAAGTGCCCTCAGTACAACAGTCACAGCAATCTCAAAGTTCTGAACAGTCACAGCCACAACAGAAAGAGGCCCAGCAGACAGCACAGCAACAGCAGCAGCAGCAAGCACAACAATCTAAGAAACCATCTCCTCAGCCTAGCCCGCCCAGGCAGGTTAAACGATCAGTGGTAAGTTCTTTGGGATATTTTGGAAATGGAAAGATCCTCTTGCCTTTCCTATTCCCCCAAATCCATCTTTGTTGGCATTTAAATTTTTTAACGTATACTAAAATGGTGGTGACAGTCTGAAAATCATTATCTTACTCAATGTTAAAGATATTAGGATTATAGACTTAAGAGTTGTAAGGGACCTTAAAAGCTATGTAATCCAAGCCTCTTATGTAAACAAATGATGAGCAAACAAATCCAGAAAAGGTTAGGTAACGTACCCAAGGTCACATAGATAGTGACAGAGACACAACTTGAACCCAAATTCCAGATCCGTTGTTCTTTCCATTGTAAAAGAGTACCTAACCATTCAAAAGCCATTCAGGTTTGTTTACCTGCCCAGACAGACTACTTGCCTCCTAGGGTGCTAACTGATGTGAATGATAAAACATTGTCATTCTTTAAGAAACCCAGAAGAGAGAGAAACCAAAACACTATAGACAGTCAGTAGGTTGACTTTATTTTCAGAATTGAGAAAGGAGAAATGGGAACAGTGCTGAAAACTAGATTCTAGTATATTTAAATGGATAATAAAACAGCTTATGAACATTCACAAAAGAAAGAGGTGATTGCTAGAAATTAACATGACAATAGGTCCTTCATATTAAGCCAAACATATTTCTTTCAAGAATTTCCAGTCGGAGGGATCAAGTTTAGGCTACATATATTTTATATTTGTATTTCAGCAGGCCATTTAACAGTCTCTTAGGGTGGTTTTGTGAACAGAAAGGAAAAATGGTTGCATTCCTGTAGTTTGCAGTTTTCCCATTGAGGTCTGAGAAAAAAAATGTAATCTGACAGCTGTTTTCTATGGCTACTTTTAGAGATTAAAAGTTCTAATGCCAGTCCTTTTAGAGGTTATAATCCAGGGAAAAGTAAACATTACGCAGGTGATACTTACCCTGGTTCTTCTTTATAGCTGATGTATATGCAATCAGATTTGCTGCATTTATAAAGCTAGACAAACTGACAATTCACCTACAGTTGTCACATTTTTGTGACTGTTTAAGTAAATGTTTTCTCCCATTACTTGTAGAAGCACTTGCTGAATTAGGAAGAAGGGTGGACTAAAGAATTAATTCCTTTTATACGATATCAGGTAGTTTACTGAATGCTTTACTTATTGCATTCTCATGAGAATATTGGCAAGTATTATCGCTGTTTTGCAGATGAAAAAAGTAAGCCTCAGAGAAGTTAAATGATTTGTTCGGAGCCAAAACTGAGATCCGAGTCTCCTGACTCCAAGAGCGGTGCTTTTTCCACTGGGCCACACTGTATTTGCTGGTCTTCAGAAATCCCTACCAGATTTTCTGACACTAATTCATCATACTAATTCCAAAAAATGGTAGTAGTATATACCTTCTAGTGCAGAAATCTATGTAATTTGATATTTAAAATAATATTAAATCTGTTTAATAGAGCTTCTAAAATAATTACCAGTAAACTATCATTGAGCATCATGTAGGTGAGTATATTGGGTAAGAGTTGAACTAAATTTTGTTCTTAGGAAAATTAGTAAATTTGGTCTAATATCCAAATTGAGATGGAAGAACAAAATAGGAAAGAACACACTGTTATCTGCTGGTATCCATCCTCAGCCCAATGTTAGTCTTTACATAAATCACAGTAGGTTTTTCTAAATAGACTAGTCTGGGGAAAAAATTGTATCTATGATCTCATCTCTTTGGTTTTTATTTTGTTTACTACTATTTTGTTACCTTACTAGTAACAGTTAAATACCTTTTTCCCCCATCAAAAAACCAGGTTCTTAGTTAACATTTTAAAACTTTATTTTATTAGGTTGTTTCTCCTAAAGAAGACAACAAGACAACAGGTAATCTCATTTGTTTTAATATTTAATTTTTATTTTAATCAAAATGCCTATCTCAAATATATTGCTTCTTTTAGAAAAAAATTTTTTTTCCAGGACAGTGGTAGTCCTAAACTTTGAATACTAGGGGCCTGAAGTTATTTCTTTTTCCCTTCCTTTGAGTTGCATTCTATTAGTGAAGACATATAATAAGCCCCAGAGTCCTGTAATGGGGGCAGGATAAATGTGTATTTAGTAATAAACTAGCCAATAAAAGTCACATTAAAATGCTTAAATATTTTTGTACCCAAATTTTTTGTGTGTGAACTAACTCGGTGTTCTCTAGTCTCAGTTATGCCATTTCATTAGCTAATGAAAGACAAGTTAAGGGCTTCAAAGTATTAAAAGTACACCAGCTAAATCTCAGAGATAGGGTGAATTAGGATACTAGGATGTATATACAATAAATAGGAGTATTGCTCAACAGAATGTGTAACAATCCTCCCACTATGAGCTCAACAAGAGGCAGACCTTTTATTAGACTCTTGATTCCAACTCATTTTCTTAGGATGTGAAATTTTTGTTAAGAATTCATAGAGGAAACTCAAAAAGTTAAGAAAGGACTGAGAAGTGTTTGAAGTAATTTATTCCTCATTTGTTCCACTTTGTCATGGAATGAAGTGCTCCATAATGAGTAAAAATTTGAGAGACCTATACTCTTTGGCTTCAGAACTATTAAAAACCTTTGCTATATTGGTTGAAAATCTTTCTAAAATAAATAATATACTTCTTAACAGTCATAAAAAAGGCTTTTAAAACTTAGCTCAGTGACATAGGGCTGTCATTATTAAATATCCGGATACTTTCACTGTATGTACAATAACTGGTGTGCTTGCTCTGATATCCTAGGGGTAGTTAAAGCAGAACCTCTCCCCTTCATACTAAATGACCCTGGACTACTGTGCTTTTTTAGTTCTCGAGTCTACTTTTTCTGTCTCTTCCCTTCCTGAGAATAATCATTTCCTGCTATCATCAGGGTGCCTGTCCCCCAGGTACCAACCTCCATCTCTCCCTCCCACATTATTTTGATATGTTATGTTGTGATTTGAAAATAAAATATCGTTGAATGCACTGTGGCGAAAATAAGAGTAATTTGGTTCTGAATGAGAACTTTGAGGATTATCTCTCCTTTGAACAGAAATGTATTGGCTTTAGTTGAATGGACTTTGAAATTTCTTTTGGATGTTCAGGACCTTATTTACTTACCTGGTCTCAGCTGTGTGCCAAATAGTTGAAGTGGCTTTATAAATGAACTCTGGATTTTTTTGAGGTGTTAATGATATGTTCCAAAAATGATTTGAAGGGGTTTTCTCACGTAGGTTTATTTGTGATTTTTTTTTTCATCTCAATTAAAATTTTAAAATAGCTGTTTGAGGAAAATTAGGAAGAACTTTTTGACAAGAAATAATTTGTCTTTTTAACTAAAAGATAAATGTATAATGGTTTAAATGGATTGTTTCTAAAGTTTCCTTGAAATCCATATTTGGTTACTTTTCAGTTATTTTTCCTAAAAGCCCAATATAAAAAAAATTTTTTTTTATTCTCATGCAGAAGTATGGGTGGCTTTTTAATACAGTTTTTCTTTTTAGAACCACCACCATCTAAAATCCCCAAAATTGAGACCACACACCCACCAATACTACCTGTACATCCACCTCCAGGTAAGTTTTCCTTTGAGATTAGCTCATTGGCAACCAGGTTTTTTCTTTATCTTATTAAGAAAGATTTGGACAGATTGGTTACTCTGAAGAGAGTACTGGATTTGGAATCAAAGGACCTGGATTCAAATCCCACCTCTATCACTACCTGTGCAATCCTGGGCAAGTCACTTAATCTTTCTAGGCTCCTGTTTCTTCATTTTAAAAATGAGATTGGATTAGTTGACCTCTATGGTCACCTCCAGATCTTTGAATCATTGTGGATCAGAAAGAAGAAAGGGATAGTAGTTACATTAATTTCAGAAGTTCCAAGTTAAAATAATCTTTTAGTTCTTATTGATGGGCTTACCTAGTAACTGTGTAGAGCACAAGGCCTCATAGTAATAACCACCAATTTGCTCCTCAGATTCTCTCATTCTGAAATTTCAGACAATAATGAAGTGAATATTAGGGTAAATTTTATAGAGAAATCCTTATAGAACTCATGGCCCATTTTCCCAAATCACCACGAGGTAGCTGTAATTTTTAGATTTCTTTATTAGGGAAACTTCTTGATTTGCATTGAGGTAACATTAGATGCAGTGTTAAACTTGAGACAGAAATATGTAGTTTTTTTAAAAGACAGTAGGAGCCATGTTGGGGCTGGAGAAGAATCATTGCCAACGTTGAACTTCTTTCAGTGCATGTGTGACAAACGTCTTTAATTTTTTAATGACACTCACTACTTCCATCTGCTGTGTTGCATGGTTCATTTGTGCATTTGTCCATTGCCTGTTTGCATATAGTATGTGTTTAAAATTTACATCAGACATGTAATATCCATGCCGCTTCTAATTTCTCCTACTGGGGCTTGTAATAAGTTCTTGGAGGCAGAATCCACTTTTTTTACTTTACTTGTAAATTCCCGTGGTTACTCTAATATAAGTTAACTTTATGATTTAAAAAGATAATCTCCATAGTTGAGAAAGAAGTATGGATTGTGCATCTACTACGTGCCTAACTTTGTATTATAGAGAAAGAAAGCTTGTTTCTTGTTGGAGCTCATTGAAAGAAGCTTAAAACAGCCCACGCCCCCACAGAACCCATCCCTATAGTTAGAAAAATGCAACCAGTGATAAGTGTGATGTGAACTGCAAGTGTTAATGGAATTCAAAGAGAAGTAACTAGTATGTTCTGTAGTCATCAGAAAGAACTTACTGGAGAACGTGATACCTCATCTGGGCTTTGGAGCATTAGTGGAACGCAGATAGTTAGAGTGGAGAGTGCGTTCTTAGGTGGGGGATAGAAGCCGTGCTGTATGTTAGGAAAACAGAATGCTAGAAATGTAAGAGTAGAGGGTGACCTTGAGAGGGCGTCTAGACCGACCTCCTTCTAATATAGGAATGTCAGCCATAGGACCCCTGACAAGTAATCCAACAGCCTTTAAACAGTTCTGTGTAAAAGGCCAGCTTTAGGTAGTAAAACCAGGATGTGAATAACCTTGGAAGGCAGGCAACAGGACAGAAACCGTGCTGTACTTCATTTGGGCAATCTGATGCGGCCCATGCTGGTATCCTGGAATCTTTTCTACAGCATACCTAGCAAATGGTCATCTGATTGCAGTTTTCAGGTTAAGGGGGAAACACCACTAGCCCCCTAGACTTTCTGTAGTTCCTGTTGTTAAGGAAGTATTTCCTGAGATTGGGCTCAGATTGTTCAGGGGGGCTCTCTCTTCACCCAACCACTGTTCCATGTGAAGACTAACAGTTACCATATTCCCCTAAGTATTGCTTCAGGCTAAACATCCCTAGTTCTTCAAGCATTCCTCATAAGGTATTAGCCTTTATCATACTATTTGGCTATTTCTGACATTTTATCACTTTCTAAAACATGGCACCACAAATTGAATATGGCCTGATCTGACTGTGGCAGAGTATAATGAGAAAGTTCCCAAGCCCTTAGGGAGGCCTAAGATCACAGCAGCTATTTGGGGATTCTATAGATGATTGTGCCTACTGTGTGTCAAGAGTGAGTCTATAATAACCAAAAAGAAAAAGAAAAAATCTGCCCCCCAAAGAGTTGACACTCTTTTAGAGTATATCTGCACTTATATAAGTAAACATAGAAGAAACACAAGGTAGTTAGGGAGGTTACTGGGAATCAGGAGTAACAGGAAAGACCTGTGATGGGGGAGGGATTTGGTGAAACAGAAGCAGAGCTTGGGAAGAGAATGCACTCTAGGTCTGGAGGAGAGCGAGCATGAAGCCGTAGTGACAGGAGATGGAAGGTTGTGTGAAGAACTGAACCTGCTGGAGAGTGCAGGGAGAGGAAAGAATGAGCTTGGAAAGATGGCTTGGGACCAAGCTCTGGAGGCTTTTAACCAGACAGAGGAGTTTCTGTTTTATCTGTAGCCAATAAGCAGTCTCTGGAATTGAAATACTGTAGTAACATGATCAGATCTGGACTTAAGGAAAACATGTGGAGAGTGCAGTGGAGTGATGAAGAAACTTGAGAATGGGAGACCACAGTCTGACTGTACAAGTACAGTAGAAATCAGGAATCATGAGAGGGATGTGGGGGAGGTAGAAACAACAAGATAGAGAAACTCATTGGATATGTGGAGTGAGGAGTTGAGGATAACACTGAAGTGACAAATGTTGCAGACTAGAAAAATGGGGCCGTGATGACCATTAGACTCATGGGAGTTACTGAGGTCAGCAAGAGATAGTGTGGAAAAAGGAAAGAGAATAGGCCTTTATGGTGTACCTACAGTTAAGGGTCAGAATATAAATGATGAGTAGGCTGTTGTTTTAAACCACACAAAGAGGATATGGTTTACAGAAGGAGAGGGTGATTAGCAGTCTCAGATGCTATGGAGAGGTCAAGAATGATTGAAAAAATAACATAGATTTGTCAATCAAGATCATTAGTAATTTTGGAGAGAACGGTTTCGTTTGAGTTATGTCAGAAGCCAGACTACGAAGACTTAAGGAAAGAGGAAGTAGTAATCAGTGTAAACATTTTTTTCTAGCAGTTTGACTGAGAAGGGATGAGGGATAATAGCATGAGAGTATGGTAGGATCTTGTGAAGATGTTTGGTTTGGTTTTTTTAGTATGAGTGCACGTCAGCCTGTTTGAAGGCAGTAGGGAAGGAACCATTACATAAAGGAAGGTTGAAGATAGGCTGGAGAATGTGGAGGGCAGGGAGGATTTAATCCAGGGCATAATGTAGAGGCTTTGGCTTTGGCAAGAACATGGGCTGCCTCATTTTCAAATGCTGCAAGAGAAGAGGGCATTCTATGCAGCTTGATGCTTCAGCACACATTCTGTGTTTCTTTCTAACATTGCATGGAAAGCGAGCCCTCTGTACACTCTATAGATGTACGTTAGTGGCTCCATGATCTCAGTCGTGTGACTACTACTAATAATATAGGTAGCAAGCCACCCTATCCCTTCTCATGCTATATAACTCTTATTCATGTCCCCTTATTCATGTTCCCTTCCGTGAGGAACCCACTCAATGAGGTGGAGACTGTGTTCTAGGTCTTGTAATAGAATAACACTTGACTGTAGGAGTGTTGCAGTGTTCTCAGTTCTTCTTACATGACTTATTTCATTTCCTTTCCTCGTCATACATCATCTATATAAGATCTTTTACACCTTAGCGATGTGCTGTTTATATATGCCATGTATTTCATTCACAATTTTGATTCTTGAGAGAGGGAGAGGCAGATACCAGTTGTGTGTCCAGTTGAATATCACAGTGTCTTGACATCAATCCTTCTTTGTCCATTGGCATGGAACTTATTTATAGACTTGCCTTATTTGAGTTGTCATGTCCTCTTATGTTATGGAACTTGATGACATGCTGATTGCATCTGCTTTTAGGAGCACCTGGAGGACCTTATCATCTATAGGGAATTCCTGTTCCATTTGAACTGTGTGTTAGACATTCAGCATGCCAGTGAGAAATATCAGCAAGCTTGTGTCTCCCTGTTTTATTCTTCTTTGATAATCAGAATTGTTGAACAGTTGTCCATTGTTTAGTTTTTCTGAGATCTGAATGTATAAATGGAAAGATTTGTTGGAGGAAAGGAAAGTCCCTTAGGGATGTATTTCACTCAACCAAATCTTAGGCTTTTAAATAATTGACAAACAGTGCAGTTTTGTATTCACTGTACTTCTTAAGTCAGTTGTTACTGTGAAGATGGTCTACTATAGAATGTTTCTTATGAAAATCTGCCTGATCTCTTCTCATGTTTTCTTTAGATACCTCTGATTCTTGCATAGATCATTCTTTGAGAGAATTTTATAGAAATGGGAAAATAGGCAAAGAGAGAGTACTTAGCTGTGTTCTCTTGATCCTTTCTTTTTTTTTTCCATTAAGAAATATTATCTGGTCTTAAGTGCCCTCAAAATCATGTTGCCTACAGCATGGGTTTCCTCTGCATTTTCTTTTGTCTGATCCAGTTGCTTCACCTGTTTACCCCATTTAATGCCATTTCTGTTTTCTTGTATGGCACATCTGGGGACCGAACTATCAGGAGTCCAGATTCAGTAGTCCCACTTAAATTGATAAAGAAAAAAATGTGTTACAGAAATTGTCATATTTTGTGCTTCATCTTACACCATGCTTTCTCCCATCTCATTTTCCTTTCACCATTTCTTTCTGTTTTATGAGGTGATATTGCTTATGCTTATGATTTTCTGTCATCCTCTGGAAAGATTTGTACAACAATTGATACTATAAAATGGTATGATCCTTGTACAGATCTCTCATATGTCAAGGTCAGGACGTTTTGAATGGTTTCTGAGCTCCCTTGTCCTCATTGTCATTGTTAACATCAATCAAAGTTTTATAAGGGATGGTGAATAGTCTGTGGTACTCTTGTTTATTCATATTCCATTTTTCAGCATCAGTAACTTGTTTGAATAGGTCACCTTCCAGATATTGGTGAGTAAAACTCTGTTATACTGAGGGGATTGTATGATGTTAAGATGACCCAGTCTCTTTGTCTGGAATTTTTCACCAATATAAATATTTTGGTTGAAAGTTTGTGGGTTGTTTTTTTTTTAATGTTTTATGAATGCCTCTTGTTTTTATGTCAAAGTCATTTCTAGAAATACTTTCTCCCCACCCTCTCCTACTGAACTTGAACCTTTCTTTGTAACTCACACCATTAAATAAAAACACCAGATTACTCCATCTAATATATATAGCATTCTGCCAGAGTGGTCCCCCTTCAGCCATATAGGAGGCATAGCAGGCATAACATCATTATCTGTTCTCTGGAACCATTCTTGATGAAAAATTATTCTTTAAACAGCTTTTTAGAAACACTTCTATTTTGTTGAGTGAGAGATAGATAGTATTTTAATAGAACTAATAGTAGAGTTGAGATTTCTGTTGTACTTGATTATTTACAAAGCCTTTTACATGAAATATCTCATTTGATCCTCCCCATTCTACAGATTCTTAACAGAATTAAAGTCCCGTGATATTTCCAAATTCCTCTACTTTTCCTCAGTATATTGCCATCATTTTCCCGTGTTATTAGATTGCTGGAATGTGAGGTATGTTATAAGGCTTGAATGGTTGTTTGGAGCAGTGAGAAGAGAAGCCTTTTTCTCTTCATAAAGTAATCTTCGTTGTAAACTATATATCTGCAGACCTCCCAGTCAGAGCCTTTGGGTAGTATTCACATCGTTTTGGTAACTAGTTTCTTTGAGTGGAAAACTGGGAATGTAGCAGAAAATAGAAATGTAAATGATTGAGCAGCAGATTCATAGCTATTCCCTTCACTTTTGGTTTTGATCCCACTTTCACACAAAACTGAGCCTCTGTGAGAGGGAGAAGACTGCATGTGTCCTTTGTCAATGATTTAGCCTTTGAGGAGAATCTATCCAGTGACTAAATTTTTTAAAAAATAGACCCTGAGTTGAATGATTATGATCATTCCCACCAGCCTTTCTCATGGGAGAGTTCTGGAGCTTTTTTACCTAGAGTGAAAAAGCATAAGAAAAACTTCCTTATCATTGGAGTGATGTAAAAGCAGAATGGGCAGCCTCAGGAGGTGGCTGCTTCTCTCTCCACATGAAGTCTGTAAGCAGTGCTGGGTGACCATTTTTTAGGAATTCACAGCCACGTATGGATTGGAATAAATGGCCCCAGAGAGTCACTCTAAGTAGAATGGATCTATCATGTAGTGTAAATGAAGTGGGTAGGAAGCACTCCATTCCGCTGCCATGGCTCAATCTCAGGGTATAAGGTGATCCTTTAACGCCTTAATCGATGAAGCGCTGTACCGCTTGTTTTTTCAAGGGTAACAGGATTTCTGTTCTCTGTTTATTAGAAAATAATAAATATTAGAAAAACTATACTAGGAAGTCTTGTTTCATGTAACCTTAGCTACACGAAGGCTTCAGTTTTCATGACACTGAAGTAGATATTTCATGTAGAGATTTTATTTCTAAAGGGTTGCCTTCCATAAATGTTACTTAGGCTTGGCCGTTACCTGTCATTTCCCAGTGGCCTGGCCTGTGATCTTGTAAGTACAGTGAATTCTAGACAGAAATTTGAGTTCTAAAGAAAAGATACTTTAAGCGGCTGAATTAACCCTCAGGAATTTCTCAGTGGCCTGGAGAGGGAAAAGTGCACTTTGCATTTGGTAGCATTGGAGCCTTAGACTTCTAATCTTTATTGCCACCTACATTTCCCAGTGTATCTTTTCTCTCTTCCCCAGGGAGCCATACCTTATAATAACAATTAGGAAAAAAAGTCCAGCAAAACTAACCAGCAATCCCAGATGTCTAACTGGGTCTGCACCCCTTCTCTACAGATGACTAGCTCTTTAAGACTTTGAGCATATTGCTTTAACTTTTGTGAGTTTTTCCCCTCTATAAAATGGAAATGATAATGTTAATGCTACCTATCTTCACAAGTTGGATCAGAGAGAAATACATAAAGCGCCTGGTTATTATAAGACATTACAGGTGTCAGTTCCATGAGGGTAAACTCATCATCGTCATACTCTCCACCTCTCACTGGGTCTGGCACATAGCTCAATAAATGTCTAAATGAACTCAGTTTCATTGTGAATCAATAAACATTTTAAAACATGCTAGAGAAAAAGACAAAAACAGTCTCCACCTTCAAAAGTTTATCTTCTATTGATGTGGCATATTTACATACATATCCGTACATACACACGGATATGTATGCACATCAATCTGGATAATTTGGAGGATGCACACTGACTGTGAGTCTGAAAAGGAGGTGGTATGCTGAGGCCTGGAGGGGACTGGGAGTTCCAGGGTAAAACAGCACAGTAGGCATTATTAGCATGTGATGGGTGGGCTGTGCCAAGGCCCACAGGCAGAAAAGCTGGACCATCACGTACAGGGAACAGCACGTAAGCCAGTGAGTCTGCAGTGAGCAAGCGGAAGTGATGTATATTCACCTTGGAAATGAGAGTTATTGCCACTTGTGAAGGGCTTTAAGTGACAATTTTAGAGTCTGTATTTTTTCCTAGAAGAGACATATGAGTGTGGGTATATACTCCTTTTACACGACAAACTGGGAGAAGTGTTGCACTGATTGATTGTAGGGATCAGAACATGGCCTTGAATTCCACTTATGATCTTTACTGATTTGTTTACATTTGGGCAAGTCATGTAATCTCCGAATCTTACAGAAAAAAATAATTTGCCTCATAGGATTTTTAGGAGGAAAGCACTTAGGGGGCCTTAGAGCAACAAAGAAATGAAAGTTTTTTATGATTACTACTTTATATAATAATTTGTAAATTATTAAAAAATAAGTTGCCTAAACAAGCTAATTTACAAAGTCATTGTTAACCTGTACATAAGTCTAAATTCTGTCCTGTTTGTAATAACTGGCGTTTTATTTTTAGCTGTTTGTTGACATTAATAAAAAAAATAAGATAATGTTCAAAGAAACCAGAAAAAGTATAGATTTTTTTTTCTTTTTTGCCATGTGATTATGACTTTTGGTAATTCACATTTAGCTAATGTTGTAACTTTTGACAAAGCACTTCCTAAATATAGCACTTGTATTTCTCGTTTGTATAGTGATCCCTGTTTTGGCCTTTTCTCTCCTCTTTAGAACGTAAGCCAGCCCTCACAGCTGCAGTTTCAATGGGAGAGGGCGAGCAGACCGGCACAGTGGAGGCTGGAGATCTACCAAAAGTCCAGATTCCTCCTCCCAGTCATCCTGCCCCTGTACATCAGCCACCTCCTCTTCCTCACCGCCCCCCACCACCACCACCTTCCAGCTACATTACTGGAATGTCAACTACAAATTCCTACATGTCAGGCGAGGGTTATCAGAGTCTGCAATCCATGATGAAGACAGAAGGACCAGCCTACGGGGCTCTGCCTCCAGCATATGGACCACCCACTCACTTGCCATACCATCCTC
Organism: Pseudochirops cupreus; assembly: GCA_028627135.1. Lineage (NCBI taxonomy): Eukaryota > Metazoa > Chordata > Mammalia > Diprotodontia > Pseudocheiridae > Pseudochirops > Pseudochirops cupreus. The sequence continues at coordinate 341,187,017 of CM053581.1, read as the reverse complement.
ATGTATATCCTCCTAACCCTCCACCACCTGTCCCACCTCCTCCAGCATCATTTCCACCACCCAACATTCCCCCACCAACTCCTGGATATCCTCCCCCACCAACATACAACCCCAACTTTCCACCTCCACGATTGCCTCCAACTCATGCTGTTCCTCCCCACCCTCCTCCAGGGCTTGGGATGCCACCTGCCAGTTACCCTCCTCCAGCTGTGCCCCCAGGTGGGCAGCCCCCAGTTCCACCTCCCATCCCCCCACCTGGCATGCCTCCTGTGGGAGGATTGGGACGGGCAGCTTGGATGAGATAACATGATGCCTCTTCTCCCCCTCACCCCTTTTTTTAAAACTCGAAAACCAATTTTTTTTCGTTGTTTTTTTTTTAGTCACTTACCTTTGAAGTATAGTTTAAATGGCAAAAAAATAGTTGAACAGCAGGGTACTTTGTATAATGCCACACAGCTGCAGTCCAGAAAGGGAATGGAATGGTGAACTTGAACTCCAGTGAGCCTTCTACACTATGGCTTCTCGTATAGCTATTGCAAAGCCAATTAGAATCTAACTTGAGACACTTGATTAATTTCAAATCAGTTGTTACTGCACTGGATTACTTTATACTAGTGAACATGTTAACCAGCCATATTGGCTCAATAGTTATCTGTAAGGAGTCAATTTCCTTATAAAATCAGTGCCTACTTTTACTGAAAAATAAGTTTTAAATAATCCAATATCATCTAAAGTCAAAACTCCGTTTTCCTTCAGTAATACTCTCCAGTGATACATGATGCTGTTGTCAGAGTTTATTGGTTTAACTGGTATTATCAGTCCTTTAATTTTAAAACTGTTTTGGACAGGCTGGCTTTGCCGAATTTGGGGCTGTTTTTTTTTGTTTGTTTGTTTTTTGGTGGGGGGAGACAAGGGAATGGAAAACCGGACCTTGGAAAGTAATGTATGTTTACATCTATTTACAAATTCCTGTACATACAGATATATTTTTAAAGTGTGAATGTAACATCATACTGTGAATTCCATCTTGGTTACAAATGAGACTCCCTCAGTCAGTTACCTACCCAAATAAAATCAGTTCTGAAAATAAAAGAATGGTTTCTTGGCAGGGGAGGGGGGCAAAGTGGAAAATATATGACTTAAAACCTCAGTTGCACCCTCTCCCTACTCATGCTTCTGGGGTTCCTCCTTTTTGCAACCCAAATCAGTCATCTACTGACTGAATGAATCCCACCCCACTGAATTTTACGAGATTCAGGGAGCTTATAGGGATTAAGCTACCACTGTTTTTATGAGAAGATCCTCAACTGACTGAATTTGAAGGGGGGAAAATCCATTGGTAAAGTTAGACTACCTAACTTTAACGTCTTCATATTTCTGTTCTCTGAATCACCCCGAAGTATTTTCTAGGACCTGTAGGGGAGGTTTTCTAACTGAAGATCTTAATTAGAACACTGTAATGGAAAGCAAATGTTTGCTTCCCAGAAGAACCTTTAGGCATATACGGGGGAGATGTATGGGTAAGGGGACTCCTGATATCTGCTCAGGTGCTGAGGCAATTTAAAACCAACAGTGGGGCCAGTCTTAATCACAAAGTTTGGAGTCATCGCAGCTTGCTTACAAAGAAGTTACTTTATTTTTTTAACTGCAAGTATACACTATCACAATCATCTCTTACTTCATTTTACTAAAATATTTCAAATAAATGTTTTAAGCACACATTATCCAAAAAAATCTATTTTCCTCCCAAGAAAATCAAAGTGGTTTCGGTAAAAGGTAAAAATTCGTGCTAAAGTCTAAAGGGCTTTTTGCTCTGTACACAAACAGCAGGAACATACTTGTTCCAGTTCTCATGTAAATCACAGTCTACGGAGAATGGGGGGTAGGGGGGCAAGGGGGGGGCACTGTCAGTCACAGGCTATACAGAAATCATACACTTTCCAGCAGATTTCCACAGAGCAGCACAAAGAGACGCCCCACTTGATGAGAAATACACAGTTTTACCACTTTGTAGTCACGCACTTTGTTTCTTCAAAAGATCAGTAGTAGTATTCTTGCCCTCCCCTGTTCAAAAAAGATGAAAGGTCACTTTCCTTTTGATTAAACACTGACATGCTAATAACATTTGAATTCCTTGTGCTCAACTGATTTGGACTCTGAGATACAGTGGGTCACCCCAGCACAGCTTGGTAGTCAACGTTGCAGTACAGCTGTTTCAGTGAAACTTCAGAAATGCTGTTCATTTGCTCTGGAAGACAGCAAAGATTTAGGCTTAAGGATTCTAAAGTTAGCATCCAGGTGTTTCCATATCTAGATAAGACCATACCACTGTATGCTTTGGTAGAGGTATATCTTATTAAGTACTTCTCGTTAAAGTTTCCTGTGTCCTCCAGATACAACTTGACACTCAAAAGTCCCTAGAGAAAACACTAGGCTCTCTTTCACTTGGGAACCTTATTGGGTGCCATCTTCAACCTGGAAGTTATCTGTTTCTGATTTGGCTCTGGCAGAGAAATAAAAATTAACTTTAAAATTATTTACATACTAAGGTACTACCAAAAAGTCAGGTATGAGTCTATGGGAAAACTGTTTCATACCTTATACCCAGTTTGGAAGCAGTAAAAAAGTCTTAACAGCTCAAAGATCAAAGCAAAGGTCACTCTATTCCTCACTGGTGGATTAACGGGTCAAATCAGTGTTGCTTATTGCTTCTTTGTGGAGTTGTCTTAGCCAATGCATTTATAAATAGACATCAAAGATGTCTGTTGTCTCTTTTCAAAGTGAATTTGTAATCTCATTTACAGGTTTGCAGTGTTAAGAGAAAAACTACATTATTAGAAGGGGCCACCCATCCAATGAAAGAATCTCTTCAAGGACTCTGTGTTCAGAAGTTCTTGCTTATAATGATATGATATCTGCCTCCCGGTACTTTGACAACTGTTACAAAAATGTATTACATACTCACAAATTCTTATTTGCATCTCAAGATGGAATTGATAGAGTAAGTCATTACCACTCAAAAGCTCCAAGATGACTGAGATAAGTCAGCAGTAGTGTCATACAAATGAGGGAAATCACTGAGCGTGTATTTCATGAACAAATGAGGTCTGGGTTCAGCATTTTAAAAATGTTAACTTTTTAAATACAGTATAGGAACAAGACCTCTGATTTCTTTGGTATAGGAAACTCCCTCTACCAACTTAAGACTTCTCTGCAACTTTTATAGCCTTAGGAAATTGCCTAGAGCGGTGGGAAGTTAAGGGGGTTGTCCACGATTACATCTTGCTGGCTTTTAAGGGCAAATCCAGCCACCATACCATGCTGCCTCAATTTTTAAGGAAGGGAATTCGAAATACCATAATATGTCAGAAGGGAAAAGTGACTCAGGAGAGCTCTATTTCCTCTTTACCTTAAGTAAACTAACAAAAGGAGACAAAGAAGCTAAGAGGGCAAGAAAATGTCCAGACAATGTCACTTGTCTACCTACAATTTATTGGAAATGACGTTGTGACCTCAAAAACACGGGTAGACCATCGGTGAATCAGGACTTTAGATTTAGAAATGCAGAATATTAGAGCTGAGAGACAGTCTAATCCCTTTGTACAGATGAGGAAACTGAGTTGACATGTACCTTCCAGAAAAATAGTAATGTTTCTCACTTTGTAGAACCTTCAGTTTTGCCAAACCCTTTTAAGTCCATTATCTCACTTGATCCTAGTGACACCCACATGCAGGACCCAGATTTTTTCATGAGGAAATAGCCCTGGAAAGAAGTAACTTAGCTAAGGCCACGTAATAAATGAGGGAAGGCTAGAACACAGGTTTATGGATTCCCAATTCAGTGCTCTTTTCACCAAACTTCACTAGAAGGTCAGGCCTGATATCCCAATAGTTAAGTGCTGGGCTGCCTATCCAGTCCCTTCTTGGGCAGTGCCTTAATTCTCTGACTTTGGAAAATTCCTTCCTGGCCGTTAGTCAGCTCAGGTCAGCTTTGGCTCTGCTTACACATCCATTAATTCCTATTTACTGAGTAAAAGAATTGGAAATAGTGCAAGAGCCCATATGCAGCCTCAGCTAAGGTGCTGAGAGGGAGGGCTTCCAGTTATCCTCTGGGTCTCTAAATAGAGGCTTGGAGGGAACTGGTTCCAAACAAAATTCATTCCTAATTAAGAGGTCAAGAATAAGCCATTCCAGACTAAACTTATTTCTGTTTTTCAACGTAAGTTATTAAATGATAAATCAGGGAAATATACAGTTTCCCTAGACTTTAGAAAGCAACATAACATATCTCTGGAGAAATGTTGAATAGAGGCTAGTACAATTAAATTGATTTCAGAACTGTTTCATGGTCAGTGTGTCATTAATAGTTCCATATGAATTTCATAGGTCTGTGGGAGTGCTTCAGGAATATGTGCTTGGACTAGGAAGTTTTTATCAAAGATTTAGATAAATGAAGAGATGGCATCCTTAGCACCTTTGCAAGCCAAGCCCAGGAGACACTAGATGACACAAAGTGTTGATAGGTTACAAAATTGGGCTGAATCTAACAAGATGCTATTTATTAAGGATAAATGGTAAAGGCTTACACAAGTTCCCTAAAGTCACAAATACAAGACAGGGTTAGACAGCAGTTCATCAGAAAAGGTCTGGGGATTTTATTAAAATCCAAGCTCAATATGAGTCAACGGTATATGCCAGCAGAGAAAAGCTGTTTTCTTGAGCTGTGTCTTAAGAGAGGCATAGCTTTATGGGAATAAAGTGATAGTTTCGTTGTATCTGACCCTTGTTAGACCATACCTGAAGAATGATGTTCAATTCTGTTTACTGCATTTGAGAAAGTACATGGATAAACTGGGAATGGGGCGAAAAGGGGAAGGAGGCAACTAGAATAGTAAAAGTCCTTATGTCCATTCCATATGAGGATGGGTCTAAGGGGCTGGGAGAGAAGATATGTTATGTCAGCTGCCTTCAAATACTTGAAAGGTTATATAATGTAAAAGAGAAATTAGATTCATTATGTTTGGCCACAGAGAACATTACTGGGAGCAATGGCCAGAAATTGCAAATATAGATAAATTTAGGCTCGACATGAGGGGGAGACTTCCTAATAATTAGGGCTATCTACTCGTCCCAAAATGGATATGGGTTGCCTTGAGAATCAGTGGGTTCCCCTTCCCCCCCCTTACTGGAGGTCTTTAAGCAGAGGCCAAATGACCATTTGTCAGCTGGTGGGGATGGATGGTTTCTCAGATATGGGTTGGACTAGTTGGCAATTCCAACTCTAAAATTTAACATAATTTTGTCTCTCTGTGTGTGTGTGTGTGTGTGTGTGTGTGTGTGTGTGTGTGTGTGTGTGTGTGTGTGTAAGCAGAGGATACTTTCTGAGATGGCTGTGTCAGCTTTCTGCAGATTCCTTTTTTTCTCCTTCTTTCACTTAAATTGGACTAAAACATCCCTGAATTGGAAAGAGGGCAGCCTATATTGCAAGATCATCAAGAAGCCTAGCAAGAAGCAATTCCATAGAGGAAATAAAAACCCTTGAGATTTTAGAAACATCCATTTATGACCCACTGATAAGAAACTCAGCAGAGTATGAGACTTGCCCAATTCTTTCAAGCTAGAAAAGTTTCCACTAAGGGCCCAGCAAAGGAATTTTATTTCATCTGAAGATGATCCACTGTCTAGAGAGACTCATCACCAGGAACAATGCACAGTAAACAAAAGAACTCCTGTGGTGGAAAGGGAAGGAAGGAGAAAAATCTACACTTATAAAATCCTAGATCTGAAGTTCTCAACCAAGACTTAGTAGGGAGATAAAGGAGGCTATAGAAAAAGGGTAGACTCATCTTTATCTTTGAACTAACTAATACTAATGGACAGCTGGGGACCAGTTCCCCAGTGTTTTCACAGAGCACTCCAGGCCCTGATGGGAGAGTTTGTTTACTTGGCTACCAAGACTCAACCTCAGAGTTCAAAGGAAACTTCACCTGGCAAAAAGGACTTGGTCTATGAAAAGGAAGCTGGTAGATTGTGGGGCCTGGCTACCATTGAGATACTCTGTCAGATTTATCAAGACATAAATGAACTCATGTTCTGATCCATGGTATCATGAGGGAAGTTATTCACATGAGGAAAAAAACTACACGGTAGCCTTTGTTCTGGCCTAAGTAAACAAAAGAAGTCCGGCATCTCATTAGGCTCTTTCTGGGATGGATTAAGTATGAGACAGGATGAGATGAATCTTCAGACATCTCAAGGGTCTTTTCCCCTAGTGCAAAAACTAGGCTTATCAGAAATTGCCACCACCACCACCCATACCACCATGACCCCAGAAACTATATGGCTGACAACCCCAAAAAAGGAAAATAGAACTTCTGGGCTGAGTTTTGAACAACCCAACAGGAACTTGAACCACATTCTGACTCACTCTTGAAAAAGCCATTTCAGTATTAAAGATGGAAAAGCTGTAGGTGAGAGCAGCTCCACTGGGTCACCCAAAATTCTCCAACTGGGTATTTCTGAAAGAGGATGATCAGAACTCCATTTGCAGTATATGGAAAATTATTGCTTCCCCAGTGAAGAGCCATCCCAGGACCTCAAGAGTACTCTAGGTCAAAGCTGCCATATTTATAAAGAACACCACAAAAATAATTCTGGCAGCCAGAGAGTGAGAGGTCCCTCCCTCTTGTGCATCTCCCATTGTCCCATTCTTAAGAAGTCATTCCCCTATACACACTTATCCCCAGTCTTCAGAGTAAAGCTCCTACAAGGGCCCCTTGAACTGGTTTCCTGAAAGGTGCTGTCGGATGGAAGGTTTAGAACTTGCTGCATCTCCAAGTTTTCTCCAGACAACCTGTGGGAGACAGAGACAAGTCTATGAATAAAGGCCCATCCCTACTGACCTAGTGCAACCTGCTAATCGGTGGTCCTAAACCACCCTAGTTGCTTTCTCATTCGTTGACCACACAATCACTAGTATAGCTTTCTAACTGCCTAGTATTGCTTCCTTGGATATAATAAATCACTTGTACTGTTTTCTAATTGTCTCGTATAGTAATGGAATAGCAGAGCTGTAAAAAAAAAAAACAACCCAAAACCTTGGAGATCATCGAAGTCTAGCTCCCTTGTTTTAAAGAGGAGGAAGCTGAACTCCAGAGAGAGGAACTTGCCCAGGTGATGCAGAGTGGGGACTTGAGTTGGGGGGCAACCACAGTGCACCAAGTCTTAGTCTTCATCTTTTCACAATGACTTAATAAGATTTAGCAGAGGATGTTAGAGCAAAAAGGAGCCTTAGGAACCCTGGTCCTCTGTCCTCCCCCTTCATTTTTTCAGATGGGGAAACAGGCCTAGAGAAGGAATATAACTTTATGGTCTCACCCATCTCAAAATTCTGTGGTTTTGTGTCTCTCAGAAGACATCCCCCCACCCCAGAGATGGGCACTTAGCAGTTGGCCTTATGCTGATGGTTGCTAATTTCTACGTTCTGAGTTGAGGTCTCTGCCTGTACTGTTAGCAAAGGTCACTAGATGGCAACACTGGTCCAAAATTCAAACTAAGGAAATGAGCTTTCTGGCTTTACTCATTTCAAGCCTAGGAATCAATCTGGCTAAGGAAAAATGGAAGCACAGGCTGAGGAGGATGGTTGGGGTGGGGGGTGGGGGTCAGGGAGAGAGTGGAGGTGAATGGGCAAGGAGAAGCTGATAGACTCAGCAGAGCCAAACACCAAGGTCTCCCTCCAGGTCTAGGTATCCACTGGTCAAGTCTTTAGGAATGAAGCCCTGTAGTATTTCCCTACATCTGGGTTACCGGAGAGGCCTCCTCCTTAAATACCAATTTCTCTGGATTGTTGTCCTCAGACAAGGAGACAGTAGGATCAAAAGGGCAAAACAATCAACAGGTCGGTGGAGTAGACTGAGCTCTAGCCTAGCAGTCAGATTCATGGCCAAAGGCAAATTTCCTGCCTCCTCTACTAATTCCCCGTGTGATTCTGGACAAGTTGCTTTCCCCTTCTCCTCAGTTTCCCCTATAATCATCAAAATTTGTAAAGCACCTCAGAATTTACAAAGCATTCGTTGTCATGTCCTCTGGTCCTCACAATAATCCTGAGAGGGAAATACAGTAGCAATGATTATCCTCACTTTTCAGAAGAAGGAATTGAGACTCAAAGGGTTAAAACAGCCCCGTGAGTTAGAGGTCAGACTCAAACCCAAGTCTTCTGGTCTTCCAGGCAAGGGGTCTTTCAATTATATACTTTGCTCCTAATTCCCTCTGTCCCTCTATGGACCCCTCCATGCACCCCATGACACATGCTGTAAGTTCCCAAGAGCAGGAAACACAGAACGTCAGAGCCAAAAGAAAGTGGAGACCATCTACTTCCCAGTGGAGGAGGGATTTCAACAAGGTAACATCACTCGAAAGCTGTGCCTATACAGCTTAGCACAAACATGTAGAAAATTAAACTAGAATATCCCTTGGGGGTGAAGACGCTGGTATTATGATGGTCACTGTGAGCAGCGGCCATACTTACTCTTACGCACAGAAAGGCGCTACCTGATAAAAGCCCACTGGACTTGGGAGTCTGGGTACCTAAGTGTCCATCTTAGTCCTACCATTTACTAAATGTGTGGCCTTGGGTAAGTCACTTAACTTTTAGGCCTCAGTTTGCTCACCTGTAAAACAGAGGCAATGATCCTTATGCTACTGACCTCATTGGTTTGCTTTAAGATAAGAATGAATGTGAAGGTCTTTATAAACTAGAAAACACAATTCAAGGTTAGCTAGGTGATATAATGGTGTAGTATGCCAGGCCTAGAGTCAGGACCAAAGTTTAAATATGTCCTCAGGCACTTACTTGCTGTGTGACCCTGGGTAAGTCATTTAATCCTCCGGCTCAGTTTCCTCATCTGTAAAATGAGCTGTAGAAGGAAATGGCAAACCACTCCAGTACCATGGCCAAGAAAACCCCAAATGGGGTCGTGAAGTGTCAGACATGACCAAAAACAATTAACGACAATGATAAAGCACCAAACAAAGGAAACTTGTTTCAAATGGGGCAACCGTGGCCTGGAAAGGTGAAATGCTTTGCCCTGGGTCACAGAGCCCAAGGTGCATGGCTAAACAGTGGAGGTGAAAGTCCGAGAGCAACAGTCCTGTTCTAGGCACTGGTCGGCAGAGGGCAGCACTCACCTGGTTACAGCAGGCATCTAAGCCCAGGGATCAGATCTATTCAGCTTTTTAAAATCAGCTTAGCACATTTTCAGTTTAAAACAACAGCAACCTTTAGAAATGGAGACTTGCACCTCCCAGCAACTGCCCCACGTCACTACCACAGTCACCGTGATCAGGTCTTCTTTATTATATCTCACCACCTGCCTTTCCCCTTAAGAAGATGGTGGCCCCCAAATTTCCCTGTACAGGCAGAGCAATTGATCTTTGGATACATAGTAGGACCCACAGACCCTGGGACACAGAAATTCCCTCCTCCCAAAGGAGATGAGACCAATGCTGCCTGTGGGTGCAGGTGACCAAGGGGGAGCAGAGAGGCTACAGGGCAGGGCAGGGCAGAGGTCAGCAGACCACAATCCAGAGGCTAAATCTGGCCCACTACTTGCAAGCTAAAGATGGTTTTCACATTATAAAATAAGTTTGCATTCCTTTTTTTTTTTTGAATTATAACTGTTTTTATTACTAAGTTTCAACACTATAAAGAGAAATTTCCATACATAAAAACATGCAAAAATAATAGAACTGTATATGTATTCTACCTCATACCACTTGCTTTAAACATACAATTTTATACTTTCAAAACAGTTCTGCTTGTCATGTTAGGGGTTGAATTTCGCTTCTGTGAATTTACACAAATTACAATGGATCTAATAAGTTTGTATTCCTAAAAATATAAAAATTATTCTTAGCTCCTAGGCCATACAGAAGCAAATGGTCATTTGCCAACCCTTGTTATAGTGGAAAGAGTTAAGAGATCTCAGTCTGAGCCTACATGTATGACCTTAGGCAAGCCACTTTCCTACATCATTGCCCACAAGAAGAAGGCAGTGGGATCATTCAGTCAGTGGGCACCTGGAAACCAATCAGATCTGAATTCTGGCTCTGCCTTCTGTATTCATTCAGAAGCAAGATGGTACAAGGGAAAGAACGCTGGCTTTTGAGTCAGAGGACCTGGATTCAAATCATGCCTTTTTCTCACACACCTATATGGCCTGGGCAAGTCACTTAATCTCACTGGGCCTAAATTTCCTCATCTATAAAATGAAGGAGTTAGACTGTATGGCCTCTCAAATCTCTTCCAGCTCTACAACCACATATAATCCTATGAAGTTGCTGTGCTTTTTGAGAACAGGAGCTGTCACGCAGCGGCTAGCTTACGAGGCACTTAAAATGGGTGTTGCCATTATTGTTGGTCTTTAGTTCACTTCTCTGTAAACTGAGACTCTGAATCCAGAAGACAATCTCTAAGGCCTTTAGCAATGTCAACATTCTAAAAACCTATGAATGTTTCCAACCTCCCAGAAAAAAAATCATTTCTCAATCAACCTTTCACTTGTCAAAAATCCATTCCCATTCATTATTAACAATCTTGCAAGGGAGTCAAGACAAGAATTTTTCATCCCCATTTCATTTTTGAGGAAACTGAGGCCCAGAGTAGTCAGGAGACATGTCCACAACTGGCAGATGGCAGAGCTGGGACTGGAAGGCAGGTTTCCTCCATCCTGCCTATCACATGAAGACCTGAGGCCACATCCAAGTGCCCTTTGGTGACTGGAACCCAAACTTTATTCATTCTAGAGAGAAGGGCAAGAGCCATCAGAACAATTTCTCCAAGATCCCATAGAATTTAAGGTCATTACATTGCACATTTCACGGACGATTGCTTTCTCCTTTTCGCTCAGGTCCTCCTCATAACTGTCCTGTATCTGCCTGTCCAGGTTTTCATGAACTTCCAAGACCTAGAGGCAAATGGATGCACAAAGGTTATTAGGGCATATTTTTTTCCTCCAGTAGAGGTTTACACTTAGACTGGTTTAAACTCAGTCTTCCAGCCCTGGATTTTGTTGCAACTGCTAGATAAACTGAAAATATCTTTCTTCCCTCCTTGTCTCATAATTAGATATATGAGCCCTTAAGGATTGAGTGATCTGCATTTGAAGGACACATAGTAATGTCCAGTCACTGTTCTTTGACCAACTATAATCCAGAATTCACCATGAGACTCTACATTTTTTCTATATAAAGTCTAAGCTTGCTAGTCTAACATTCGAGACCCTCCTGATGCTGACCCCCTACTTTCCCTTCATATCCCATCTACACTTGCTGCTCAACATTTAAACAATGATCTGCTCTAAGAGAGATCTTTTAGTCTCCACCACTGCTTAGGTATGTGACCACAGGCAAGCGATTTCTCTCCTCTATGGGTCTGTCTCACCACGTATCAAATGAGGGGGTAGGATTTGATGATTCCTAAGATTTCTTCTCTAATATACATTTTACATAATAAATATTTCATAATATATACTTATGTAATATACATTTCAGCTCTAATATACATTTTATGACTCTTCAGTCCCTTCTGGTTTTGACATTCTATGATTTATGATTCTAATGGCCACTACTATTTATCCAACACCTGCACATTTCCAAAATGACTTTGGGTTCTTATGAGGGAGGCTCTTTTAAACCTTAAAAGACCACATAAAGATGAGTTATTATTATCAATATTCTCATTGCTTTGCATAATTTTCCTGCGAGGAAGGGGAGGAGGCACTTCTGTCTTCCTGTTAAGTGATTTGTCCGAAGTTGTAGAGTGGAAGAACCAGTTCTGGGACTAGGGACCCCTGCCTACTCCTTCCAGGAGGCTACATTGCTGCATATATTCTGGAACTACAGAAATATGGCACAAAGGAAGACAGCACAAAAAAAAAGTCCTACTCTTAAAAGCTCTAACACTGTTATCTAAAGCTCTTTAGAAAATTCACTCTGAGCAAATATATAAATATATATGTGCATGCATGTGTATGTATGTATATATATGTATGTATTTTTATATATTATATTAAAATTATGTAAATAATATAAACCACTATCTTACATGTCTGCATATATACCTATTTGGACATACATATATGCATGTGTGTATACGGATGGACGTGTGTACACACACACACACACACACACACACACACACACACACACACACACACATCCATACATATATCCATGATAACCAAAGGTAGACTCTTAGGTTCCTCATAGGTTTGTAGGTAGTCCTGTCTGGAAGCAAGGAACTGGGACTCAAAGAATATTACATCCAAGACTTTTAAAAGTCTGTTTCTATTATTATCATTACACACATAAGCACATGCACACACACACATTCTCTCACTGTCTGTTTCTCTGTTTCTTCTCTACCCCACCCCCCCATCCCCACAAAAAAAGGACAAGAAATTTTTCAAGAGATGAAAAATCAAAAGAAGTTACACATTCAGACAGTCAGTGGCATGTCAGGGACATAGAGTTCTAGGCTACTGTGGTCTAGAGTGCTCTCTGAGTATGTATGTATGTGTATGTAATAGTAAGGAAATTTGAAGCTCTTCCCTGCCCCTTAATAGGCCTGGGGAATTTGAAGATCTTCCCTGCCCCTTAATGGGCTTCACTTGGAGCCCAACAAGAGAAGCTTGCTTAGGGGAAGCTTGTTTTTCAGGAAGACCCACATCTTTTGTTACTTTGTAATTAGGCAGTGGGTCATGAAGGTTGTAATGTCCTCTGACCCTGAAGAAGTGTGTGTGTATGTATGT
>CM053581.1:341154985-341173708 GCA_028627135.1 Pseudochirops cupreus | reverse complement strand
GACCCACTGCCCAATCACAAAGCTATAAGGCACGGGCATTCCTGGAAAACAAGCCTGGCGCCACAGGCTCCACGTGACCACATTCAGCCTATTAGGGAACAGAGTATACTTTCAAATATCCAAGGGTCCTCAGGGTCACTTAGCCACTTTAGCAAAGGGCCTAGGGGCAGGGAAGATCTTCAGATTCCCATAACACCTGTCAACATCTTTTTGGTTCCTGAGTCTGTCATCCAGCCAGTTAGCTATCCATCCCAGCTTTGCGCCATCTGCCAATCTGATGAGTGTGCCAGCTATTCCTTTACCCAAGACATTGAAACAAAACATGAAGCAGCACAGGGCCAAGCAGAGAAGCCTGGGCTACTTCACTGACAACCTCCTGCCATGTTGACATTGAACCACTAATAATTTTTCTGTCAGTCTTGACATTCAAGCACTTCCGAAGTCCTCTAATTATATTATCATCTAACTCATATTCTTTGTTCCTCCCTGCAAAAATAGTGTAATCATCAGGTGTTACTGTGGCATGGAGGTATCTGTGCTTTCCTCATTCCCCACTACCGACTAGAAAGGAGGTGGGCTGGGGGAGAAATCCTCACAGACCACTCCTATATCTTCCCCCTGGGTTGCCTCAGAGGTGTAATTTTCCCCTCTAAACCCTATTACCTTCTCCCCCCCCACCTTCTCTTAGATCAGTGGTTCTCAACCTTCCTAATGCCATGACCCTTTAATACAGTTCCTCATGTTGTGGTGACCCCCAACCACAAAATTATTTTTGTTGCTACTTCATAACTGTAATTTTGCTGCTGTTATGAATCGTAATGTAAACATATGATATGCAGGATGTATTTTCATTGTTACAAACTGAACATGACCCACAGGTCGAGAAGCGCTATCTTAGATCATTGTGAGAAAAGAAGATCTAATGTAGTCTCATCAGTCATAGGTACACCAGCTAGTTCTTCAAGGAGAAATCCAACTGAACCCTGAATTAAGATTTTAAGGCATTATTTTGGAGGGAGGTTTATAGAATCATTCATAATACTAAACTGCAAGGAGATCGAGAGTTACCAGGGGACAAATACAAAGGGGGAGAATTCCCAGTCAGGGCATTCTATGAGATAAAGAAAATACCTTAGGGTTATCTTCCACTGCACATTCTGATCCCAAATAATGATATGGCCACAAATAATGAGAACAAACTGATTTATTTTTTTAAAAGAGTACAAATCCAGCTTCAGACACTTCCTAGTTGCGTGACCCTGGGCAAGTCATTTAACCCTGAATGTCCCCCAAAAAAATCTAAACGAGAAAAAGGAAAAAAAAAAGAGTCCAAACTACCATTGGCAATGGGGAATAAGAAAATAGGAAATCCAGGGGGTTTTTCAGCTCTCTCTGAATGGATGGAATGGGGAAAAGAAAAAAAAAGAAGGGAGGAAACTGCCCTACACCTGAATTCTGTGGAACAGGAATGATCACTAAGTGTGGGGCTCACCTCCTAACCCCATTGCTTTTCTGCTCCCTCCAGTGGGAGAAACTTCTTACAAGCACTGCATGCAGGACTCCATCCCTCCAGTTCCCTGTCCACGACACCTCTGCCAGAGCCCAGATCTTGCTGTCACTGCTACTTCTCCACTGCCTTGCCAACCCAATACCTCATTTCTTAAGCCATATCTTCTTTGCCTACACTGCCAATTAAAGCCCTGAAAAATCAGATCCCATGCTATTCCCAATTCTAGAGCGTGTCTTCTCCACGACAGAAACACCAAGATGGCTATGCAAACAGATTCATCAACCAGATATGCAACATCATTGTCCTCTGAGGCTTTTATCTGCTGATTTCCAGCCCTCAGGCGAAAGGGAGGATTACATTGGTATGATACACTTTATTCAAAACTTTGTTCGAATTTGCTAAGTTATATCCATAGCAAACCCTTCATCTACTTAGTTTGATCTTGATTAAAAAAAAGAAAGTTAGTGAGGCACGACCTGTACTTGATAGTGCTATCATAGCCCTTTATAGTCAATGTTTCCCTTACTAGATATTCACCATCATCTCTTCTATATGGGGTCTAGATCAGACTCTTCTATATTCACCATCACCCGTTCTATAATGTTCTCAAGGCCATTGGCCTTGAATATTAACACTATGTTCTTTCTTTTTCTGAAAATGATGGAAATCTTTGCCTTCTCCAATCTAATTTTTCATAATCTCTTATACATTATGGACAGTGACAATCCCATCAACCAACCAGCCCTCCTAATACTCAGTGGTATAGAGGCCGTACTATAGTCTATCCAGGCCAAGCAACTTGAGCTCTTCAAGGGCATCTGAGTGTTCTCTTATTATTTTCTTACTAGGTATCAATTCCCTGTTGTTCATTTTGATCCTGTCATTTCCAGGGCAAGAGTCATTTTCTTTGGCAGAACAAAAATTTTTAAAAAAAGAAGCAAAACTACATTTTTGCAACTCTGCCATTTCTCTGTTGTCAGTTATTATTGACCCATCCATCTCAAGCAAAGTCATATTCCTTCTTTGATCTATTTTTCTAACACAGCTATGGCCATGAAGGTAGCTGAAGCAGGCAAGTTAGGACTTGGTCAGACATCAAAGACACTAAGCTCATCCACTATCCACTGCATCCCCAGCCATCAGCAGTCTTCCTGACTTTTGTCCTACCGCTAGACTTTGATGCCTCAGGAAGAGAGAGTGAAGCTGATGATTCTGTGCAACTCTGCCTCACTTAAATCCAATTCATGCTCAAGTCAAGACATCACAGAGGGGTTTCCTCTTCAGAAACAAAGGATAAACAACAAGAACCTCTCCCCCCTCTTTCTTTTCGTTGTCCTTTGCATCCTTTACCATCTTCAGCTCATTATGAGCTTTCACAATCCACACACTGGTTTTTACAGGACCACACCATGTTCTTTTGCTCATCTCCTGTCTTCTGGCCTTGCCTCCATCTTCAGAATACTTCTTCTTAAAGTCTAAATTGGTTAGTGAGATCCTTGTGTACTCAAGGCTTCTTGAGTATCCTCCCTGACTGACCACCCCTGTAGCATTTTAGTCTCTGGGATCCAGTTTTTATTCTGAACTCTTAAATCTACTTTCCCAAAATCAAGGATACATGTCACACTATGACTGAATCACCTCTTTCTCTGTCACATACTCTATGAGGGAATGGTCCTCAAATCAAACAGAACTCCAATTAGGAATGCTGATGCTAGGGGAGAATTTCGTTGCTTGATCCCTTCCTCCCTCTTAGCCCACAGAAGACAGTTGTCCCACAGTTGGATGCAGTCTCACTGGCCCCCAGAGGTGATGGGGAGTGGAGGGTGTGGTATAGGGAATAGTTTGCTTCAGAGGGGGTACAAACTGAACTGGACAACCCCTGAGAGAAGACAGAGGCTGAGAGATGCAGCAAGAAGGTAGGACCTTTGAGACAGAGGCAGGCCTGTGGAGGGACAGAACCTTTGCTGGGCCTCCTGGCTTGCACAGGGAAGTATACTTCCCAATTCCTTCCACCTACATTGGAATCTGGGAGCAAAACCCCGATCATTCTACCCTGCTTATGGCTCTCTTCTCTGGAATTCAGTTTCCTCATCAACGAAATGAGAGGATTGGACTGAGTTAATTTCAATGGTCCCAATTTCGATGATTTGTGTCCATGGTTCTAAGGTCCCTTCCAGCTCTGATGTTCCTTGTTCTATGATTCCTTCCAGATCTGACATTCTATGTTCAATGTCCTTTATAACTCTGACATTGCATGTTCAATGCTTCTAAGGTCCCTTTTAGCTCTTCCATTCTGTCCTGTGATCTTTAGGTTCCTAATATCCCATAGCTCAATGATTACATGGTCCTTTTAA
This sequence comes from Pseudochirops cupreus, assembly GCA_028627135.1. Classification (NCBI taxonomy): domain Eukaryota; kingdom Metazoa; phylum Chordata; class Mammalia; order Diprotodontia; family Pseudocheiridae; genus Pseudochirops; species Pseudochirops cupreus. Next base: position 341,169,844 of record CM053581.1, on the reverse strand, counting down.
GACTATCAGTCTATGTTCTATGGTTCTAAGGCTAGTTCTGACCTTCTAGATTCTAAGATCTAAGGTATTTTCTATTTATTTGCTTGCCCAAAGTCACACGGCTAGTTTGTGTGTGTGTGTTAAGTGTCTGAGGCTGAATTTGAACTCAGGTCCTCCTGACTCTAGGGCCGGTGCTCTATTCACTGCGCCAACTAGCTGCCCCTCTAAGGTATTTTCTAGCTTTTATTAGTTTATGGTTCTATTCACTAGTGGTATTCGCATAATACTACTCTCCTATTTCCTTTATAGACTATTCTGCTTTATCTCTAAATGTCCTATCTGGCTTATGTGTTTTTTTTAAATTAAAAAAAAAGTTTTATTGGGGCGGCTAGGTGGCACAGTGAATAGAGCCCCGGTTCTGGAATCAGTAGGACCTGAGTTCAAATTTGACCTAAGACGTTTAACACTTACTGTGTGACCTTGAGCAAGTCACTTAACCCCAACTGCCCTGCCTTCTACCCCTCCAAAAAGGAAAAAAAAAAGGTTTTATTGATACTCATTTTGCGGGGGGGTACTTGTTTTTTCTTTATATCAGAGTCCCCAATAGCAGATAACCTCTGTCTCTCTCCCATCCTCCCTTTACAACAAAGAAAAATAGTGCAGGAAAACCAAATGACAAATGTATCAAATCTGAAAAACTGTTCAATGTTTTGTACCCATAACCCCCACCTTCTTACTGAAAGGTAGTATAATTTATCACCTGAGACTGGCCATTGCGTTTAATCTGCCTTCTGATGTCTTTTAATATACTTTTATTTATTTATTTTTGCTTTTTGGAGGGGGGAAGGCAAGGCAATTGGGGTTAAGTAACTTGCCCAAGGTCACACAGCTAGTAAGTGTTAAGTGTCTAAGGTCACATTTGAACTCGGGTCCTCCTGACTTCAGGGCTGGTGCTCTATTCACTGCACCACCCAGCTGCCCCTTTTAATATAGCTTTAATTTACATTAATTTAATCCTTGTGCATATTGTTTACATTCTGCTTTGTTCACCCTATGTCAATCCACACAAATTTTACCATATTTCCCTAAATTCCTCATATTTTTAAAAAAATTATTTCCTTTTTAATTTATGGAATAAAAAAGCATTTTCACAATATAGTACAATAAAAAGACGCTTGCACATGAAACTACAAATCTACTCTGCACAAATTACTATTCTTTAAAATATATAACAAAATTATCATGTAAATTTCTTTATTTTTCTTCCCTCCCCCCAGGCAGCTACCATTAAACACAAATAGGTGTGTGTGTGTGTGTGTGTGTGTATATATATATATATATGTAAAAATATTCTCCTCTTACACTTCTCTTTATAAGTTCTTTCTCTGGATACAGATTGTGCCTTTTTTCATATGTCCTTTATGAATATTCACCAATTCTCACAGACCAGTTATATCCCATTGCACCCATGCAGCACAATTTGTCCTGCCCTTTTCCAATTTGTTTTCCATTTTTTGGCAGAGTATCAAACTGAAATGGCCACAATATTACCAAGTACAGTGCATTTAGCATGAGAGCCTCTTTAATTTGTGGACTGAATGGGGACTACATGCATTTAGCCTTGTAAGAGAAAGGTTGCCCCCAAGGGATCATGAGAGAAGTCACAACATTATAACCAGGCTAGGGGCCTCTAAGATTTCTGCTAATCAAACAAGGGGCAGTAAGAGTGTTACAGATTCCTCCAGGGCTTAATGAATTACTGCATTGACATGCTTCTGTTAAACCCTCTAAATCTAAAGTGGACGCCCACTTGCTGAAGATCAATTAGTTAAATACTTGAGTTTAATAACTCATGCTGCCCTGCTTGGCCCAGGGAATCTGAGAAAGCCAATAATGTCCCACTGCACCCCCACCATGGATTTGTAGAAGGATCATTGGCTCTGGAGTGAGACCAGGCTTTGAGTTCCAACTTCTGTCATTTACTATTTATATGACCTTGAACAAATCATTTAACATCCAATGGCTTTCCCCAGTTCCTAATATGCAAAACAGGGCTAATAACCTTGTACAGCCTCCCTCACGGTGTAGTTGTGAGGAAAATGCTATGTACAAACCTCAAAATGTTAAAGAAATGTCAGCTATTCATTTGTTTTTATTGTATAAGCCGTAGGACTTGGTAGGACAATAGAAAAAAGCACTAGTTCTGGAGTCAGAGGACCTGGATTCAAATCCTACCTCTGACTCCAAAAGCTTGTGTGGCCTTAAGCAAATCACTTAGCCTCTCTGAGTCTTAGTTTCCTTATCTGTAAAATGAAGGTTTGAGACTAACATGGTCCCTTCCAGCTCTGGATCATATGAACCCAATGGAATCACAGGTTAGTTTTATTTAGGAGTCTGCTATATCAGGACTTTTGTTCATCTTGCTTAGCTTCTTATTCATATATCTGGTCATTTCTACCTGGTGATGGAAGTTGAAACAAATTTATCAGTAAATTTTTAAAATGAGACCGTAACATCCTCAAATCATGAGATTTATACGTAGATGGAACATTAGAGGTTTAAAACAGATAAGTTCAGTGACTTGCCCAAAGTCACATGTGCAGCATGTAGTAAAACCAGGAAAAAATATATAAAACATTTTGCAAAGTTCCACGTAAATTTCTACTATTATTTTTTCCCTCCTTAAAAAAAAAATTTAAAACCATTGACACAAATTCCTCTAAATAACATATGAGTTAATGGTTCCTGATTATGTTATTGATGTGGATAAAGGGTGCCGAAAAAAAACCTGTTTTTACATTTAGGGGCTTGAATTTTCCACTTTTATACCACTTGTTTTTCAGGCTGGAAAGAGCTGCTCCTTTGCCAGTTGGCCAGGGCTATCCAGTCAGTCAGTCAATCAACAAGCCTTTGTGAAGTGCCTTGGCACATTACTTGGGAGTGCCCAGCTTCGTTGGGAGGTTTCACTGGCACTCTGCTGAGAGTCTCACCTTGCTGATTACAGGTTAGTGGCAGCAAAGGATGCGTCCTGATGCATGTTCTGCCTTCCCAACCCTCGGAGGATCAGAGCTTTGTGACTGCTCCAGGCTGACTCAGAACTCAGTGTTGGTGGCTTGAACATCGCTTTTACAAGACAAAACGCGAGGCTCTGGTGACTATTATCCATGACATTAGGGTTTCCTTCTTGCTCACAATTTGGTAGGATGCAGCAGCTGGGCTATTAATTGATCTCTTCTAGAAAGTCTCTTCTCACTTGGGGCACACAGGCACTCACTTTGATGTATAAAGGGCAGCTGGTGAGTTGGACTGACAGACCCTCAATGGCCCCAACAGTCTAATTCTACCAGGCACTTCCTCCTAGAATCACTGCCTTGGCCTAAAATACAGAGGATAGTGGAATAAGACTCCAGAGACAAATCTCTGCACACTGCTTTGATGAGCCCTCATTTCTGCTGTTCAGTCATTTCAGGCATGTCCAACTCTCTGTGATCCTGTTTGGGGTTTTCTTGGCAAAGATACTAGAATGGTTTTCCATTTCCTCCTGTAGCTCATTTTACAGATGAGGAAACTGAGGCAAACAGAATTAAGTGACTTGGCCAGGGTCACACAGCTAATAAGTATCTGATTTGAACTCAGGAGGATGACTCTTTCTGGCTCTAGACCAGGTGCTCTATCCACTGTGCTACTTAACTGCCGTGCAAATGCTCATACTTAATGTATACTGCAAGGATCTGCTATCTTCCCTCCACCAAGACAGGTGTCAACCTCTACCCAGCTCAGTCCATGATCTTCATGAAATGCTGGGCCTGGAAAAATCCATAGAGAAGCTGGTTGTCTGGATGATGGATGAATGGTGCCTAACTAAGCTCATACTTGAAACCTTCCCAGTTTGGAAAGTTAGGCCCTCAGGGTTCATGCTCCACTTGCACAGTCTTTGAAAACCCAGGTTCTCTTCCATGCTTAAGAGGAGGCCCCTGGAGGAGGGCTTTTGTGGAGGTTCCCATAGAGACAATGTAAAGAATAATTCTTAGATTCCTCCCAGAAGAGACAGCAAAAAGTCTTTTGCTGTCAATCAATCAACAAGTGTTTACTAAGCACTGTGCGTAGTGCTGGAAATACAGACTTAAATATGAACAATTTCTGCCCTCAAGGAACTTATATTTTTACAGATCACAGGTACACATAGAAGAATATATTTAATAAACAAGAGGTACTTTTGCAGGAAGGAACTAGCAGCTTGGGGGAGGGGATGTCTGGTAGAACGGGGGGCTAAGAGTTGTTTGTTCTTGTTTTTGAAGGCGACCAATGCCGTCATGGGGTGATGTCTTGACTTGTGGATGAATTGGATTCAGGTGAGGCAGAGTTGTACAAATTTGTCGGTCTCACTCCGTCCTCCAAAGTCATCAAAGTCCAGTAGCAGGACAAAAGTCATGACAGATGATGGCCCAGGATGCAATGGGTGACCTTGGTGTCTTTGACGTCCGACCAAACTCTAAGCACTTCAGCTGTCTTCCTGGACAGTGGAACAAGTTATTCTCATGTGCCCATTCTGTCAGGGAAAATCTTCCTGTGCTTGGGCTAGACACCCCCCCTAACTCACCGACTGGTTTGAGGTCCAGTGGTTACCCTTGACCTGGTTTAGCCCGTCTGCCCAGAGGGGTTACCAGAGTGTGCCACTGCTCCTGCTATAGCTTCTTGCAGCCACAGATGAGTGCTGGGTGTAGTGACTCTGTGCACATCTGTTAATTGAGTATACAATTAGACACTTCCGTGGACTAGAACAAAAATAAACAAGGATTTATTAATAACAATAATACCTACCAGTTATCCAGTGCTTTAAGGTTTGCCAGGCACTTTACAAATACTACCTCATTTTATCTTCAAAGCAACACCATGAGATAGGTACTGTTATTATCCCCTTTTTACAGATGAGGAAACTGAGGCAATGACTTGCCCAGGGTCATACAACTAGTAAGGGTTTAAGGGAAGATCTGAACTCATTCTTGACTCCAGGTTCCCTTCTCTATTCACCATGCCACCTAGATGCTTAATACAGGCCAGCTTTGTGCAAAGCCCTGGAGACAAAGAAAGCCAGGAAGAAAAATGGTTCCTGCTCTCTAGGAGCTTCTGACAAGAAAAGGGAAACATCATTTAAATAACTGTGCTGCTATTAGTTGTGTCCAACTCTGATTCCATTTGGGGTTCTCTTGGCAAAGATACTGGAGTGGTTTGGTGTTTCCTTCTCCAGCTCATTTTACAGATGAGCAAACTGAGGCAAATGGAGTTAAGTGACTTGCCCAGGGTCACACAGCTAATAAGTGTCTCTGGCCAGATTTGAACTAAGGAAGATGAGTCTTTCCGGCTCCAGACCTAGCACTATATACTCTGCACCACCAAATAACTATGTACATTGAAGATATATCATATGGTAGAAAGAGAAAATAATCTCAGATGTAAGGCATGCGGGGGGGTGGGGGAGGGAGGGAGGGGGGGAGGAAGACAAGGAAAAGATTTCCTGCAAATTTATTGCCCCAGCTAAGAGAAATCCCAGCATCCACAACAAGGTAAACCTTTTCCTCTAGATTTTCTTCAATATATTGAAAGAAGAGGAGAGAAATACTCTATGTCTGCATAAGTAAAGGTTGCACACCTGACAGGCTGTTACGGTTCTCAAATCCCTCTGAATGCTGACATTTTGTGTTCTGTGGATCTAAGTTTCCTTCTTAGAACTATCCCTTACTGGCAAAATGCTGCTATTTCTCACTAAGGCCTATGTCTATATTTGTAGAGCTCTACAAAGAAGGCCTTCCTCTACCCTCTTTCTCTCTATGAGAGAAGGTACTTCTCTATGTCACTCATATAGTAGGAACCCTGCATTGGTGAAAGACAGGACACCCCTCATCTTTCACTCCAATACAATGCATTCACTAATTATTCATATGGTGCCTTTAATGAACAGAGCTCTGTACTAGGAAGAGCCCCTCTGAATTCTTAACCTTAACCGAAAAAACCTTTCTTTTGATGCTTCTACCCCATTCAGCTACTGTCCTAACTCTCTTTTCCCAATTCCCTCCTAAAGCACTTAGTCAAGTTTTCTACTTCCTACTGATCCTACTTCCTGAGTAGCCACCCACTTTTTCCTCAACACCTTTCAACTTGGCTTCTGTACCCACTATTCTGTTAAAACTTTCAAAGTTTTGACCAACGACCTCCTAATTGCTAGCTCCATCAGCCTTATTCCCATCCTAGTTTTTCTGACCTCTCTCTGGGGATTTTGCTAGGTAAGCACCCCCTTGTACTCAAGGAGAATGGTGTGGTGGGAAGAGCACAGGCCTTGGAATCAGGTTCTGACTTCACTAGCTGTTTGACTACAGGGAAGCTAGTTTCTCCATCAGCAAAAGGGGGATGTTAAGGAAGGAGATGAAATAATAGGCGAAAAGTACTTTGTAAACTGCAAAGAAATGTGACCTAGAATTAATTGTTAGCAAAACTGGAGCAAGAGAATGGTCTTTTGCATCTTAAGCCACTATTCTTTTTAATATATTATGTTGTTTCTACTATCACAAATATCTGTTTCATTCCTCCACAGCCTTTTTAGGGAGATTATAAGCTTTGGTACCCATCTGGCTCCAGGAATATCACTGAATGTAATGAGAAAATGTCATCTACTTGTGTTTTGTCTTTATAAAAAGAGTACCTACTAATGGATTGACTGCTAAAAGCCACGTTCTGAAGGGCGATGAATAAGATCCTTGCCAAAACTTTCCAACAGCCTGTCTCATGCAGACTGGAACACAATTAGCTCAGGCAGGAGACTGGAACCTGGACAGTCATTAGACACCCATGGAAACTCAAAACAGTCTAGCTCTGTCATCAGTGTGACAAAAGGGAAATCAATCTTCAGATTTCCACTGTTCAAGGGAGGAGAATTCAAAGGAGAAAATTCTCTATACAAGTAGGGGAAGGGAGATTGCTTATATGGTCCTTAGTGAGAGAGAGGAGCATTTTGGCAGCAAGGGATATTTCCATAGCCAGGGATATTTCGAAGAAGGGATCTTAGATCCATAGAACGAAGGATGTCAGCATTTAGAGGGATTTTAAAACTATTAAGCCCCCCCCTACCATTTGCATGACAACACTGTAAAAACAAACAACTTTGAAAACCTTAAGAACTATGATTAATGCAACTAGAAGGGGTGTTAGAATCCTAGAACAGAAGTATCAAAGATGGATGGGGCATTAGATTCCTAAAATGCTGCCTATGATAGAAATGACCTTAGAATACTAGAACACAGAATATTGAAGATAGAAGAGGCCTTAGAATCCTAGAAGACAGGATGTCACATCTCAGAAAGAAGGCACCTCAGGAATCATCTGGTTCTACTCCTTGCTTTTATAGGTGAGAAGATCGAGGCCCAGAGAGAAGTGACTTGCCCAAAGTCAGATAGGTAGTTAGTTGGAAAGCTGGTGCTAGAACCCTGGTCTCTCTAATTAGACCTCTCTCCATTCTATTCTCTGCTCACAAAATTAAGGGCAGTGCTTTAAACCATCCATCAATCTTTGGCAAATGCTTACTGAGTAGCTAGACTTGTGTGTGGTCCTGTGGGCTTACAGCAGACATGTAAGATGCCTTCAGGAAGCTTATAGTCTAGTGGAGAAGACAAATCAAGTACATAAAAAGAGAATTAATAATGCATAAGTTGGCACAAAAAGCTCATGATTACTTGCCAAATAAGCAATTTAGACAATGAACAAAGGTACGGTGTTACTCAGGAAAGGAGCTTATTCTAGTCCCCTCGTTAAAAAAAATAATTTTGTTTTGTCATCAGTACAAATGTTTAAATATACGAATAAGAACCAAAAGACAATATTGGAAGATCTTAAACAATGATAAAAAAATGAAAGACATCCAATTCTCCAACAAACCAATCACAGAATAAATAAAGTAGGCAATAAAACATCCTAAAAATTCAGTAAAATAAGGTGAAAATTGTGATTGTGAATTGCACGTGTTCCCGTCCCCTTTCATCATTCACCTACTGAGCAAACAAATCAAGGCTTTGTCTGTTACTATCCATCATATTTGCCATGAGTTTGGCGGACGTTTGATTTTTTTTCCCCTTTCTTTAGACAGTTGAAGTCAGTGTTTATGATGTTCTTTTTTTCACTCTGGGTCACTTCCCATGGGACTTCACTTACGTGTTTGTATTCTCATCTTTGCTGCTTCTTATAGGCCAGTGATATTCCATTAGAATCAATTTATTTAACCATTCTCTAACCGCTGAACAGTTTATTTCCAGTCTTTTTTTTTTTACCATTATAAATAATTTGCTGTTGCAAGTTTTTTTAAAGATAGTCTTTTCTACTTGTTACAAACTTCCTTAGAATTCTAAAACATAAAATTGGATTTGAGGGTCAAAGGGCATTAACATTTTTTTAAAAAATTGTTGTGTAGTTAGATAATTGAGAGAGAGAGAAAGGCAAAGAAGGCGAAGAAGGTGAAGAAGATGAAGAAGAAGGAGAAGAAGAAGAAGAAGAAGAAGAAGAAGAAGAAGAAGAAGAAGAAGAAAGGGAAGAAGAAGAAGAGGAGGAGGAGGAGGAGGAGAAGGAGGAGGAGAGGGGGGGGAGAAGAAGAAACTCTGAACTTTCAGATGAGGTGACTGTGTTCTTAGTTTTGCTTAACTCTTTTACTTTGTTACAAGACACCTTTCCTAAAGTGGGAGTGATTGTAAATGTTTGTAATAACAGAAACAAAAGTGAAAATGTAAGACTTTTATTAGAGATGTTTAATGTAAAGTTGCCCTTTAGTATGTATTTCCCTCTTAGTCTGAATGTATTGCTTTTATTTAGGCAAATTCTTCGTATTTTTATATAACCAAAATAAAATACTATGTATTTATTTCTTCCATATCACAGTTGGTTAAGATTTTTTTCTCCTACCCATAGTTATGCAGAATTTAGGCTTCTAATCTGCTGTATTTTTTTGTGGTACCCTCAATATGGATGTGTGATCTCCTCAATCTGGAGGTACTCACCAAAGATGCAGACTGAAATGCATTGGTGTCTGCCCATACATGCAGTGCTTGCCCATGCCCTGTCATAATTTCCCAAAGGGAGTCTACTAAATATGCTGAAACCCTGCCTCACTTTCCCCCCAACTGATATCACCAGGGGACCAGTGGAGCATTCTAACTGTATGTTTTCTTTTTAAAATTTACATCACTGATCCATTTGGAACTTCCCATGTTTGATGTCAAATGCTGGGTTAATGTTAATTCAGTTTTTCCTGGAGTTTTTGTTAAATATTGGGTTCCTTCCTCAATGAATTTTGTCCTTGCATTTATCGAATACTAGACAGCAATAAGCATTTGGTTCATAAACTTTGCTTACCTAATCTAGTCTACTGATCTGTTTTTCTACTTTTTAAAAATCCAGTATCAGGTACTTTTGATAATCCTTTTCATTTTAGACCTGAAAAATGCCACTTTCATTTCATCTTGATTTACCCTATTTTCCCTTGTACTTCTATGTGAGTTTTGTTTTTGTTTTGTCCAGTTCTATAAAAATATTCTATTTGTATTTTAATTGGTTTAGTGTTAAATCTATAGATTAATTTTGATAGTAATGTAATTTTTACTCTACTAGCTTAGACAGGCCAAGAGTACTGATTTCTGGAGGTAACTAGTGACACATTGGATAGAATGCTGGGCCTGAAGGCAGGAAGACCTGAGTTTAAATTTGTCCTTAAAGATACTAGCTTCATGATCCTGGGCAAGTCATTTCATTTCTGATTTCCTAAGTTTCCTCAAATGTAAAATGGGAGATAAAAATAGGATCTGCCTTGCAGTGTTGTAAGGACTAAATAAGACGCTTGGCACATAGTAGGCTCTCTGCAAATGTTTATTTCCTTACCCTCTTTTCCTTCTCCAGGTATCTAGTTCTTCCTTTATTCTATTTTTTTCAATTGCTTTATATAAATTCCCTATGTGTCTTAGCAGGTCAACTTCCAGATATTTAATATATTTCGTTGTTTGTTTGAATGGTATTTATTTTCTATCCATTTTTCCTACTTTTTAAAAATAAATATGCTGATGATTCTGTGAGATTATTTTGTACCCTGCTACTTTGCTGAAGCCATTTATTCTCTAAATTAGATTTTTGCTGTTGATTATTTTAGAAAACCATCATGTCATCTGGAAAGAGATATTTTAGCCTCTTCTTTGCCAATGTTTACTCCTTTAATTTACTTTTCTTGTCACGTTCCTATCGTTGGCACTGTTAAAACTATGCTGAATAATAATGGTGATAGTAAGTACCCTTGTTTCATCTCTGTTGGTAATAGGTTGTGTCATATTTCTTCAGTACAAATAAAGCTTCATATGGATTTCAGATAATGCTTTTTATCATGTTGAAAAAATATTTTCTATTGTTATATTTTTTTAGTGTTTTCAACATAAAGAAGCATTATATTTTATTAGTGGCTTTTTCAACATTTATCCACATATATTGGATTGAAAACCAAATGGTTTTTTATGGTTTTATTACTAATTGTACTCATTGCCTTCCTAATGTTGAACCACCCTTGTACTCCTGATAGAAATCCAACCTGGTTATAATGAATTCTTTTTGATATGTGTCATAATATATTTGCCAATATTTAACTATATTTGCAGTGATGTTCATTAGTAATATTGGTCTACCATTATCTTTGTCTGCCTTATCCTTCCCTGCTTTAGTAATCAAGACCATATTTCTCTCTTAGAGAAAGAGAGAGAGAGGGAGGGAGAGAGACAGACAGACACAGACAGACAGAGACAGAGAGAGATCATGAACAAAAAATAAGAATAACAAGAAATGGAGGGAAAATGAGCAAAATTAAAAAAAAAACCTATGATACATAGTTCTATGTGAGGAAAAAAGCAATGAATAAATGTCTTAAAAAATAAAAAGTTCCAAGACAAAAGAAAGAAATAACCTGAATAAGCCAATGGCAGAAAGAGAGATTTATTAGGTCATAAATGACTGCCACGGGAAAAAGGGATGTGGACTACACAGAAAGATTTACCGGTAAATTTGAATCCCTTTGCTCTCCCTCTCTCACTGGCTTAGGAATAAATTTATTGATATTTTGTTTTAACAGACAGATACTATCTAACAAACACCCAAAGAGACCTCTTAAAAAGTTAGATTGTTGGTTATTTTTTTTCCTATCTTTTGTTTTCACGTTATCTAAATTTCTCCCAGTATCCCTCTCTTCCACCTATTTTAATATAACAAAGAATATTTATTTAAAGAAAAAAAATCAGTAAAACCAATCAATAGATTCAAAAAGTCCCAAAATATATGCATCATTCTATACTTACGTATCTTCCGTGTCAGTAAAGGAACTAGGGGGAAGTATCTTCTCGTAGCTTTTCTTTCATCTGATCTTATTCTTTGTAATTCTGCAACATACATTATTTCATGTTTTGTGGCGGCTGTTCGTTCCATTTAAATGGTGGAGCTGCAGGCACTTCAGGCACTAGATTCTGTAAGAGGTTAAACAATTTACCTGAGGTGATGTGGTATAGACTAGATAGAGTCAAAACTACCATTGTTTTTGAATGTAGGGTATGTATATGACGGTTATCTCAATATATGTACAGACAGATATGATCTGAGGCCTGGCCTACCTCTGTGGAGAGGAAGAGAAAGGCTGTCTTGACACTAGAAGTCTGCTCTCCACGTGTCTCCGGAATGACCAGAACTGAGTCTTTTATGGCAGCAGGTACGTAGCATTCTCTGAAACCATCTGGAGTCACATCTTCTTCCCCCAGGCACAGGACAGCCCCTCAGCAAAACTGCCCAAGCTTGGCTGTTGTTACATAAAAATAAATTCTTTTGAAGCCATTTGTTTTTGTCTAAGACATTTCTAGCTACCCTGCCCCTTAAACCGTTTCCCCACCCAGTGAACCAAGAAAAAGTTAAAGAAATCCAAGGTACTTCTGTACCACTTCGTACCCATAGTCTTCTAACCTCTGCAATAAAACAAGTGTATTTCCTTCTTTCCTCTCTTGGTCATTGCAACTATGGAGGAAATATCTAATAAGCGAATTATCAGTTAAACTTCCAAGGATTTTTAGTAGCATGAAAAGAAAGGAAAAGAAAGGCAGACAGCCCCTGATCTTTTTTATTCTCATAGCAAGATAGATGTTCATCTCTCTGCCCCTCTAAACACGAGAACTTGATTAAATGAAGCAAACCGGGAAAATGGATTCCTTTTCAGCACCTGTAATAGTCTGATTGACAGTTTTTTAAAAGAGTCCTCCAAGCCAGGGATTCTTAACCTAGGTCTACTAATGTGGAGAGGGGGCAAAATACATCTTTATATTCAGTGATCTCTCATTGAAATTTAGCATCTTCTTCAATTACAATTTTTTTAAAAAAATTGATTGATTACATAGTTCCTTTATCCACCAATTTTGGGCAACCCTGGGTGATTTAGTAGGAACTTGGGATTCTTATTCCATTCCACATCCCCTAGGTGATGCTGGTTCAGTCATTCCTACTTTATTAGCTTCAGTTTCACCATTGAAAAAAGGAGGATGATGGTACTTGCTACTCTCAGATTATTTTGAGAAAAGTAATTTGTAAACTGTAATCTTCTACAAAAGTTTATCCTATCACTTTCCGGTCTATTGAAACAAACACAACTGTTACTCCCTGCAGGATGCTGGGCTAAGGCTTTGAGGTGGAGTAAAGCTGAAATAACAGATGCTTCTGGGTCAAGGAGGGGCAAGGCAGGAGTGTCAAGAACTTAGCCCCTGACTAGGTGCTGCTGGTTATGCTTTGTTATGTCTATGCCCTGTTTGTTCCTCTGACTGTAATCTCTTTCAGGACCTGGACAGAGTTTTAGAAGTTTTGTTTCAAGTTCCTAATCCAGGTCCTTGTCTGGAATAGGGCTTCATGGAGGCACCATGGTGTGACATAAAGGGTGCCAATCATGTAGTCAGGAGACTTGTGTTCAGTTCTGGTACCACACTTGAAGAAGGACATTGATGAGCAGGAGAACATCCAGAGAAGAGTAACCAGGATTTTAAAGGTCCTGATTCTATGTCATATGAGTGTGGTTGAAGGCATTGGGAATGAGAGAATGGAAGAATAGGGAATGGAAAACTCAGGAGGACATGAAGGTTGTGTTCAAACACTTGAAGGGTCATTGTGATACTTTCATCTTGGCCTCAGGAGGGGAGAACCAGGAGCAATTAGTTGAAGTTGCAAATTCAGGTTTGATGTTAGGAAAAAAAAACCCTACATAATAACTTCCTAACAATCTGGAATAACAATTAGGACAATAACCAGCAAAAGTGAAATGGACTTGCTCTATTTTTAAATTAATTATTTTTCAAATGAAAATCTCCCTTTCCTTCTCACCTCTCCCCACTGCCAATATACATACATTGAGGAGACAAGAAAAACAAAACCCTTGTTACATATATGAATAGTCAAGCCAAAGAAATTCCCATATTGACCACGTTAAAAAAAAAAAAGAAGTCTCTGCCATGTCACCTCTCAATCAGGAGGCAGGTATTTCATCGAGATTCCTAGGAAATCACGGTTAGTCCCAGCATACACTGGGCTTCCTTTAGAGGTGATGGGTCCCCCTGGAGGTCTTAAAGCAAAGACTGGATAATCATCTGCCCACATGTGATAGCAGTGATTCCTTTAGAATGAGATGGATGCCAGCATCCCTTCTAACTCCCATTCTGTGATTCTGTGGCTTGTACCCTCTTGGAATCAGTTTCCTCATTGGTAAAGTGGGGATAAAACCCATCAGTCCTGCCTACTCCCAGGGTTAAAAAAGTAAAATATCATATAAATATAAGGTGTTATTATTGCTATTATGGGTTGCTAGAGGGAAGATAATGAGAACATAAAAGACTACCAAAATGGCAAGGGAAGTTTCCCAAAATTGTAAAAATCCCTGGCCCCTCTGGTTAAAACAAACAAACAAACAAAAAGTAACCTCTAAAGGAAGTTCTAATCAACATGTCATACCCTCTTTTTCAGGTCCTAGTAATCAATCAATTAACAAGCTTTTATTAGCACCTACTTTATGACCCCAAGCATTGTAGCTAGATAGGGGCCATCTCCAGTCTTCCTGATTTCTATCTTGTCACTGGACCCAGACGGCTGGTGACTTTGCACAGCCTTCCCTCATGTAAATCCAATTCACTTTCAAGTCATGGCATCATCGTTCCGATGTCATGGTCCTCTTCAGGAATGAAGGACAAACAACAACACTGGAATCACAAACACAAAATCAAACAGTTAATACCCTCAAGAAGCTCATATTCCTCAAAGCCTGGAAGGCCTCCAACAGAAGGCAGCACTTGACTTGAATCTTGAAAGAAACTGGGGATTCCAAATTGTAGAAGAGGGAGTGAATTCCAGGCATGGAAGACAGCCATTGCAAAGGCACCAAGAAGGGAGAGGGAGTGTCCCATGTGAGGGAGGAAGAGCCAGCCCGGTTTGGCTGGACCACAGAAAGGAGTGAAGTTAGAAAGGCAGTGTGGAACCATGTTGTGAGCTTTAAATGGCAGAAGAATTTTTGATCCCAGAGGTGAAAAATTGTCAGACTTGAAGTTCAGGAAAATTACTTTGTTTGTTATGTAGATAGTTGATTAAAGTGGGGAGAGACCAATTAGAAAGTTATTATAATAGTTCAGGCCAGAGATGATAAAGGACTGAGCAAGAGTTGAAGCAGTGGGAACAGAGAGGTGGGAAACAATGCAAGACCTTAGGGAGTTACAAATTGTTAGGGGTCTTCTATTTTGACTAGCCCTACAGCCCTCTTACTTACCCATCCTGGGTCTTCGGTCGTCACCGGCCTCCAGAGGA
>CM053581.1:341055337-341154485 GCA_028627135.1 Pseudochirops cupreus | reverse complement strand
GGCTGTCCGCTAGCTAATCAATTCAGAACGTCCCTGACTTTGTCTTTGTCCCTGTTCGGGTGCCAGAATATGTTAGGGGTCTTCTATTTTCACTAGCCCTACAGCCCTCTTACTTACCCATCCTGGGTCTTCGGTCGTCACCGGCCTCCAAAGGAGGAAGAACCAGACAGAAGGCGGAGGAGTTACAAGAGGTGGTTTATTCACGGGTGGTCACATCTCAAGAGAGCGAGACTTCCTCATTCAGAACTTTTATCATTATCCCTCACCCAATCACAAGCTTAAATTACATTTATTACCTTATATGGCAAATCTTCACAACAAGTTAGCTAAGCCATACACAGAATACTTAGCCCTTTACCCCCCGCCCCCAACAACAAATGACAAAATTTGGCATCTGTTGATATGTGGGCTAAGGTAGAGTGAGGATACCTAGGGTTGGTGCCCTCAACAGAAGTAGTGAAGTTCAGAAGAGGGGTGGGCTTGGGTAGAAAGCTAATGGGCTCTGTTCTGATGTCTGCCAGACATTCAAGTTTGAGATGCCCATAGGCAGTTGAAGATATAGGACTAGAGCTCATAAGACAGACTACAGTTGGATCTTCTCTCTCTCTCTCTCTCTCTCTCTCCATATATGAAATGATATTTGAACCAAAGAAAACTGGAAAGGTCACCAAGTCAAAGTGTGGAGAGAAAAGTAAGAATTTGACACGGATGACAATCCTGCAAAAGAGACTTCTATTTATTTGTTTATTTATTTATTTTCAAGGACTTTATTTTATTTTATATATCCCCCATATTATCACCAATCCAGCAAGTGTATGAAGGTTCCATTATGGTTTCAAAAGAGACTTTTTTAAAAGAGTGTTCAGATGAGTAGGAAGACAGCTAAGACAGACCAATGTGGAAAAGGTCCAAAGGGCCCAGAGGGACAAAGGAGATTAGGAGTAGAAAACTGAATTAAAGATTGAAGAAAAGATCATCAATCTGTAAGCTTGAGAATGGACCATTGAATTTGACAATTAATAACTCACTGATCACTTTATATAGAGTGATAAGATTAAAGCATTTTAAAGACCATCTGGCTAGCCTCAGTTTCTTCATTTGTAACATGAGGACAATACTACTGGCACTGTTTGAGGGGCCTGTGAGGATGGGTCTTTGTTAACCTTAAAAACCCAATGAAAATGAGTTTTTATTCCAGATGAGTAAATTGAGACTCACAAACGTTACTAAGCCAACCATAGGCCATATTAACTCTCTGCCCCCATTTCACCTCACCCTCCCAGGTGGAGAGGTAGGAAAGGGAGCCTTCTATCACCAAGCCTTTCCCTCTTTCCCTCCGCCCTGCCCTTCCCGGCCAGTGGAGCTACAGCCATATCAGTGGAGAGCTCGGAAACAGCCCCCCTTCTCCTTGCTCGAATTCAGATCGTTTACTAAGGAATCGAAATGGATTTTGTTTATCCTCCCAAGGCATTTCAGGGAAGCAGAAAAGGATTTCAGCAAAGGCCATCTCTAGGATGATTTGGGGCAGGTGGGTGGTTGGAGGAAGAGGATTGTGGTAGGGGTGGGGAGACGCGGAATATCAGTATCATCTACTTTGAGACAAGCTCCAACCCCACCTTTTCAACTCAGTCCCAGGCCTATGTGGTACCTGTATTTTCAAAGCGCTTTACAATCCTCGGATTGGCCGAGTGGGGGAGGGGCCGAAATCTCCTTTCTCTCGGAGCAGTAACTTGAACCTGCCGGGAGAGAGCAGGGGAGGGGAGCTTCGGGGCACTGGAGGGAGGAGACAAGCACAACCTGAAAAGACTCAACCATCGACGCGTCCTCCCCCCGAGCCCCTCCCGTCCCGCCCACACCCCCATGGAATCACCCAATCGGGTTGGCGCAGGGTGGGAGCCCAGCTCCTCTCCACCTCTGGCCAGGCGCCGGGCCCGGGGACTCCAGGCGAGGTGCGGGGGGAGCGGGGGAGGTTACAAGGCGGGCTGGTCAGCGCCTCTCTCCGCCTCCTTTCCTTCAATCCTCCCGCAGGCAGGCGAGCGAAGCCGGAGCTCTTCCGTTCGCTCCTCCCTCCTCGGGTAGGTGGGGCCGCCTCGGGCTCGGAGAGGAGGGGTAAAAGGGGAGGGGTCTCTGAATCTCGGTCTCCTCCTCCTCCCTGTAGAGCCACCGAGAGCGGGCTCCCAGTGCACAGCCCGAAGCCCGAGGCGGGGCAGGACCCGAGCCGAGCCGGGACCTAGTGCCAACGTGCGTTGTTCGGCAGGGCAAGGGCAAGGGAGCCACGACGAAGCAGATGGCGAACAGGAACCGGCCCGGCGACGGTCTCTCTCGGCCGCGGGGCCACTGAGCCTCGCCAGATGCCCGAGCCCGTCTCCCACTCGGACTAGCCCGCGTTTAGCTCGGGGCAGTGGAATTTCTCCACCTCTTGGTCGGAGCGAGGCGGCCCAGGAGAGCCCCAGGTGCGCTTCGGAGAGGAGCGGAGAGCTCCGAGCCCCGAGCCCGATTGTCTACGGACAGCAGGCTGCTGAGCAACCCGGAGTCCAGCAGGTGCCGGCTTTCCCTGTCACCCTGCCTCCGGGCCGGGGGAAGGGGCGCTGGGGGAAGTGAGTCTGCCCCTCCCACCCAAGGCAGAGGTGTGTTTAGGGCCGCGCGTGTGGGAAGGGGAGAAGAGCACAACTTACCGGAGATGCCCGGGTGCCCGGGGAGCTAGGGCGAGCGAGCGAGAGAGAGAGAGAGAGAGAGAGAGAGAGAGAGAGAGAGAGAGGGAGAGAGGAGAGGGGAGGGGAGGGGAGGGGAGGGGAGGGGGAGGAAAAAAAGTCACTTCTCTCCTCCTCCCCACTCGAAGGGCTCCAACGCCTCCCTCCCGCTCGGGGCCGCGATGGCCAAGAATGCGTCGGAAGGGTCGGCCAAGGAGGATCTGAGCAAGGTCCCGGACGAGGAGCTGCTCCGCTGGAGCAAGGAGGAGCTGGCGCGGCGGCTGCGGCGGGCCGAGGGCGAGAAGATGGGCCTCATGGTGGAGCACGGGAACCTGATGAAGGACGTGAACCGGCGGCTGCAGCTGCACCTCCACGAGATCCGCGGCCTCAAGGAGGTCAACCAGAAACTGCAGGACGACAACCACGAGCTGCGGGAGCTCTGCTGCTTCCTGGACGACGACCGGCAGAAAGGCAAGAAGCTGGCGCGCGAGTGGCAGCGCTTTGGGCGCCACACGGCTGGCGTGCTGTGGAAGGAGGTGGCCCTGTCCCAGCAGAAACTGCGCGAGTTGGAGGCCCGCCAGGAGGCCCTGGTGCGGGAGAACCTGGAGCTCAAGGAGATCGTGCTCATGCTGGACGAGGAGCGCAGCGGTGCCGGCTCCCGCAGCTCCATCGACAGTCAGGCCAGCCTCACCAATCTGGCGGGGGGTGCCGGCGGTGCGGGGCCCCGCGACGTGGGCGACGGCAGCAGCACGTCCAGTACGGGTAGCGGCGGCAGCCCGGACCACCACCACCACCCGTTGCACCCCCACGGGCACCTGCCGCCCCCGGGCCCCCAGCAGCCGCAGCAGCCCACCGCCCCCGCGCCCCCACTTCACAAAGCAGCGGATGCCAAGGCCGGCGCCACCCGAAGATCCTTGGACGACCTGTCCGCGCCCCTGCACCATCGGAGCATCTCCAATGGACTCAACGGTAAGAAGCCGGCTCTTTCTTTTGTCTCCCCGGGGGGGTCTGCAAGTCTTCGAAACCGGTAGTGAAAGTGCTTTGAGGGATTTCCGCGCTAGGGGGAAAGAGTTAGAGTTTTGGAATCCTTGGGGTTTAGATTTTCTTGGGACAATTCTTCAAAATGAGTTTTCTAACTTCGGCAAGGTTGCCTGATCTTAAAAGACGTGTAATAGGTGATTGGAAGAGCGGCCACTTGTGTGTTGGGGGGAGAATGGGTGTGCGTGCGTGTGTGTGTGTGTGTGTGTGTGTGTGTGTGTTGTGTGTGTGTGTGTGTGTGTGAATCCCTTTTGAGTTCTTTGTAGTTCAGACCCGGAATAGTGTTCTCTCTCTGGCCTCCCCTGGGTGTTCTGGTCCATAGAGAGCTTGAACTACTGCAGTAGGTCGGGATTACTGCTTTCCCTGGTTTGTGTTCACCTGTTAATTTAAGAGAAGCAGCTACCCACTGTCCTCTCTCTGATTCCATCTCCGCCTCTAATCTCCCGAGCCAGGAGAAACCAATTTCCTTCTACAGTTTTGCATTGCTTTCCAGGGGAGTTAAACAGATGCCCAAACTGTCTCCTGACACACTGTTTATATTTACCAGGAATACCATGTGGGCGGCCTAGGCGTAGATTTGCTGCATGAAGTGGGTGATTGGGTTTGTGATAATGGCTTGTATGTGTGTTTGTTTCAGTTTAATAAGGGGGTAAGCCTAGCCAGTAAAGGAAAAGCCATGATTTGGAAGGGAGGTCTGCAGGGTTGGCCAACCCCATAACAAAGGTTAAGGTTCTGTGGATTTAAGGCAAGTTTAAAATCTTTCAACCCTGCCATGGGGGTGATGGGTGGGTGGGAGGCAAGGGGTAATTGTGTTGATGGAGGGGATTTAGCAAGGGGCTTGGGGCCTAATCAGTTCTGGGATTATTTGCTCCAGGGAAGGAAACTACTTTTAGAGAAAATTCAAAGGAGGCCCAGACCCCGGGCTAAAGCTGAATTCTTCCTGTCTTTGTTGACATGCCAGCCTGAAGGTGAAGGCTATGTTTTTCTGGAGTAAAATTTAAAGCATTCTGCATGTTTCTCTAGGGAGGCACAGCCTTGATAATAACAAAACTGGAGGGTTAAGGCTGAAATAAAATAATAAATATGCTTAGCAATTAGAGGGGTTATCCTGCATCATAGTGTAAGTGTTCATTTCCAGTTCTCTCTTATAAGCAGAGTTTTGGTTCGTGAGAATAAAGAGATGTCTTGTGTTTCAACTCGCATTTGTGATATATATGGGAATATATCCATATACACATGTATGTGTGTTTATGTGTGTAGATGTATGCACATACATACATAATTGTACATACATAAATGTGTGTATATACATACATACCTACAGTAGTCCTTGGCAAAGAATGTTAGTGGTAGTATTAGGTATAAAGTGTTTTTATATTATCTCATTTGCTCCTATGGGGCAAGCAATCAATTAGGAGTAGCCCCATTTCACAGATGAGGAAATGGAGAGAAGTTGTGTCACAGCACATCCAAGAGATGTCTGGATAGGTGACAGTCTGAGCATATGAGAATGTTTTACCAATGTGAAGAGGAGATGAAGGGAAGAAGACATGGTTCCCTGTTCACATATTCAAAGGGATGCTATGGGGTAGGAAAAGTTAGACTTGTTCTGCTTGCAAAAGTAGGCAAAAGTAGGAGCACTTGGTGGAAGTGACCTACAGATAGGATGCTTGATATGAGGGGGGGAAATCCTGGCAAGTAGGTACCTCTGAAGAGTGCAGGGGACTATTTTTGGAGGTGTAATGGATTTTCAGTCACAGAAATTCTCCAAGCTCAAATGACCCACCCAATTCGTCAAGGATATTGGAAAGAGAATTCTTATTGTTTATAGATTGTAGTAATAAGCTCTCAGATTTTTTTTAATGTGCCCAAGGTCTCTTGGAAATGAAGACAGCGGTCTCTCTGTTGCTACTACCTTGCTTTAGGTGCCTGAAATAGTATTCAACTTTAGTATAAGTATTTTTCCTTTTTTATGCACTGAAAATTCATATGATATGGGGAAAACAAAACAAAACTGTCATCCTTAACTCCTAACTTTTGAATCCATTTTTCCTTGAGAAAACGTTGGGATTCTGGATTAGTAAATACCAGTCACAGCCTGTTCCCTCTTCAAGTGATGCTGCTTATCTTCCAGGCTGCATCTGGCTCTGCTTTGCTCTCTCTTCCCCTCCAGAGCTGTGATGGCACTTCCTTGTTCTTCCACATTTTTGGCTGTGCAGTTCCGGCTTCTGGTGGTTATTCTAAACTATTTGCCTGCAGGTGAAGATTAAACTCACCGGTTCTGGTGTTCTTTAAAAAGGATTTTGGAAAACTAATGGGGAAAAAAAGTCTTTTTTAGGATTGTAGCTCGTGTGGTGAAAATAGTTTCTCAACTCAGAAATCAGGATTTGGTATTTCTGGTTATCTGGTAAACTGACTGTGTGTGGGGTGGGGTAGGGAGTGGCTGGGAGTAAATAGAGGAATCCTGATTTGTTGGGACTCGGGTGGCCCTTTAATCCGTTTCAGTTCTATCCCTTCATTTGGCTGTAGGGGAAATGAGAAGTGACTCAAGTGATTTGCCTGAGATCTTGTAGGTAGTTTTAATAGTAGCTCTTAAATGAGAAAATAAGTTACTTCTGCTTTTACTTGGCTTGGTGAAGTTTAAGTTTAAATGGATATTTTGTTACACACTGGGGATCTTTTATTGTCATTTCCTTTTTGTTTCCACTCCTGTGAAGCACAGAATTTCTGTTTGTTAATGTCTTAATTAATGCACTAGGCCACCCTCCTCCCCCACTGGAAAAACAAAGACAAAAGCCCCAAAGCACTTTACGGAACACCCAGCTTCAAGTTTTCTTTGTGGAGTGGGAAGTGTCTAGGGAAGATGTTACAAGCAGGCAGGTAGATTGCCTACCTCCTATTCCAGCCTCTGTGTTTCTTCTGATTCCAAAACAGGGCTGAGAATTTTATTTAGCTTAAAGCAGATCCATTTTAGGGGGGAGAGGTAGGATTCCTTTTAATGCACATAGTAGGTGCTTAATGCCTGAACTGACTTGTTGAGTTTTCTTGTTAGAATATCTTTTGGATGAGGTCATTTATAGCAATGATCTCTCCTCTCTATGCAGTATAGCATGTTAAGGTTGCAAAGCACCTTCACATCTGTTATTTGCCTTACCTTACATTTATTAAGCCCCTCTAGTGTATGGAGCTCAGTGCTGGATGGGTGAAATTAAGTTCAGCTATGTAACAACAATTCAGAAAAAGAGGCAGAGCAGGTAGCATTATCTCCATTTGACAGCTAATTTGGTCATGGTTTCACAAGAGTGACTGAGCCAGAATAGAGCCCAAATCCACTCTTCTCCAGGTTCAGTGTTTTTTCTACTGCACCAAAAGCCAAGGAGTCACCTGCCATCATCTTAACATTCATTCAGAATGCCCAGAAAGTCCAGAAATTTGACAAAAGTAGCTGTAGAGCATTTCTGCTAAACCACACAGTGAGTATACAGAAAGGAAGTTTCACGATAGCAGACTGCTACATGGTTGTGATGAGAGCATTTACTGGAATGCATGGCTGTTACACTGCATGATTTCAGATTTTCTTCTAATGCTGATGCTCTATAGTTCTGTGAAGCCAAGAATTCATTCTGATCTGCATGGTGACTCAGTCTTGTTCTCTAGCTCTAGGGCTTGAGAATTGAACTGCTTTAAATTTTCGTTCTAGCACGTGTAATTTCATCAAACCATATAGCCCTTTCTCTTTGGTCTTCTGTTTGTTTGATAGTTTCAAGACAATTATGGTGACTTATCAGCACCTCTCAACAAATTGGAAATTACCCCTGTAGGGGGTTCTGTTTACTGTTTAGATGCTCTTAACTGTGAATCTGAATGGATGCCCATCAGTAAAAACAGAACCCAGAAGTCCCCAGCTTATGATGTGTGTACGGTTGTATAACAGTGAACTGATTCAGGTAGGAAAGATTTAGGTCATTATTAGCTGGAAGATGGAATCAATATTCAGAGCAAATGAGTGGAGAAAATCTAGAAAATCTTTTGAATACATAGGCACATGTACCTATTTCTCTGGCATTTTTGGATTGACAGAAGGGAACTTAGTTTGATACAGAGACTAGACAGGGATAGAATTGTTAGAACTCGTAGGGACCTTAAAGAACATTTATTCCAACCACCTCATTTCCCAGAAGCCCATGGAGGGACAGCAACTCTCCCAAGGAACATACAACCAGGAACAGAGAGGCAACTAGGACCCAGGTCTCCAAATTTCCAATCCAGGGCTCCTTGTGCTATTATTATGCCCTGCTCCCTAAACACTCATTTGCTCAATGAAACCATGTTCTTCACATTGAATCTTGTGTTCTATCAACATAACTAGCTGGATCTTAGTGATGTTGACAGAGTAGGAAATTCAGATAGATGAGCTAGAAAAATCCAGTAAATCAGGTTAATGAATTGGGGAGATGGCATTTGCTTATTTTTATGGTGTGGCAGTACGGCATAATGGGGAAAATACTGACTCTGGGATCAGAAGGCCTGTGTTCAGATCCCCAGATTGGACAGATTTACGACCAGTGTGACTTTAGGCAAGTCACTCACTTCCTTGGGACTCAGTCTCTTCATCTGTAAAAATGAGGAAGTTGTTCTAAAAGATCTGTAGGGATCCCTTCTTATGCTCCATCTATGATTACATCTATGATTCAATTATTTTTTTGAAGTCAAGGTTTTGTACCCCTCATCCATTAAATTAGAGAAACTTTGCTGTTGCTCAGATGGGATTACTTGCTTTTGAAGCTTTATTCAAACTTTGAGAAGGGAAAAAGACAACAGAGAAAACCCTATTTGTGTTGGTTTAACAGAGAGGAAGGGAATGGATGGTCTTTATTCCTCTGCTACTTTGTTTAAAAAGAAAATCACTCTGAATGAATCCTTTGTTTTGTGCCTTTCAGCATAAGAGCCAAGGCCAAGACCTCAGCTACTACATGTTACACTTCCAAAACATAACCTAATCTAGTGAACAAAGGTCAGCAAAGATTGATGGCCATGGTTAGATAAGGGTTTTTTTTCTTTTCCTAACCATCACCAGTGATGCTTTCATCACATTACTCCATTGGTAAGCCTTGAATAGGCTCCCAGTGTCCACTGAATGAATCCTTTGGGCTGGCATTCAATGCCCTCTATCATCTGGCTTCAGTCAACTTCTCCATACTTACCTCCCATTTTTTCCCTTTAGGATTCCTACTCACATGTTGGACATACACAGACTCATCCTTTCTACCTTTATTTGATTGACTCCTTTATATACAATGACTTCTTCTGTTCTGCATCTTTGCCTGCCAAGCTCTGCCCTATTCTTCAATAATAATTACTTCCCTACTCTTCAGTGATAAGAAGAATTTGAGCACGGGCACCAGTACAGGCACACACACACACACTCACACTCACAGTCACACTTTTACACACTCACAGTCACACTTACACACATACACACACAGGTTTGACCATGTCCCTCCCCTACTCTAGACGTTCCAGTGGCTCCCTCTTGGTTCTAAAGTAAAATACAGCTTCTCTGTCTAGCTCTTGCAGCACTTGACAATCTGACTCAATGCTTGCCATCCTGAATTATCAAGAAAGGGCTCAGTTCTATTCGGAACCTTCAGAGAAAGAAGACTGGGGTGTGGCGCATGATCTGTTTTACAATAATTTTCCTCAAAAAAAATATACTAAAATAGAAATATATTTGAGCACTTTAATGGTTAATCCAATTATCTGGGAAATGCCATATGTGTAAGAGATCACATCTTCAGTGACAATTGGATAAATGAGGCATCAAAATTAGGTATGTGGTTCAATTTTTGTGGTTGTTTTTGTTGTTTGGACCATTTCTTTGCCCCAGTGACAAAATTCCCTGTTTGGGTGATACTACCACCACTGCCATCACCACTTAGCAGTTATGTAGCTCCTATTATGTGCCAGGCACTGTGCTAAGCAAGTCACAAATATTATCTCATTTGATGCTCACAACAGCTCTGGGAGATAGGTACTATTGTCATTTCTCTTCACGGTTGAGAAAACTGAGGCAAACAGAGGTTAAGTGACTTGTCTAAGGTCACACAACTAGTACATATCTGAGGCCAGACTTGATCATATCTTCCTGACCCCAAACTCAGAAGTCTATCCACTGGCCCTATCCATTGTGCCAAAGACTTACAACCAATTCTACAACTTAGAGGTCTTAGAGAGTTCTCTGGTAGTTCTGGGAGGTTACAATGCCATGCCTATGGTTACACAGCCAGCGTACTTTCCTCTCTTTGTGCTTTGATCTCCTTATCTTGAAAAGGAGGGGAGCGGGCTATATAATTTCCAAGGCTCCTACCACTTGTAACATTTTGACTCCTCCATGGAGTTCAATCTGTTTGGATCAGTAGAGGTAGGTTTACATTATACTGGGTTTCTCTAGCAATTCGGATCCCTGGGGTGGAGGGGGAGTGGATGTAGTTCCATAATGTTGGTACCCAACAACTATGATCAATACAATGACTCCATAGTACAGCCACGACACAATTTCTAACAAACTTGACTAAGGAAATGTCAATGATTTGGCTAGTTTACATAAAGCAAGAAATGTACCTAAAGGCTTCACAGTACCAAACTTCAAACTACACTACACAAAGCAGTAATTACCAAGATTGTATGATGCTGGTTAAAAATAGAATAGCAGATTAGCTATCAGGTTCAGAAGCAAATGAACACAGTTGTGTAATATTCCACAAACCTAAAGACTTGAACTAGTAGGGTAAGAATTCATTGTTTGGCAACAAATGTTGGGAAAGCTGGAAAACAGTCCTATTGAAATTAGGTTTAGGGGATGGGACCATCGTCTCATAGCAGGTACTTCAGCAGTCTCCAAATGGATGTATCACTTACATGTAACAGGTCTGGGGTGTACTACTACTTCTGACACTTTGGGTGTGTAGGATGTTGGGCTTTTCTCAACTGAGTCTGAGCGGGGAAGGTCTTAGCACCGCTTTGTATACGGTAATGCAGCGCCTCACAACTTTTTATGAACTGAGATTTAACCAGTTAATGAACCTGTAACTATGTATTGAGGTACTGTTCTGCGGCGGGCCCTGTGGAGGGTTAAAAGGCAGACCTCACAGTCTGACGTTTAAAAACTCACTGCAAATGTAAATAATAAAGATCTTCATTGGTATATAAAAGATAAGATAATGCTTTTTAAAAGTTTATTTTCAAAGCATCAGTTTTTTTTATTCACTTATCCCTCTCTCTTCCCTTCCCCACTGAGCAAAAACAAATACAAAACAATCCTGAAAAAAATTCTATCAATACATATTGAGTTTTGCTTTTAAATAAAAGTGGAGCAAAAAGATCTTTACAGGTATTTGTTTTAAAATAATCACCAGCCTCACATAGTTTCTTTTTGTACCTTACAGTCCTTTCTAAGACTTCAGCGTTAGGACTGAACTAACTACATGGGGCAATAGTACGTCACTGGTGCCCATCCATATCTACTTTAATCCATGCGAAGGTGTTTATTAAAAATCTGCTATGTTTTGAATACTAGTCTGGGTCCTATTGAAATTATGGAGGCGTAAGACATGGTTCCTGTCCCTGGAGAGACAGAGCTACTAATACATAAGAAACAATTGGAAAACAATTAAAGTGCCATACTCTTCAATTAAATGCAGTACAACCAAACTGTTTATTTACTCCAACATCTTGATTATTTAAGTATTGTAAATGTGATGCTCAGAGATTCCTCTATTGATTTTTAAGAAACTGAAGCAAGGTAAATTATTTTAACTCACTGAGTAACCTTAGACAGGTTACTTTCTTTTGAGGGCTTTAGCTTACCGTTTTGTAACAATTAGGTGAACTGGAAGTGGATGATGTCTTCCAATTGTGACACTCTTTAGTTTTATAATTTTAAGGTTCCCTCCAGCTTAATGTTCTATGACTACAGTTAAAACTTTTTGGATCATTGAAGTACACTATTCTTAGGAGAAAGATTTTCTTGGAGGCAAGTTAGTTCCATTTTCCAGGAATCGTGTTCTGTAAGTCTGAGATCCTCTCCAGTGCTATTCTTCTGAAAATGAAAATTAAGTCTGAGCATGCAAATTAAATTTCCTTCTTTGTAGTTCTTGTTGCCTCTCCTAAGTCATATTTATTGTTATCTGAAGAACAGTGTTGATTTGTGTTTTGTTTTTCTTGTAGGGACTAAGGAAGGGACTTGTTGTATTTGAAGGCATTATTACCTCACAAAGCCTCTTTAGGGAAATGATGACTTTATGGGATTTACTAGTGACACTACTTTGGGCTTTACCATCCTCATTCTCCTGTCTTTGGATTCCTGATTTGAGTTACTGGAGCAATAATAATTTCCCAGTCTTACTGACACAGTGTGGTATTGTCTGTAACTAGGAATCTGATACCCCCTACCTCTGGAGAGAGACCTTTGTTATTGGAAACCATTGTTGACAAACTTAATTCTTTTGGATAAATGACTGTATTTTATGGCTATTGGTGGAACCGCCTACTTAGCTCTGTCAAAAGCAATCAGAGTGAAGACTAGTTATAGTGTTAGTGGTTTGAGTCTTTTGAGGCAGCTCAGTGCAGTGGGAAGTTAACTATATTTGAAGACCAGTTCGAATCTTGGCTCTTAACTCCTGACCATGTGACCCTAGAGAAGTCACTTCATTGGACCCTGAGCTGCCTCACTGATAAAATCAAGAGAAGTAATACTTATAATACCTGCCTCACTAGTTATGAAGAAAACGTTTTGTAAGCCTTCAAATGCTATAGAACTGCTACTCCGAACCATTATATTAGGACTGGCAAGCTGAAGTGGAAAGAAACCTGGTCAGGGACACTTTGGCATACTCATGCCTTTGATAATTGATTTACTTTGTGAACCTGGCGAAGTCACTCCCTGACTAGCCTCAGTTTTCTCTTTCTGTAAAATGAGATGGGGTTGGATAAGGTGATCTCTAAGCTCCCTTTCACATAGTGGGTTACTGAAAAGCTAAAAGTAGGCTCCAGGTGTCCTGGCTCCTAATCTTTGCAGTAAATTGTTCTGCCTCCTTTTATAACAAAAGTAGGAAAGTGGTAAGTGACAGCCATGTGAGGCATTGTGCTGTAAATGAGTAATGAAAGAAATCTGCCTTATAATCTTTGGCCCATCACTGACCTGTGACAGTATGAGCATCTTGGGAGTTCTGTCTTGATGCCGTTAGATGGACTTTTTCATGTGAGTTCATGTACTTTTACCATTTCCACTGAACATGCACAACATTTGTGCATTCTCCCTGATTCTCTTCCGTGTCCTCCTTATTTGTGGAGGATTTGTCACAAAGAGGCATATGGAGAGGAGAACCCTGGGTGCAAAATAGCCAGATAGAGGTAGGCAGTGCTGACAGACATACTCATGTTAACACAGCCACTGAGAGGAAGTTGACCCATTTCTAAAAATAGACAGTCTACTGTCAGGGGAAAAAGAAGGTCTAATTGTCTACTCGAATCTGTCTTTCTGTTGACTCTAGGCTTGTAATATAAGGAGGTTAACTCTTGTCTTCTGAATTAACAGCTTCACAAGGAACACAGGCTCACCCTTCCCAGTCACAAGAGCATTATTGTCTGCGGCAGCTGGTAAGGCTGCCCTTTTCCTATCACAGATCTTGAACGCCAGCATTTTCTCTTTCCTAATGAGCTCTTCTTTGAGAAATACATCCTTTGTGAAGGTAGTTCCGGTCACTGTAATCCTCAAGCTGGCCTTTCAGAATGGGGTTAGGTTTTTTGGTAAAGGTTGGGCAGCTAAGATTTCTGTGACTGTTTCCTACTTGCTTCTTTCAGGTCTAGCTTAGATCCCAGCTCTTTTATTAAATTTGATACCTATTTATTAGCCAGGAATTCCCCTTTTGTCAGTGGGATACAAAGATGGAGAAACCACCATCCTTGCCCTCTTAAGACCTTATTTTCCAATGGAGGGGGAGAAAAACCAGTATGATAAAACATAAAATATGATAGGAAGAGAGCAAATATCCAGATAAAGAATCAAAGGATTATTGGTCTAGAGCTAGAAGGGACTTTAGAGACCAGATAGTTCAACCCCCTTATTTTACAGATGAGAACACTAAGTCCCAGAGAAGTGAAATGATTTGCCCAAAACTGCGTTGGTTACAGTAAGTGGCAGAGTTAGCGTTTGACCTTTGGTTTTATGGCTCCAAATTTAATCTTTAGAGTTCAGTTCTCCTTCTACTGCAGGACAGCCTTCGAAATAGGCTGTGGTATTCATCATTGCTCGCATTTCTTATAGCATTTTCAGGTTTACAAAGTAGACACACTAATACACTGTTGGTGGAGCTGTGGATTAGTTCTCCTATTCTAGAAAGTGCTTCGGAAGGAGAAAGTCACTTTTAGTACTCCTAGATTCATTAAACTATGCGTACTCTTTTGACCCATCCCATAACAGCATTTTTTTTAAAAGATGAAAAGAACCCATATTACAGAAGTATCAAAGAACTGGACACTATCAAGTGTGTCCACCAGTTGAGGAATGATTAAACAAGTGATAGTATATGTGTGTCATTTCCATCACTTTCATCATAACCTTCCCATGAGATTGGTAATGCAGGGATTGTTGTCTCCATATCAGAGGTGGGCAATTTTAGGTTCAGAGTGAAATGATTTCCTCATGAGCATATAGCAGTGTCAGAGCTAAAATATGAACCCAAGCTTGTCTCTTGATTCCACATCCAGAGCTCTTTCGACCACATAAAATATTACAGACTGCTGTTGTGGGAAGCCTGTTAAACTCCCAGATTTCAATGGGAAGGCTTGGGGATGAGTCCATTTATGTCTGCCTTATCTGTCATTAGTCATAGCATTTAATATTTCCCTATTCATCTTCAAAGCCTAATTGTCTGACGGGTAGCAGGTATTATTATCTCTCTTTCTAGCTAGGAGAAATCGAGATACTCAGAGGCTAAATGACTGAGTTGCCTGAGGTCCAGCCTCTGGTTATCTTGGCCTAGGTTCAGCATTAGGAATCAGACCATTACATAAGACCCAGGGCTCTGCTCTGCGCTTGGGTCTTCTGTCTTCTGATGGGCTGGAAGAGGAGATGAGAAGTGCAGGGTGGAGGGGCTCAGTAGCATTGTGGATATTAAGAGTAATGCATTGTTGTTGTTTTTTTACCTAATATCTTTTATTTTATACTTTGTTTTTATATCATCTATATTTCCTAATAACAGCAGTGTTTCAGTTGGTGGAAAGGAACCATTATTTATTTTGTTTCTCATGGTGCTTTTCTTCTTGCAATATCAGAGAAGTACTGCTGTGTAAATGTGATCATGAGAATTTTAATGGTAAGCACAGAACTAGGGTCTTTCCAAGCTGACATTTGCTTTTTGGTAAGGGCAAGGTTTCCTTATTGCCTTCTGCCTAGTTTTAGCCAAAGTATAGCCACCTTTTTCCTTCCACCCCGCCACCCCTCCATAAGG
Source organism: Pseudochirops cupreus (assembly GCA_028627135.1). Classification (NCBI taxonomy): domain Eukaryota; kingdom Metazoa; phylum Chordata; class Mammalia; order Diprotodontia; family Pseudocheiridae; genus Pseudochirops; species Pseudochirops cupreus. The sequence goes on along the minus strand of CM053581.1, from coordinate 341,139,247 downwards.
AGATTTTCATTCTGTTTCTAACTGGGGGATGTAACTAGAGATGCAGAAAAAAATTACTGGGTCAGAAATGCATGGAACTAGATAACTATTTTTCTTTGTGTATCTGTTTTCCCTTTTTATGTCACTTTCATTTTCGAATATATCCTTCCTCCCTCCTCTTCTCAGTGAGCCTTCCCTTATAAGAAATAACCAAGGGGCAAAAAGCAGTTCAGCAATGCCAATTAATACATCACTCAAATCTGATAGTCTATGCTCTTTTCCATAGCCATCGTCCCCCTACCTCTACAAAGAATGAAAGGAGATGCATTAAAATGATTTTTAAAATTCTGAACTTAAACACTAATAAGATGAGTATTCCCATCTAGAGAGGAAAATTACATATGCAGCCGCAAATTTGTCCCATGGATGGCTTTCTTTTCAAAGCTGGCCTGATTGTGTTTCCTGCTGACCTTCTCTCTATCCTCAAACATTTTCTCAGATGCTTCAGATGACCCACTTTTCTTTTCTTTTCTCCCACTCCCTTCATTTTTGGTCACCTTATCACCAGTCCCTCTCATCCCTCATCCAGTTGAAAGAAAAACAAAACTCCTGTATCAAATGTGCATGCCCAAGCAAAACAGATCCCCACTTTGGTCATGTCTGACAAATCATGTCTCATTCCTCACTGCACTGTCAAAAGCTGGGTATCGTGTTTTGTCATTGCTCCTATAAAATCATCACTGGGCATTGTGTTGATCAGATTTCTTAAGTCCTTTAAAAAATATTTTTTCATTATAATGTTGTTGTTCTGTAAATTATTTTCCAAGATCTGCTTACTTCACTCCATATCGATTTATGCAACACTTCCTGGTTTTCTCTGACTCTGTTCCTTTCATTGCTTCCTACAGCACATTAATAGTTCGTTACATTCATGTCACATAAATTGTCCAGCCATTCTCCAAATGAAGTCTCCTCCCTTAATTTCCAGTTCTTTGATATTTTTGTACTTGTTTCCTTTTTCTCTTACTTTGATCTCTTTGGGGAATAAAGCTATGCACAGTCAAGCGACATTTTGGGCATAGCTTCAAACTGCTTTCTAGAATAGGCTAGACCAATTCACAGTTCTACCAACAGTGTATTAGTGTCCCTCTTTTCCTGCTGCTCCTGCAGCAATGGCCATTTTCTTTTTTTGTCATCTTTGCTAACCTGGGTATGAATTGAAACCTCAGGTTTTAATATTCACTCTCTAATGATTAGTCCTTTGGAGCATTTCTTCATAAATTGTTGATATCTTGAATTTCTTCTCTTTAGAAATGTCCTTTGGCTATTTATCTCTTGGGGAATGGCTGTTGTTCTTACAGAATTGAATTAATCCATTTTATATCGTGGATGTCACATTTTTATCAGAGAAATGTACTGCTGAGATTTTTTTTTTTGTAGTCAGGGAGGTGCATTTTCTCAACTTTTCTCTTGAGCCAAACTTGATCATTGCAATTACACCCTATTCAGTTCTGCTTTTTAAGAGCCATAGAATTTTAAAGCCTTAAAAAAGAAGAGACCTTAGAATCAGGGAATTACATTTTTTTTTAAAATAAGGAAAGTGAAATCCAGAGAGGTTACATGCTGTCCTGTATAAAAGTTATGTATAGATAGGACTAGAACCCTGGTTTCTTGCCTGGGTCCCCTTTCCATCATATCCTTTTGTTTCATGTTATATAATCTACTTTTGCAGCCTTTCTCATTATTAGCTTCTTTATTAGGCTTGTTTCTGCTGTGTTTCATATGTGGCTCTGGGTCCCCATGTCACTTTAGGAAATGAAAACTCTCTTTAAATGCTCTTTGGGGATTTCATGCCCCATTGGGAATATTTTTAGATAAAGTGTTTCTTGTGGGCATGCTGATTGGATACGACGTTACCTCTGTTGATACTAAATCCTTCTAATAATGATGTCAAGACAGAAGACTTTTATTTACATGTAGTTTGAAGGTATTTAGGACACACTGTTCTTTTAGTCCTGCTTCATTTTTCAACCTCTCATTTGGCCCTCCTGCTCCCTTGCAGCTTGTGAAGCAGGGAGGGGGATGGTCTGCAAGAGCCTGGTGTCACTTTGATCTTTCCCTTGGATTTGCAGAGCTCCTAATCCTGTTCCACTGAGTTAAAAGCTTGTGCACTGCTGAATGTGAGGTTATGTGATCTGCCCCTGTAGTGTGTGAAGATGGTATATTATGGGAAAATACTGAAGAAAAGGCCTCTTGTTTTCTGGGCTGTGGTGCCACTCTGGCTCCTTCAGCTACAAGAGGGATGGGGCTATTCTCTGCTGTCTTCCCCTAGTTTCCTTTTATCTGGTATTATTTTGTCTGCATCAGGCAGACATAGGCTGGAATCATGGGGAACAGGCCCTTCTAGCCTTTTGACTTGGGGTAGTATTGATAGGAGGTATCTTCTGAAATATGTCTTTTGTCTGCAATTTGAAGGTCAAATGGCGTGGAAATAGCCCAAGTCTTCTGATTCCAAGGACTGGCTCTGCTGTAAGCTTGACCTTGTAATCTTAGGCAAGTATTTTTGCTTTCCTGAGCCTCAATTTCCCCTTTCAGAAAAATGTATCATTTACCTCCCAGAGTGATTGTGAGGCATCAGATGAAGTGATTGGATTGTAAAGTGTTTTGTAACTACAAAGTGCTGTAAAAATGTGAAGTAGTTCAGCCAAAGGCCTAAGATTTATTTCCATTTAACCTCAAATTAAATAAACAATACTTCTCACCAGCCTATTTGGGGAAAACTCTTGGGTAAGTGAAGCTCAAATCTGAAATTACTTTTTTTTTTATTATATTGACACATCCCCTAACTTGAGATAACAAACAAATCAGAGATATTACATATATCGTAGGACCATGGAATGACAGGGAAGGAAGATTATTAAGTACCTACTATGCACCAGACTCTGTGCTAAGTGCTTTGCAAATATTGTCTCATTTGATTCTTATAACACCCCTGGGAGATAGGTGCTATTACTATACCCATTTTACAGTTGAGAAAACTGAGGTAGACAGAGCCTCAGGGTCATATAGCTAGCAAGTATCTAAGACTGGCTTTGAACTCAGTTCTCCCTGACTCCAGGCTCAGTGCTCGGTCCATTGCACCATCTCTAGTAGCTGCTGTCAGAGCTACAAGGAACCTTAGAATCATAAAACTTTTAGAATGTTGAATTGGAACATTATTGATGTAATCATAGTATGTAGAACATTAGTAGTAGGAGGGATCATATAAAAAATCCATATCAAACTCCTCCAAATTCTTCATTTTATAGATGAGAAAAATGAGCACCAGAAGTGACTTGCCTGAGGTCACACAGTAAATTAGTGTTACACCCAGGACTAGAACTTCTCTCCAACCGTAACAGCAGGTTGCTATTGAGTGTGTTAGCAGGGTGCTGTGGGTGGAAGGACAGAAGCCAAAAATTGGGTACTGTTTTATTCCTCTTCTTCCAGAAGTTTGGTCAGCAGCTCTCCAACTGGGGCTGTCAGTGAATTGATTTTCAGGCCAATTTCTTCTCCAGGTTTCTACTAACTAGTAACCACTGGTTGTTTTCTTAGCTTTCATTGCTTTGGTGATAAAGGGCTCCCTGTTCCCACCCTGTGTTAGGAGCCTTGCTTTTCTGGGGGTAGGTGTGTCCCTAACCCTAGCTCACCTATCAAAATTTATATCAGGTCTGGATAACAATCCGACTGAGAATTGAATTATCAAGTTGGGGGTCCATGGATAAAGTTCAGAGAGGGGTTTCTGAACTTGAATGGGGAAAAAAATTACAACTTCATTTCAATGTAGTTTGCTTCTTGAGTAACCTTATATATTTTACTTTATTCATGCAAAAAAACCAAACAAACCATAAGTCTGAGAAGGGGTCCATAGGCTTCACTAGGCTTCCAGGGAGGGGTCCATAATACAGAACAAGATTAGAATTTCTGTTTTAGAACATCAGGGACTGTTAAAGGTCACTTCTTCAACTCGCTACATTTTCTGATCTTATAGAGGAGTAAACTCAAGCCTAAAGAGGTGAAGTAAACTGTCTTAGTCACACAGCTAGTTAATAGCGTAGGACCAAGCCTTTTCCCTAGTACTATGCATTTTCCACATGATCTCCACTATATAGTTTGGATGCACTTTTGCCTAGGCAATGAGTGAAGCAAAAGCTGTTGTTTTTATGCTTCCACTTTTCAGGCTAAGTGAAGAATGAGGCATTCCACAGGCACTGATTTCCAACTCACAGTGTTCTTTCTTCTGACCTCTGTAAAATGAGCATCCTTAAAGAACATTGATTTTAGAATTCAAGGGAAGTCAGAGAGAGTTTAGTCCAGTCCAGATCAGTCTTTTACAGGTAAGGAAATTGAGGCCTAGAGATGTTAAGTGCCGTTATCACACAAGTATTTAGTGGCAGAACCAGGATTTGAACACAGACCTCATGTAGATCCAGTGCATTGTTTATTGCACCATGATGCATTTTTATCAGCCACCAAACCAATTCCTGTAATATCTCCTGCGTTTGTTCCTTTCCATTCTGATTTCTACCATCCTGGTTCAAACCCTCACGCTTAAATGACTCAAGTAACATCAACCTGCCTCCACGTATCTCTTTCAATCCGTAGATCGTTAAATATGTTTTAAAAAATATTAACGTGTTTATATTTGATTTATTTAAGTGTACATTGTGTAAACAAAAGTGGGAGAGACAAGTAATTCATGAGAACAAGACAGAACCAGGAAAGCATACATTGAGTTCAAATATATCAAAGGAACAATGTATACCAAAATAAAAGAGTGAATAGAAAAGGTCTTTGATAACCTTAAGGTCTCTCCTAACTCTAATATTTTATGTTTTATGATTCCAAGGGCATTTATGGTTCTGACATCCATCCCTTCTGTAGCTGAATCCCTAGGAAAAGAGAGAGGGAGGGTGGGGAGGAGGGGAAACGAAAGGAAAGGTAGCTGCTTTGGACTGTCAATGGAACCCAGTGGGCGGCAGGCAGGGCACCAGCCATTTATGAACCATTATCCGTAGGAGCAAAATAGAAATGGAAAAGCCTTAATTTTCTTCTTTTGAATTATAACCTTTCTGCTTCCTTCCTCCTACAACCAAAGAGGCCCTCTGTGTGCCCAAGTTCTCAAAAAGAAGACATGGGAATAGGGTGTGGGCCTTGTCTTTATGCATCATTAAATATATGTGTTTGTATGTCCTTTGTCTTTGTCCAAGATAAAGTTTCATTGCCCCTCTTGGGCAAAGAGGCCTGCTCCTGCCTTATACAGGCCAGCCCAGAAAAGTCAGCTGTTGCTCATCTCTTTTCAATTAGCAAAGTGAAAAAATCTTGCTGCGAAAAGTACCAATTTATCTTCCTGCTGGTTGTGTGATTTTCCTGCCTTAGATAGTCTCTATAAAAAAAATGTCATTGAGAGAAAGAGGCCCTCCCTTCCTTTATTAAAATTGGGCATGTTGTGCTTTTTAGGGGTGGGAGGCTAGAACAAGTCACATTACTGAATTGTCTGATTTGCTAATTTACAATTGGAAAAAGTGGGAGAGAACAATATGAACTACATGAGTCAATCATGTTGGCAGTAATCCTGGGTGCAACTTAGAACCATTTGGGAAATAGAGCCTGAGGGAGAGAAGTGCTTTATATTTAATAACTGTAGTAATAAAAGTTTTACAAGTCTCTATGTATAGCTACTGAGCTCAGACAGGAAAATTTTTCAGGCAAGAAACCCTAAAATATTTAGAAAGGAGAATTCTTTCCAAAGATGAAGTGGAAGAAATCCGGAAGGGGTCTTACAGACCCAGTTAGAGATAGAAGAGACTATTCTATTATAGGACCATATGTAAGGGCCCTTAGAGAATGCCTGAAATGTAAGGGATCTCAAAACATTAAAAACATAAAATGTCAGAGCTGGAAGGGAAGGGACCTTAGAATGAATGAACAAGATCAGAGAAGTGAAAAGGCACTTACTAAGCCCTTACTGTGTGCCAGGACCATAGTAAGCACTACATAAAAGTTGTACTGTTTTATTTGTGTCAGATACTCTTCTACACACAAATACGAACACAAAAACCAGAACAGTTCTTGCTGTGAAGGAGCTTACGTTCTATTGATTGATTGATTGACTCTGACTTTTCTTATTTAGTATTTTATTTTTCCCCAGGTACATATAAAAACAATTTTTAACATTTGTTTTTAAAACTCTGAGTTCCAGTTTCTCTCCTTCTCCCCCTCCCCTAACCCTCCATGTTGAGAAGGCGAGCAATTTGGTAGAGGTTATACATGTGTAGTCATGCAAAACATATCCATAATTGTCATGTTGTGAAAGAAAACATGGACAAGGGGAAAAGCCCCAAGAAAAATAAAGTGAAAAAAGTCTGCTTCAGTCTGTATTCAGACACTATCAGTTCTTTCTCTGGGGATGGATAGTATTTTTCATCATGAGTCCTTCAGAATTGTCTTGGATCATTATATTGCAGGAATAGTTAAGTCATTCCCACCTGACCATGTTACAATATTGCTTTTACTTTGTACCCAGTACATTTCACATCAGCCCATGCAAGTCTTTCCAGGTTTTTCTGAGAGCATCCTGCTTGTCATTTCTTATGTACAATAATATTCCATCAAAATTACATAACACAACTTGTTCATCTATTCCCCAGTTGATGGGTATCCCCTCAGTTTCTATTTCTTTACCCCCAGAAAAGAGCCGCCATAAATATTTTTGTACATGTAAGTCCTTTTTTTTTTTATCTCTTTTGGGATATAGACCTTAGTAGTGATATCACTAGGTCAAAGGGTATGCATGATTTTATAGCCCTTTGGGCATAGTTCCAAATTGCCCTACAGAATGGTTGAATCAGTTCGCAACTCCACCAACAGTGCCTTTGTATATCATTTTTCCCACATCCCCTCCGACATTTGTCATTTACCTTTTCTAACCTATTAGACAATCTAATAGGTATGAAGTAGTACCTCACACCTGTTTTAATTTGCATTTCTCCAGTCAATAGTGAGTTAGAGTATTTTTTCATATGGCTATAGATAGATTTGATTACTTCATCTGAAAACTGATTATATTTTTTTGATCATTTATCAATTGGGGAATGGTTCTTATTTTCATAAATTTGACTCAATTCTCTACGTATTTGAGAAATGAGGCCTTTATCAGAGACAAAAGTGTTTTTTTCAGAGTTATTACTGAGGAGCTTACATTTTAACAAAGGAAGATGATACACATAGGGTAATTGTGGCCAAGAAAGGAGTATTTTGGTCTGGGGAAGAACAGGAAAGTATGAGTGAGGCAATAGCACAATTGACTGATGTGTCTTTTTCAGGAATGATATTCTTGAATGATCATACTTCATATTCACAGAGCTAGAGATGAAAAGTTTTGGGGGAGGGGGAGGGTACCAGCATCATGGCATGTAGATGTTTGGAGAGTAGAATTCTGGATTTGAGTCAGGTCATATATTCTAATCAGTCAAGAGCTCATTCCTGGAAAAGAATTTTGTGTTTTCTTCCTCTTTTAGAATGGAAACTCCTCGAGTTTAGGACTGTCTTTTTGTATTTATAATCCCATTCTCTAGCTCAGAGATCATCTAGCTGAAGCCACCTAAGATCACATTGGCAGTTTTATCAAATTCGTGCCTAAAATTGATCTTGCATTACACCAAGACCCCTCAGATCCTTTTCAGATAAACTGCTGTTGAGTCACACAGTCTCCCTATCTTGCACTTATGAATTTGGTTTTTCTGAACCTTGAGTAAGACTTTAAATTTATCCATATTAAAGTTAATCTTATTGCCCCATTATTGTCGGGTCTAAAAAGATCCCTCGGGATCATGACTTGTCATACAGCCCAGAGGTGTCAAACTCAAGTGGTACAAAATTCAAGTATAGCCTGAACCAGATTAGAGTAATTGGGAAATGTCTAACGGTAAATTTAAAAAATACAATGCAACATAGATAATGTTGGTGTGTAGTATTCTAAGTCAATATAAGCCTTCAGGTATATGTTTGAGTTTGACACACCACTGATCCAGTCTGGTAGCTATTCCTCTCCTCTTTGGGTCATTTTCATGTCTCATAAATGTACCATGCGCTAGTCTACCCTACTTAGTCTTTATATAAACATGGTAAATAATAGAATCAAAGACTGAAACCTAGGGAACTCTTACTAGAAGTATCCTTCCAAGATAACATTGAACAATTAATGATTCCTTTTTGGGTCTGGCTATCTGATCACCTTCAAATCTACTTATCTGTAGTCTTACCTAGACCACTTTTCTCTATCTTATCCACAAGAATAGAATGAGGGACTTTGTTGAATGTAAATGGAAATAATGCCGTAAGTTAAATGTAAATGAACTGTAGCTGTAATGGCTCCATCTAATAAAGAAGAGGATCATTTTGGCCTGACTTCTTGATTAAGCTATGCTGCCTTTTTTGTGATCACTGCTTCCCTTTCTAGTTATTCACTAACCATGCATCTCATAATATATTCCAGCATTTTTACAGGAATTAAAATCAACTCACTTGCCTATAGTCTACAGCCCCCATCCTCTTTCTTCCCTTATTTGAAAATCAGGAAAATGTTTTCCCTCCTCTGGCTCTGGAGTATTTCTCCCATTCTCTATGATCCTTTGAATATCATTGATAGTGACTCAGTCAGCAGTCATATCTGCCAGTCCTTTCAGTGCTGGGGTTTAGATGATTGGGATCTGGTGACTCGAACTCATTGAGGACAGCAACCAAAGACATCCAATAAGTTAGTGGCAGAGCTGAGACTAGAACTCAGACCTTCAGACACCCAGTGCTGTTTTCTGTCTACTTACAGTGAAGTTGTACATACAGCAAGAATCTTGTACTAGGACTCTAGAATCTGGGTTCTAGTCCCATTATACAGTCAAGTCAACAAGTTTATTAAGCAACTATTGTGGGCCAGGCACTGTGCTAAGTACCAGGGATACAAGAAAGCTGAAAGATAAATCTTGCCCCCCCAAATCTCACAGTCTAAGGGGAGGGACACCATGCAAAAAACTATGTACAAACAAGATAGAGACAGGAGAGATAGGAAATAATTAACAGAGGGAAGGTACCAGAATTAAGGTGGATCAGGAAAGGCATCCTGTACAAAGGAGGATTTTAGCTGGGACTTGAAGGATACCAGAAATCTATGAGGAGGAGGGGGTGGGGGTGGGGGAACTTTCCAGGCTTGGGAGACACAGATGAGTGAACTTCCGCCTTTATTATAAGGCAGTGCTGCAGAGGAAAGAGCATTAGACTACATTATAAGTCAAAACACTTGAATTTCTAGTTCAGGTGCTGCCATTTACTCTGTGAACTTGGGGAAACACACTCTTGTTTCCCTGAGCCACCATTTTCCTCCATGCAAAATGAGAGTCGACCTAAATCATCTTGAAGTTGCCTTCATTTTCTTGATCTATGAATAGCAAGTGAGTGGATTATTCTGGAGCTGAGTGTTGCCACTAAGGCTTTGGTGGAAGTCATGTGAAGAAATCAGTCAGTGACTTTTTAAGAAATCATGTGCTGGGCAAATTTTCTTCCTGGCCTTTCATTTATTTATTTTTACAATTCTAGGCTGAACAATTCTCAACAAAGTACCAGATGACTATTCAGGCTAGTTGTGGACCTATGTGATTTGTACGAGTAGGGGGATAGGGAAGGAGGAAACAAGCATTTATTTGGTTTAGTTGGTTTTCAATCATGTCCAACTCTTCATGACCCCATTTGGAATTTTCTTGGTAAAGATCCTGGAGTGGTTTGCCATATCCTTTTTCAGTCCATTTTACAGGTGAAGAGACTAAGGCAAACTGGGTTAAGTGACTTGCCCAGGATCACACAGCCTGTATGAGGCCAAATTTGAACTCAGGAAGAGGAATCTTTCTTTCTTTTTTGTTTTTTTTTGCTTTTTGGAGGGGGAAGGTAGGGCAATTGGGGTTAAGTGATTTGCCCAAGGTCACATGGCTAGTAAGTGTTGAGTGTCTGAGGCGGGATTTGAAGTCGGGTCCTCCTGACTCCAGAGCCAGTGCTCTACTCACTGTGTCACCTAGCCCCTGAGGGATCTTTCTGACTCCAGACTTGACACTCTATCTACTGTACCCCCTAGCTGCCCAAAGCATTTATTAAACACCAGGCACTTTACAAATATAGGTGCTTACAGATATCTCAGTTGTGAATGAAGTGACTGAGGAACTGGAGGTCTCTTTTGGAGGGTGTGCTAATGTGTCCTCATAAAGTTCTCAGCAAATTTGTTGTTAGGTTGTGTCTGACTCTGTGACCCCATTTGGGGTTTTCTTGGCCGATACTGGAGTTGTTTGCCATTCCCTTCTGCAGTGGATTAAAGCAAACAGGGTTCAATGACTTGCCAAGGGTCATATAGCTGGGGGGTGTCTGAGGCTGGATTTGAACTCAGGTCTTCTCCTGACTCCAGGTCCAGCGCTCTATCCACTGAGCCACCTTAGCTACCTCCTTTCAGTAAATTTAGAGACTGCCTGTTTGTTGGGTCCTTTTGCTCCTAGGTTTCTTCAAGGGCTTTCCATGGGTGCATCTTATTTTGTGGTTCCAGGAAGGTCTCCCAAGTAGCCAGCCAGACACCTCACACTCTTTCTTACATTATTCTTTGAGAAATTCACAGGGAGGAGGGCAGACCTTGTAGCCACAGGGGAGGTTAAATCAGATTATGAGCTGAACCGGATGCGGTTCATGTCTATTCTCTTACAGAGAATAATCAGTTTGCACTTGGGTGTCAGATTGGGTTCTAGGAAGTCCAGTTCTCTGGCCCACAATGTAATCCAAGAATCACAGAATTCAAGCATGAAGGACCCCAGAGCTCATCTAGCTAAATCTGTACCTGGACACAAGAACCCCTTTTTATGACGTCCTTAAGGCCACATTTCATTTTAGCTCTCCTTCTTTGGAAATGTCTCATTCTGTTGAGTAAAAATCTGCCTCTGCTTCTAGTTCTGGCCCCTCAGAACAAAGCCAATACAATATTTCCACATGACAGCCATTGAAATCCTTGAAGATGAGTGTTGTAGCACCTCCAGGTTTATTTTCTTGAGGCTGACTATGCCCATTTCTTTTAATATGTGCAGTGAATAATAGGGTATACATTGGTGCTTAATAAATGCTTATTGATTGATTCTTTTCACCGGTTCTTGTATTGCATGACCCTTTCGGCACCTTCCATTTTTGCATCCTCCATTTCCATTGGGAGCTTTGCTTGGTTTGGGTCCTCTCAAACCTCCCCAGGAATAAACTCGATCACCTGGAATCTCATCACCATTTCGATTGACTCAGCTTTTGATTTTTGATAAATCTTCTCTACCCCCTCAGTTGTCTCTCCCTTTTGAATGGTTTACTGGAGGGTGGAGCACAACTCTTCCCAAAAGCCTTCTTTTATAGATGGCTCCCAGTTTTCCTGGCAACTCCGTTTTCCATCATCTCTCCTGATTGGTTTCAACTCCACAACAGCATGGTTCTGTACCACTTACCCCTCTGGGTTCCTCTCCCCTGCTTTTCAGCTTCCTTTTGTGTGTTGCCTTCCCCCATTAGACTGTAAGCTCCTTGAAGGCAGGGCCTGTCTTTTTCTTACTTACTCCCAGCACTTAGCACACAGTAGGTGTTTAATAAATGTTTATTGAGTTGAATCCTGGTCAGTTTTTCCTGGCTTTTGGTTTAGAATTGGTCAGAAAGTAGCAATTGGCCTGGTTCTGGGAAGGGTGAAAACTCACATAGCAGTGATCATGTCTATGAATTAATCTGCTAAGAATCTTTTCCCCTCTGAGTATATCACCATGGCTATATGCAAGGAGCTCTGGAGTGGGAATCCAGGCAGGTAGGTGTAGCAAAAAACCAAGTATGCCAGGCACCGTGCAAAGCAGTTGGGATACAAAGATATGCTTTTTGGAGGGGGGGAAGGCAGGCCAATTGGGGTTAAGTGACTTGCCCAAGGTCACCTGGCTAGTAAGTGTTAAGTGTCTGAGGTCGGATTTGAACTCAGGTCCTCCTGATTCCCAGGTCAGTGCCACCTAGCTGCCCCTACCAGTGCAAATTAGCAACTGCTCCTGCACTTTCTGGTTTTGCCTGGTATGTAATTGGCACTTCATAATGCTTATTGATTGCGTGGTTAGACAGTCGCCTGTCAGCACTAAGAGATGAGTGATTCACCTTAGGTCACACGGTCAGAAGCGTCACTCAAATTCAAGTCTTCTTGGGTTTGTTTGACACAGCCAGGTGGCATTATGGATGGTGCTGGAATTGGAGTCAGAAAGGTGAGTCATCCTTATTAGCTATGTAAACTTAGGGAAATTGATTAGCTTCCCAACCTTAGTTTCTTTTATCTGTAAAAATGCAGATAATGATATTACCCTTCTCATAAAGTTGTTGTTAATATACATAAGACATTTTGCAAACCTTAAAGTGCTACATAAATGTTTATTATTGTTGTTATCGTACATTCTTGTCAGACTCTTCATAACCCCATTTGGGGTTCTCTTGGCAGAGATACTGGAGTGGTTTGCCAGTTTGCCATTTCCTTCTCCAGCTCATTTTTCAGATGAGGAAACTGAAGCAGACAGGGTTAGGTGACTTGCCCAGGGTCACATAGCCAGTGAATGTCTGAGTTTGGATTTTAACTCAGGTTTTCCTGATTCCAGTCTGGCACTCTGTCCGTTGTTCCACCTAGCTGCCCTCATTTATTAGCCATTATTGTTTCTGACTCTACTACATCACACTGTTGTGACTATATTCTAAAAATGTGTCCCAGTTGAAATATTACGTTACCTTGAAGTAAAGGCATTTCCCTTAGGTAATATAAGTTGGACAGGTTACCAGTCCTAAGTGGGGGTAATGGCTATGAAAACTCTGAACCAAAATAAAGAAATTTGAAGAGCCTGTCTTTAACAGAGTCCCTTATTACTTGCCCTCTTTGCAATCTAGTGAGCAAACCAGAAACATGAGACAATGTGAATATTATTTAAACAAATTTCCCTTCCTGATGTCCCATGCTGTGTGCTTCTTTCATAGCATTTTTCTAGCTTTTATCATTTTAAAAGTTTGCAAGATTTGCCCAGAGAGAAATAGATATTGCAGGTAGCACTGGTTTCAATGACTAAAATTCTGTATTCTAAAATACACAATATTCTCTAATGACATAAAAAAATTTGTATAAAAGTTTAAGGTTTGCAGTATGTTTTCTTGAGTGTATTTTGTTTGATTCTCCGAACAACTTATGAGGTAAGTAGCACATATATTGTTAGCCCCATTTTACAGATGAGGAAAAGCCCAATGGATAGATTTTTCTCACACAGGTTTGGCAAGCATCCAGAATTAAGTTTTGAACTTGTGGCTTTTGACCGCACGTGTCCACAGCACAAAGCTGACTTTTAGGAAATCCTGTTTCGATAAGAGTTAATATTTAGCTCGAGCTTTGCAGTCAACAAAGTCCTTCATATGGAACAATGCAGCCCTTTCTGTGTCCTCTCATTTGAAGCCCACGTCAGTCCTAGGAGGAAAGGAGGACAGAATTTATGTTTAGATTTTACAAATAAGTAAACTGAGATTTGGAGATGAAAAGTAATTTGCTGAAGATCATGTAGCATCAGAGGCAGCTGGTGGTGCAGTGGGTAAAGTGCTGGGCCTGGACTCAGAAGTCCTGAGTTCAAATTTGGTCTAAGCCTCTCACTAGTTATAGTAATTTAATCTGTCTCAGTCTCCTCATCTGTAAAAAGGGAATAATAATAGTATGTACCTCTTAAGGTAGTTGTGAGAATCAAATGAGATAATATTTGTAAAAGATACTTAGCACAGTGCCTTGCCCATAATAGGCACAATATGATTGCTTATTCCCTTCCTTCCCTCTCCTCCTCACCTCATTTGAGATATCAGTGGTGCTCCAAATATCTGATGTTCATCCTTCTATTATGGATTAGATTTCACTATAGTACTTTGTAAAGTGTTTAGCAACAGCGCCAGGCATATAGTAAGTTTTATATGAAAGTTAGCTATTTACTACCACCACTACTATTAGAACTACTCCTGCTTTCCAGTCATTTTCAGTAGTCTGACACTTTGTGACCCATTTTCTTCTCCAGCTCATTTTACAGATGAGGAAACTGAGGCAAACAGGGTTAAGTGACTTGCCCAGGGTCACACAGCTAGTAAGTATCTGAGGCCAGATTTGTACTCAGGAAGATGAGCCTTCCTGACTCCAGGTCTGGCTCTCTATCTGCTGCTGCTGTTGCTGCTGCTTTCACCAGGTGCTTTCTAGAATTTTAGCTCTTTTTATATGGGTTTGGCAAAAATCAGCTCCCAGGACTGAAAACCAAAAAGGTATTACATGTTCAGTTGTTGTTATTTCTTCCCTTCCCCCTTCTTTTTTTCCATTAAAAAATTCCTGTCTGTGATACTGGCTTCTTTCTTTCAGGGGATGAGGTGGAGATATTTACCCTAAACCTCTGATGTCAGAGCTTGGCTTTGTACAAGTGATGTGGAGAAGATAACCTAGAAATGCAGAATGTTAAGGGTGGGATGGATTGGAGCAATCAGTTGATATAACTTAACTGCCTCCTCATTTCACAGAGGGATACTCAGAGAATACAGGTGGCCTGCCCAAGGTCACAGCGGTAGTTAGTGTCCAGTGGCAGGCTTTCTCATTTGCAAGGCCCGCGTGACTTTTACTACAATATTGGTCCACCCCCTCAGTCCAGTTACAGATTAATTTCTTTTCCTAGCCTGTTTTTCTTCAGGAGTTCCCTAAAATTCCGGTTCTGTCTAGGCAAGACTTTAGCCAGGGAGCCACAGCTTTATCTTCCTAATTTATTCTAGGATGGAGTGAAAGGTCTGCATGGTGTAGGAAAAACAGTTACTTATCTGGGATTAGCCTACATAAAGCAGGCTGGGGAGGCAAACTAGGCCAGAATCCCATCCTTTTGAAAGTGATGAATGGGCACTGCCTGCTTTGCCTTTGTCTGTGACTGGGCTGTGTGGTGGAGGACTAGTTTAATGAGAACCAACCCAGAGCTCAGATGGTGACAAGCTTCATACATTATTTCTAATAAACTTTGTTCCACCAGCAGAGAAGGAGGGAGGCCTCGTAGAGCTGCCTTTCAGAGGCTTCTGTTGCTGTCTTACGCAATGGGCCCTGAAAGAGGGGTTTGTGTGTGTGTGTGTTTCTCTACTCCAACACACTGATTTATTGCCAGAGAAGATAAAAAGTCCTGCTTAATGGGCAGACCTATAAATGTGACATTTCTACACCAGGGACAGCCCTAATGTCTCAGTCACTTTAAAGCTTCTGTTGTCACTGTATTTCCCTGGCTACAATAGGGAAGGCGTTTCAGTGTAAGGGCGGCAGGCACTGGGCTATCCATCTTTCTGCTTTTCTCCTCAGCTTTCATTCCCCTGGCCATATGGTATGGTGAGGGGTGCACAAGCTGCCTTGGGCACCCAGGCTCACTGCCCTGGTGGGCATGTTAATTTAACGGATTACATTTTTTACTCACCCTGAGGCAGGCTTGCTTCATCTTCCCTAGGTGGGGGAAAAAAACCAGCTTTAAAATGACAACCAAATCTAATCAAAACATCTCCCACTACTGCAATCTTCCCCAAATTACTCCTTTTTCCAGGCTCACTTAAGCTTTTGAGGAGAGGTAGGGGAAAAGCAATTGTCCCAAATTTCTAGGTTCAACAGTTTTGCTGGAGCAGGGTCTTCATACAAGACACACTGTGTACTATTGGACTGGCTTCTTTTTGCTGTTGCCTTTCAAAGAAGACAAAGGACATGGTTTTCAGTTGTGTCCAACTATTTGTGACCCACATAGGACATGACACTATCTCAAATTTTAGATAATGTGTTAAGGTTTACAAAGTCCTTTCCTTACAATAATCCAGTGAGGTTGATGGAAGGGGAAAATTCTATTACCCTGATTTTTATGGGTGAAGACATAAAGGCTCAGGTAAATTGACTGGTCCATGTCACATATCTGGAAATACCAGAAGTACAGTGGGAAATTAGTGTTCTTTTTCTGCAGTATGAACACTTGCCTGTCTTTAAGTTCTGGGTTTTGGGGGTGGGGAGGGAGGCTTGATTTTTGTTTTTAAAAGATAAGGTAACTGATGTCCTTTGAGCTTCTGGCTTCTTCTCCCCAGACTAGACTGTAGCCCGCTCTTGTAAGGTTGGTTATTCCTACTATATGTCTTCCACGGGATTTTAAATGAACTGTCTTTCTCCTTTTCCTGGCCCCAGTCATCTGGGGATATTTCAGAAAGGGTATTCTACCTTCCTTTTAGTTGGCTCTTTTTATGGATCTGCAGCCTTATTCCTTGTCCCCACAGGATGCTTCTCTGAAAGGCTATTCAGGAATTCCCTTTGGAAAGTGCCCTACTTTGGCCTCTGTTGGGAAGGGAGGGGAATCAGAGAGAATCATGGACAATGGAGGACAGACAATGGAGGGAATGCTGAAATAAAAGGCATGGTTGTTGGGGATTTTCCTAGAATTGAGGTCAGTGGATCTGCCCCTGTCTGTTGCTGGCACAGACCTATTGTCCATATAATTGGATTTTTGCTCATTGGTGCCTGGACTTTGGTGGTAGGGAGGATGGAAAAGTGCCTGGAATGGGAGTTAGACAAAGCAGCTCCACGTAAGGGGAGGAAGCCAGGTCTGGCAGAGCTGTTGCCTCATTAATCACAGAATCTTACAGATGGAAGGCACCTTAATTGTCATCTGGTACGTACTCTGTGGGAACAGTGAGAATAGGAATTACTTCTATAACATCCCCAGCAAGTGATCATCCAGCTTCTATTTGAAGACCTTTAGTAATGGGGAACTCATTACCGCCTGAGGCAACTCGTTTTACTTTTGGATGTTTCTATTTATTAGGAAGGTTTTCCTCAAATCTCAGCATGACAAGCCTCAAGTCCACAGCTGACCACATTTTGGGAACCAACAATTGGCATGTGTTTATGAAAACTCTTCCTTGTGGCTGTAGTGCATATAAATCATGAGTAGAAAAGGCAAAAATTTGAATCCAACACCACTGATTCCATATCCAGTAATACCACCATATTTCTTCTTGGAGTACAAATGTTATTTCTCAGGTGCCTGATCTCAAATAGGGAACAGGAAACAATCTCTTGTCTTATTGTCAATCAGACATATTTGTGAAATAACTGACTAGTATTAGGGATCCAATCCTATGGCTTTGGAAGAAAGCTCAATTGGCTTGATTTTCCCCTCTGCAAAATGGGAGTGGGGATGAGAATGGAAAATTGTACAAGGTGCCCCTTCCAACTAGAATTCCTCAATTCTACAATGTGTCTACAGGAGGGCTCAACTGACTTTTATTAAGCATATATTAAATATGTTAGTCACTAGGGGCATAAAGATGACAAATACATGCCATCAAAGAACTTCCATTTTTACCAAAGGAGAGGGAATATAGCATGTACAGAGATTAAAAATACTGTGAGGCATAATACAGTGATGGGGCAAAGGAGAGATCTAAAATACGCTAGAAAAATTTTGCTGTTTTGAAAATACTCTCTTTCCCTCCATTTTCCCTTCTGAATGTAATAAATACTCCCAAAACCCAGATTCTTTTTCTTATTATAAATTTTTTTATTCTGAGTTTTAATACACAAAATAATTTCAGATTTTTTTTTCCTTATTTGTGAATTGTTCATATGGAACTTTAGTATCAGAGAAAGCATTCCATATACCCTGCAGAACACGAACAGAATGACATGAGAAACTGAAGTTCCATTTCATACCACTTGCTTTAAATACACACATTTCACATATTACTTTCAAAACCATCCTATTTGCCTGTACTTCCTTCTGAATTGACTTCTGGGTTGGTTTTTTTTTAATGTGTAAGAGGCCCTTAAAAAAAAATCACTGTTGTTAACCCTTTCTCTTCCCATCTCCAATTAAAAACTAAGAGAGAGAAAAGGGTGGGGAGGAAAGCCTTGTAATAAATAAACAAAAGCAAATGGTCATATCTAAAAATATGTGTATCTCTCTTTGCCTTGTGACTACCGCCTCTCTGTCAGGAGGTGAGAAATGTGCTTCATATCGGTCCTCTGGAGACCTGTTTGGTTATTACATCAGTCAGAGTTCTTAAGTTTTTCAAAACTGTTTTTCTTACAATGTTGTTGCTGCATACATTGTTCTCTGGTTCTGTTGACTTTATTCTGTAGCAATTCACTCCAGCTAGGATCCTCTGGAGTCAACGATTTCATATTTCTTAAATAAGCTTTTTTTTTTTGGAGGGCAATTGGGGTTAAGCGACTTGCCCAAAGTCACACGGCTAGTTGGTGTGTCAAGTGTCTGAGGCCGGATTTGAACTCAGGTCCTCCTGACTCCAGGGCCGGTGCTCTACTCACTGCGCCACCTAGCCACTAACTTTCATCATTTCTTATGAATAGTATTCTGTTACATTTCTATACCAGTTTTTCTAGCCATTCCCCCAACTGATGGGCACCCACTTCCTGCCTTCTGCTCCCCCTTCCCCAGTTTAGATTTTAGTTCTTTCCCCCCTCTTTTTTTGTCCCAATTTTAGATTAGGATGTTTGTTTTGCTTGTGGGTATTCCCTCCTTTCATCTTTATTTCTTCCAGTTAAAGTGAACCTTCCCATATAAATTGTAGAAAGCCACGTCAAGGGGATAGATTATTTTCAAAGTCACAAACCCCATCTTGGGCTTATTAACATCATTTTCTGACTTGAACAGCTTCTGTCACCAAAAAAAATAAGGTAGGAGTCACCTGTGCCCACTATGACTTAAGCTTCCCCTGAGAACCTTTCCATTTCTTTTTTCATTAAGGTCTCCTTTTAGAAAACCTTGTTTTGTGTCTAATCTTGCAGATTCATTATTAATCTATTTCTTTGAAGACATTCCCACTTAGTGTCCCATAATCCTCAGTAATAACAGGGATGAAAAGGTTCCTCCTGTGAGGAGGAATTTTCTTCAAAATTTTGATACTTTGGAGATGGATAGAGGAGGTTTCTAAGACCATCGGAAATGTGTTTTCTGATGGTCTTAGGCGACCCCTGTAAAAGGGTCATTCAACCCCAAAGGAGTTGCGACCTACAGGTTGAGAACCACTGTTCTAGAGCAAGAGTAGCCTCAATGACACATGTCCTCAAGTGCGGCCCTTTGACTGAATCCAAACTTCACAAAACAAATCCCCTTAATGAAAGGATTTGTTCTATAAAACTTGGACTCAGTCAAAAGACTGCACCCAAGGGCCTAGAAGACCACATGTGGCCTCAAGGCAGGTTCAAAATTTTCTCCACCCATATGACAAGCTAGAATAAAAAGAGAATATAACTTTGACCATGCTAAAAGTCTAGAAGAATTTGATGTCTCCAGGAATTGAGACTGGACTCCACTGAGGCACCTCACTGTCATCCTTCTGAACCCAAGAAGTGCCCAGAGACATAGCTTCCTGGGAGGGGAAAGAGCCCGGGCCTGGGAAGGTGTTAGGAGGCATGAGTTATAGTTATGGTTCTGCCTCTTTCAGCTAAGTCAATTGGCCTCTCCATTCTCGGTTTCCTTATCCTGTAAGATGGTGCTATGAATTTCATCAATCTGGTAAGCATTCATTGAAAACAACCTAAACACAGGAAACAAACATACAATATATATACAGTTTGTTGTTGTTGACTCATTTTAGTTATGACCTCATGACTCCATGACCTCATTTGGGATTTGCTTGGCAAAGATGCTGGAGTGGTTTCCTTCCCCAGTTCATTTTACAGATGAGGAAACTGAGGCAAATAGGGTGTCTTGCTCAGGGTCACACAGGTAGTAAGTGTCTGAGGCTAGATTTGAAACTTAGGTTCTCCCAACCCCAGGTCTGGTGCTCTATTCACTGGCTAGCTGCCCATATACAAAATACTTTTCGGGATGGGGAGTGAGGGAAGAGTAGCAACTGGAGGAATGGGGATAGACCCCATGGTAGCTATTCAGTCATGAATGAGGCTTATCTCCAAACAATCACATCTACCCTCCACCTTTATAGCTCCACTCATACTCCCAACCTTTCCCTTTCTGAGCCAGGCATTAGCCCCTCTGGTCGGTTATAACATAACCTTCCAAACAGGGCACTCTCATCAAAAACTGCAAAGTACCATTGGGAAAATACTTCTCCTACCCATCAATTCAGTGATAGAGATGCATGAGCAAAACCAGGCTACAGAACAGAGAATGTGACTTTCTTATGTGGATGTTATTAACCTGATATTCAAGGCACTTTACAATATGACTCTAACCTCCCTTTCCTGACTTATTCCCTATTCTTCAATCACATTGGATTCCCTATTCTTTAGTTTCATCCTGGTCACTCCCATCTCTGTGCATTTGTGCAGTATGTTGTAAAAACACTCCCTCCTCCTTTCTACCTTTTGAAATGCTTCTCTGTCTTCAGGGCCCAGGTTAAGTGGCACCCTCTGCATAAAGTGTTCTCTGGACTTCTTAGCTGAAAGTGATATCTTCTTAAGTGTTCTTAGATTAATTTTCACTAGATTTCTGTTTTGATCCCTTATATCAGACTTCTCTGTGTACCTATTATATTTTCACTAGTGATGGATTGGGGCTAGATCTTTGAATTGTCACCATAATCATAACCAGGAGAGCTTATAGAGATCAATGAGAGAGAGAGACAGAGACAGACAGACGTGGAGACACAGAGAGAAAGATATAGAGAGACACAAAGAGACAGAGACAGAGAGACAGACAGACCAAACAGGCATAATACAGTTATTATGACTTTCCTTCAGGTTAGGACCTTAAAAATCTTTGTATCCTGTATGCTTAGCACAGAGCCTGTCGACCCATTGCCTGATAAACATTTATTTTACATATTCTGTATACCAGGTACTGGGTGGCGTGATGAATTGAGAACTGGACTTGGAGTCAGGACAACCCGTGTTCAAATCCTGGCTCAGACACTGACTAGCTGTTTGAGTCCAGGCAAGTCACTTAACCTCAATCAACATTAGTTTCTTCATCTGAAAATTGTGACTGTTATGTGGACCAAATGAGACAACACATGGAAAGTACAAAGACAAAATGTGAAGGAAAACAATCCCTGCCCACAAGAGCTTATATTCTACTGCAGTGGTTCTCAACCTTCCTAATGCCACGACCATTTAATACTCGTATGTGGGCAGACCTGCCTGCAGACAGATAGAGGAGTGGTGTCTTGCTTCCTAAGACCATTGGAAATATGTGTTTTCCGATGGTCTTAGGTGATCCCTGTGATCCCTGTGAAAGGGTCATTCGACCCTCAAAGGGGTCACGACCCACAGGTTGAGAACCACTGTTCTACTGGGAGAGCTACTCACACATATAAGTACACACAAAATAAACACCTAGTAAACAAGAAGTAATTTGGAAGGACACTAGGAGGGGATGGGGAGAAGTCAGGAAAGCCCGTGCAGTAGGCGGGACTTGAGTTGGAGCTGAAAGCAGCTAGCGATTTCAAGAGGCGGAAGTGAAAAGGGAGCGTGTTTCAGCTATGAGGGCCAAGCTGAGAGCAGAGGCACGGAAATGGAATGTTGTGAATGTGAATGGTGAGTAGTCCAGTTGGGTTGGAATGTAGAATTTGTGAAGGGAGTAGTGTACACAGACTTGGAAAGGTAAGCAAGAGATGTCAAACAGAAGAGTTCTTATTTTATCCCAGACTCTAGAACAGAGGTGGGGAACCTGCCTTGAGGCCACATGTGGTCTTCTAGGCCCTTGGGTGCAGTCTTTTGACTGAGTCCAAGTTTTACAGAACAAATCCTTTTATTAAGGGGATTTGTTTTGTGAAGTTTGGATTCAGTCAAAGGGCCGCACTTGAGGACATGTGTCATTGAGGCTACTCTTGCTCTAGAACAGTGGTTCTCAACCTGTAGGTCACGACTCCTTTGGGGTTGAATGACCCTTTTACAGGGGTCACAGGGGTCACCTAAGACCATCAGAAAACACATTTCTGATGGTCTTAGGAACCTCCTCTATCCATCTCCAGGCAGTCCGCCCACATATGACTATTAAAGGGTTGCTGCATTAGGAAGGTTGAGAACCACTGCTCTAGAACCTAGATGCAGTAGAAAGCTGCTAAAGCCTTTTAAGCAAGGGAATGATAGGGTCAGACCTCTGCTTTAGGAATGTCAGTTGGGCAGTTGTGTAGAGAATGGATCGAAGTGGGGAGAGATTGAGGCAGGGAGACCCGATTAGGATGTTTAACTCTCATGTTCATGGAATTGAACTGGAGTTTTTAGGTAAATATGAGTCTGAAACAGAAGCTGGATGCTTTTTGTTTGGGGAAAAGCATTGCAAAGGGAAGAAAGGTTCCAGGTGTGGTAGAGAAATTCCAAGTTCACAGGAAGACTCCATCCACTTGACACCTGCAGACTTTTCCTCACTTTGATCTCTTTGGTCTTAACCAGCTGCTTTAAAATATCCCCATAGCTTTTATTTTTGCTTTTGACCTTTAAATACTCATAGTTGATAAGATGCTGATGGATTTTTCTCCACTCCCCCCTTTCACAATGTGGGTTAATCTTGTATGTGAATGTGAGGAAGAAACATGCTGAAGGATTAACTTGTTTTGCTCATTTGGGGGAGAGAGCTGCTTTTATTTTTTATCTTCTTTTTCTTTAAGACTGTTTACTTTGGGATTTTACTTTCTCTTTTGATCCCATCCTTCCCTGCATCCTTTTCCTTTTTCTATTCTCTCTTCCTTCCCTCAGCTCCATTGTCTTCTTTCCCATTGTCTACTACCCTTTCCCCTCATCATCATCCCGTCTCTTCTTCTATCCTCTCTTCCTTCCCTCAGCTCCATTCTCTTCTTTCCCACTGTGTACTACCCTTTCCCCCTATCATCATCCCTTCTCTTCTTCTATCCTTCTTTCCTTTTTTCTCCTCTTGTCTTCTCTTCCTCTATCCTCTCCATTTTGGTTAATGGCTCTAACTTTTCCAAGTTTTTCTCAGGAGGTAAGACCCCTTAATGAATTTCCAATTGGAAATATTACCTCATGCTTGTACATAATATTTCCAAATAATATTTTTACACAGAAAACTGGTGTATTTTTGTGCATTTAATAATAGTTCACATTTATATAGCTCTTTGTCATTTGCAAAGTTATTTTCCTTATGACCCTGTGATGAAGGTAGTGCATGGATCACAAGAGGTGTTGTGATATAACGGAAAGACCACTAGCCTTAGATTCAGGAGACATGGGTTTGAATCCCGACTTTGCCACTTTTTCTCGTGTTACTTCGGCTCTTACCCTTGCTTTCCTCATGTTTGAATGGAGATAATAGTTCTTGGACCACGTGCTTCAGAGTTGTTGCTAGGAGAATGGTCTGTTTGTTTGTTTTATAAATCTTTTGCTTATAAAGTATAAGTATATGATTGATACAGAATGAATTGATGAGAACCAGGAGAACAGTTGACATGGTAAATTGACCATAATAATGGCTCAGTCTCTTCTGCGAATTTTCTCTTCCCCCTTCTGTCACTCTTGTGCCCACACCTCTGATCCTGATTTTGTCTGTGGAAGTGGGCACGATGATCATTGCCACCCTCAAACCTACCTCACAAGGAGACACCATGTGGTGACACCATGATCTTGAACAATATTTGTTGTAAAGCGCTGGGAATCAACCTCCTCTGAATGAAGGTGTACCCTGAGAAAGAGAAGTCATCTTGGGCTCTCTCTTCCTGCCTGTTATGTGGTTGGTAAAGAGAAACAATTGTGAAAGACTTTGGAACTCTGATCAATGCAGTGACCAATCATGATTTAAGAACACTGATGATAAAGTGTGCTTTCCCATATTTTGGAGAGAAATGATGGACAAGAGGTGCAGAATGAGATGTGTATAGACTTGTCTGATGTGCTGATTTGTTTTGATCTACTGCTCTATTTTTGTTTGTTTACCTAAATGTGTTTTTACAGAATTTTTTTTTTACAATATCACCATAGTTTCCCCAGTCTCCATCTCCTTCCCTCTTCCAGAGAGCCTTCCTGTATCACAAATAGTATTTTTAAAAACAAAAAAGAAAAAGAAGAGGGGAAAAAATCAGTCTAACTAACCAATATATTTCTGTGCAGTGTACAGCACTCCTAGGCCTCCCCTCTGCAAAGGGAAGGGGTAGGAATGTCTTCTCAAGCCATACTAGTTCTCTATAATTTTGCACCATTCACTTTTGATTTTTTTTTTTTAGTGGTTGTTCATTCTATTTCCATTGTTGTAGTCATTGTGTATGTTGTTTTCCTGGTTCTGCATATTTCACTCTGCATCATTCATGTGGCTATTTCCATGCTTCCCTGTATTCATCACATTCTTTTCTTATAGCACAGTAATATTCCAATACATTAATGAATCACAATTTCTTTAGCCATTCCCCAATTGATGGGTATCTACTTTGTTTCCAATTTTTTGCTATCACAAAAAGTGTTGCTTTAAATATTTTGATTCATGTAGGGACTTTCTTCTTAGCAATGACTTCCTTAGAGTGTAAACCTAATAATGGAATCTCTAGTTCCAAGGGTATCGACATTTTAGTAACTTTATTTGCAGAATTCCAAATTCCATTCCAATGTAGTTGTACTGATTCTTCTTAATTCACCATACTTATTGATTACAAAGAAGGACTTCTATTTGTGGCATGAGATGAGAATAATGAGAGAGAGAAAGAGAGAGAGAGAGACAAAGAGAGAGAGAGAGAGATGAGAACATGAACAGAGTAATAATGAAATATAAAAATATCCAGAAAAGAGCAGCAGGCAGTTTAGCAAGGAACACAGACAATAATTATTAGATGTAATTATTGTTTGTTAAATTTATAGTAAAATTTAAAATATGAGTTATTCCCGTTTCCTAGAGGAGGAAACTGACTCTGAGAGGTTGTCAGTCAATGAGCATCTATAAAATACCTACTATGTGCCAGTCATTGTGTTAAGTGCTAAGAATACCAAGGTAAGAATGTCTTTGCTCCAGGGAGCTCACAATTTAATCACTTTCCCATAGGTACAGCTAGAATTCAATTTAATGATCATTTGCTAAGCACTGTGTGCAGAACACTGTGCTTGGTTCTAAGGAAGGCACTGTATGCTCTTTTAGGAAAGTGTGACCTGTCCACAGGTGAATGTGCTCTAAAACACAAGAGCTCATAAGACAAGAGGCAGTGTGGTACACTGGAAAGAGCACTCACTGGCTTTGGAGTCAAAAGGCCTGGGTTCAGATATCACCTGTGACGCTTTCTGTCTCTGAGCCCTTTGGCTAGTCCCTTAATCTCTCTGGGCCTTTGTTTCCTTCTCTATAAAATAAAGGGGTTGGACTGGACAGACTCATCCAGTTCTGAGTACATGGGTTCAAACAAAGTAGTCTGAAGGAGGAAACGGTTTTTAAATGACTAGGGGTAGGGAGGATCAGGGAAGCTCCTTAAGGAGTTGTGGTTGGCCTTTAAAAGAGGGATAGGAATTTAACAAGTGAAGGGAGGAAGGGAGGAATATCCCTTCAGTACATAACAGAATTAGTAAAGACACAGAGTTGAGGGGGAGAAGCATGTATTGAGAAAACAGAATCACTCCAGTCTGACTGGCCCATAAAAATACATGGAGAGGAAGCAGAGGAAAATACAGCTGGAAATGGGGGAGGGCTCATTGTGGAGAGGCTCGAATGCCAGGCAGAAGAGATTGGACTTTAGATTCTGGAGGGTGGCAGGGAGCACTTAAGGTCAGATTTCTGCATAAAAGAGTTATTTGGGAGGTAGTTTACTGAATGGATTGAAGGGCACAGAGAATGGGGGTGGGAAGGCCAGTGAGGATGCTGTTACAACAGGCAGATTCTACTAAGTTATATTGGTTGAGGAGAGAGGAAAGGATCAGTGCTCAAGGAAAAGGGATTGAAGTTACTTGATGACTGATATATGAGGAGTAAAATGATGATGATAACCAACATTTAAAGAGCTTGCAAAGTACTTCCCCAACATTATCTCAGTTGAGTCTTCTAAGAATTCTGTGAAGTGCTTACAAGTATTTAGCGTGTTTGACAAATGATACTAGGGCTCAAAGAGGTCAAGTGATTTGCTCATGATCACAAAGCTAGTAAGATCTGGAGGCAGATTTTGATTCCAGATTTGGGGTTGTCTTGATTCAATGGATCAGCTGTGTCAGAGATTCATTTAATTTCTACAAACATTTATTAAGCATCTTCTCTGTGTCATGCCCTGTGCTAGGTGTTAGGATACAAGAGTGAAATAGATCCTGCCCTTAGGAATGGAATGCCCTCCATACATTCTATGTGGGGCGGGGGGAAAGGAATGCACGACATCTATGGAGAAATGTAATGTAATTTGAGGAGGGAGGGGGGAAACCTAAACTGATGAGGCAGGGAAGATTTTGTGGCAAATGTGGTGGCTGAGGTCAGCTCTGAAGGGTGATAAGGATGAAAGGCTTGGAGGAGGGAGGGAGATTACATCTCTGGCTTTTTGAGAACAGCTTGTGCTTGGCACGTGGTAGGAGCTTAATAAATGCTAGTGACTGACTGATCAAGGTGGGCAATGATGTGTCGAGTAGTCCAATTTGGCTTGAATTTAAACTATGTGAAGGGGAATAATTTGAAATTAGGCTGCAAAGGTAGCTTAAAGTCAGATGGTAGAGGATCTCATGTGCATTTCATTGTACAGGTAGTAGGGAATTTTTAAGCAGGAAAATGACATTGTTAACATTAACATGGAAGGTCCCTTTTGGTAGCTCTTTGGGAAATGACTTGAAAAGCCCAGAGACTGGAAACAAAGAGGTCAAGTAAGAAGCTTTTACAAAAAGTGATTTACAAAAGGTGATAAGAACCTGAACTTGAGCAATGATCATATGAGTGGGGATAAGGAAGCCAACATAAGAGATATTGCAGGAGTAGAAAACATAGAATTTGACAACTGACTACATAGAGAGGAGGTGAGTTGGGGAAAGGAAGAATAGAAAATGACTCTGGGGTTTTCTTGGCAAAGACGCTGGAGTGGTTTGCCATTTCCTTCTCCAGCTCATTTTACAGATGAGGAAACTGAGGCAAACAGGGTTAAGTGACTTGCTCAGTATTGCATAGCTAGTGAGTGTCTGAGTTTAGATTTGAACTCAGGTCTTCCTGATTCTAGGCATGATACTTTAACTGCCCCAAGGTTGAACATGGTAGACTGGCTGAGCTGGGCACCTATTGATAGAAATAGTAAAGTCCAAAGGGGTGGCAGGTCTTTTTTATTTAGGTAAATAATGAGGTTAACTTTGGAAGTTCCATAGCTATAAAGTGTCAGAGCAGTGAATCTTCTAAACTCTAGTTCAGTATTGTTTCTACGGAGTCATACTTTTTACCTTTCCAATATTCCCTCTTCCCTCTCCTTCCAAAGTGTTTCCCTTAAGTCAACTGTGAAATCAGGTTGGTAAATATTATATTATAGAAATTTCCTAAAGAACCTTATACCTTGAAATACTATTAAAGAGACCTCCCCCCCCTTTTTAAAATCCACTGGGTGCTTATTTCTTGTGTTTTGTTACCTCGCTCCCCAGTGATAACTCACCAATTCTTGTCATCTAGAAACTGGGTTCACATTTTCCATCTTCAACCCCAAAATCAGCTGGCCAAAAGGGAGAAACTGATCTACCTGCTGGCTGAAACCCTCCTTCTCTGGTTGCTTGAGGAGGTGGAAGAGGAAATAGAGATGAGGGGATATCCTGCAGAGATGTGGCTGGTTTCTGAACTTCCTTGGATGTGGTATCTAAGATTAAGTCACTCTCCTGCCTTTCCTTATATGACTTGAAGCTTGAACAGTTTCTAGGATATGTTTCATGAAGCATTGCTTCCCAGATGGGTCCTTGGAGAGGGAAGTGAGAAGTATTAAGTCACTTACTTGAAACTAGAGAGTGGAAAAGGACAAGATATTGTTACTAGAGTATGGCATTGGACCAGTTAATGGCTGTCCAGAGACCAAGTTCCTACTCCCTTCAATGTGTTGAGAAGGGATCAGATGCTCTAAAAACAAGTGATGTTCTTACTTACCATATGTGAGTACATGTTCTAGGTAGTAGGCAAAATGCAAAGATACCTGCTTCCTAATAGTGATAACAAGAAACAAATAGTTAATATAAAATAGAATGTGGTGAGCAACTTGAACAATATTATTTGAGAATTCTCAGCTAAGCTAGATAACTTCCCACCAGGGAGATTTTGATGGGAAAGAAAAGGGAATTTCATGGAGGAGATAGTAATTAAATTAGGCTGTAAACAGGATTTCTCTAGAATTGGGGCCAGAGACAGTCTTTGTAGAAGAGATTATCACGTAAGTATGAAAGTGGGAAAACATTTGGTGTGGTGAGGGGGACGCAAGGGAGGTTATTTGCTCTGTTGGTTGGAGAATAAGATACATTAAGGGAGTGTATGAGATGAGGCAGGAAGGCTAGATTAGATTCAGATGGTGGAAAACCCTGACTGCCGGATTAAGTAAGGAGTTTGAACTTTATCCATTAGGCAGTGGGATCCACTCTATTATATTCTTTATCATCGGATCTCCTAGTATGGTCTGTATACCCCTGGGAGTCCCTGAGACCTTATCATGAGTTCAGAAGGTCAAAACCATCTTTATAATAATACTAATATGTTCTAATTTTTAATATGATAAATATTAAAAGCTGTGACCTATATAAACATAAGTTCTTTGGGGTTCTTGATAACTTTTAAATGTATAAAGGACTCCTGAGACCTAAGAATTTGAGAACCATTATTCTAGATCAATGTGAGTTCAAGTTCAAGTTTATAGGTTCAAGTTTTGCCTCTGACACATTGTCCTGTGTGATTCTGGACAATCCACTTCACTTCTCAGGCTACTCTCTAAGATTATAAATTGCAGAAAGGCTGATGAACTGCATTGGTAGAAGTTTGCTCATCTGGGAGTTCCTCCTATGCCAATGAAATCTCAGATCTGCTCCCAATCCCTGTAAATTATTTTGTACCATTTTCTCAGTTAAACCAATATAGTCAGGGAATGGGAACTTCTGGTTAATAGTTACCTTATACCCTATACCCTATATCCTGTGGGATAAATGGGAATATGGGAAAATGGGAATATTAACTTCATGCAAGGAAGGGTGTAGGTAGCCACAGGGCATGCTAGGACAGGTGACTAAGGTTAGGCAGGAAGATTCTGACAGCTATCACAAGTTAAGGCCAGGGATTAAACAGTATAGGGAGTAGTACTAGGAAGCTCATTATGAGTCAGTAATGGGATATTTAATTCAAATAAAGCTAATAGGACTTGAGGTTCCATTGAGAAGCATAGAGTAGAGGACCAAGGAGGTTAGAGAGTCATAGATTTAGACCTGGAAGGGATGTTAGAGGCCACGTAGCTTAATTCCTCATTTTACAGAGAAGAACTACTAGGGCAGAGTTTGTCCAAGGCCAAACAGGTTCTAAGTAACTGAGCCTGGAATCCTGGAACCCAGTTCCTGACTCCAAATCCAGCATTCATAGGTAATAGTTCTGCAGTGCTCTTTCCTTCTCAGATCATCTTAGGAGTAATATGTTTGGTTCTGGGAACCATATTTTGGGAAGGATGTTGATGAACTGCTGAATCCCAGAGGGAGATGACACCAAATGAAGATATGTTGAATAAACTGAAGGTGTCTTGTGTGGAAAAGAGCAGACCTGGGTGGGACATAAAAGTTATCTTCAAGTATTGAAGGGCTGTCACATGAGAGATGTAATTGACCTTTTGTGTTTGACTTCTGAGGACCAAGAAGCAAATTTATGCTTGAAGGGTTGGTGGGATTGAGGACTTCCCAATAATTAAAGCTGTGTAAAAGTAGAATGAATAGGTTGCCTCTGGAGTTCATGAGGTCCTCTTCTCTGAAAGTCTTCAAGTAAAGATTGGATGACTGTTTGTTGAGTATATAGCACAAAGGGATTCTTGTTTGTATATGGGTTGAACTAAACAGCCTCTCCCATCTCTGAAATTTGGTAATTCCTGTAAATCCTGATATGCTGGGCCCAAGGAAGAAGAGGCATGTCATATGGATCAAGAAAGACAAGCAGAGGTCAAACTGTTGCAAGGTCAAAGAATAGAGGAGGAAGAAACAGTACAGATATAAAAGGTATGTTGTAAAGAGCCCAAGAGTAGGAATCAGGAGGTTTGGGTTTCAGCCCCTCCCAGTTCTGACCTTGTTTGCATCTGTAACCCTGGGCACATCATATGTCTCTTTGATTCTTAATTTGCTCACCTGTTAAATCCTCATTTTATTTTATTGCTACTATTCCATTAACAATGGCTAATATGAAAAATACACAGAAATCCATAAAGACTGATAGTAAGTGATGTGTAAAGCAAGGTCAGCAGAATAGGGACAACACAAATGGCCCCATTTTTTAAAAAAAGACAAGAGTTACATAAAGAATAGATGAATAAAAGCTCAAATGGGGAACAAATGATTGTTTTGCCATATTAAATATTTTTTTAGGTAAAAATGTAAATTAGTGGAGATTTTATGACTTCATTGAGGAATGAGTGGAGGGGCCAACTTCCTTCTTTCTTCCCATTAAAAAATGAAGAAGCTTGGATAAACTGTGTTCCAAGTTCCTTTCCAGCCCATGCCTTGCATGTTCTAGGACAATAACTTATATTGACCTAGTACTTGACAGCTTTCAAAGCACTTTCACGTACATGGTTCCATTTGATCTTCACAAGACAGGTAGCCTGATCTGAGAGAGGTATTTCTAAATAGGGCTGTGATCTGATCCTAGGGTAGAAGCCATTTGCTCTTTGTCATAGTTTATGATCCCTCCTCTGTGTAGGCAGGTAGACAAGAGCCTACAGAGTCTACAGTGGGTGTCTGAAGCAGAAAAAGGCAAAGTTCTGAAGTTCTAGGCTGATCTTATAACCACAGAGCCAAGAGACTGAGATCTTCAGTCTACGGTTTTGAAAAGTTATTTTGTTGTATATTTGAAAGGAGTAGCAAGTTGTGCATAGTGGAGTTGTAGTTTCAAGTTCAGTCATCTTTTTTTATTGTCCTTATGATATGGAAATGCTTGTTTTATTCTGTAGATTAAAATTAAAATGAAAGAATTAAGAAAATCATAGCCAAGAGAGACAAGGACTTGGAGAGGTTGGGGGAGGAGGTGGTAAAGAGGGATAGCTGTTCAAGTCTGTTATTTATGTTGAATGAAATCAGGCTGGGTTCAATGACTAATCTATATTACTGTAAGTTGATTTTAGATCCCTGCTTGCTTTTCACACCTATTGGATGCTTAGCTCTTCCAGTTTCAGCTTGTGCATCACTGAGATCCCAAGCTGTTCTTGCTTGGTTACCTTGTAAAAGAGTCTTTCCTTCGGGATGTCAGTACAGGGAGGGTGGGGATCAAGTTTCCTGTCTGTTGTGGGCAAGAATTAGCTACTATGGATATTCACTGTGGCTGAGTTGGCAAGAATTGCTCATGATGAAGAGGAGGCTTATAGATATTACCTTGGGAATCTTGGAGGTAGGATGATTCATTAAAAAGATCCTGCTTCTAGCCTTGATAATTCAACTTATTTACTGCATGTGACCCTGAGTGAGTAATCTCTTCATACCTCAGTTTCATTATCTGTCAAATGGGGCTAGTAGTTATTGGCAAACTGCTTGCTTTTAAGATAATGCTTTATAAATCTAAGTTGTTACTAATTAGCAAAGAAAATCTTTTAGAGCTCCAAATATGCATGTGTGACCACAAGCAAGCCACTTAACCTCTCTACCCTCTTCTTTAGAATGAGGGTAATAATGCTGCTGCTCCCTACCTCCACAGGCTTCCAACAAGACACTATTTGCAAAGTGAACAGTAAAATTTAACTGCTAGATAAATGCCAGTTATTATTATAATTAGTTTGCCCTTAAAATCTGTAGATAAAATATCAAATTAGGCTAATAGCCCAATTTACAGTTATACAACAGTGCTGCTGCTGCTGCTGCTGATAACTATTTACTTGTATGTAGCACTTGGTGGTTACAAAGCTCAGCCACACATTATCTCCCTCCATTCTTGTCACACCTCAGCAAGATAAGTAGCAAAAGTTCCTTGTCTCCATTTTACAGTGCAGGAAGCAAGTGAAGACTGTACAAAACAATGGAGGGAGGCAGAGGTTTCCCTCTGCAGTTAGAGGTGGGGCATCTACACCAGTGAACACCCAGAGCCCCGAAATATTGAAGGTAGGAGGTTTTTGGTGACCTCAGGACTTTGTAGTCAATCCTCTTGTATTATTATTATAATTGTTATTAATAATAAATTAGTGACATAACTCACATTTTCTATAGTGATTTATAGCTTACAAGGTGCTTTCCTCACAATGAACCCATGAAATAGGTAGTAGTAGAATTATTAAGACTCAGAGAAAAGTGAGACTTGAAGAGGTGAATTGCTTCGCCTCAGATTATACTACTAGTAAGTTCCACTCCAAATGTTCATATGGACTCTTTGTCCCCATCCTGTGGTGGAGCCTTCTGAGCTCATATTGGTCTGATCAGTCAGAGTTCAACACATTGTACCTTAGCTTCAACATAGTGATGTCATTTTGGTCCTCTTCTAGAATGAAGAACAGAACCAACCAACTACTAGTAAGCTGTAGATCTTATGATCCCAAATCCAAGACTTTTCCCACAACACGGAAAATAGGTTTTATCCTGTATTTCTACAGCTTATATTTCACTCAGATTCATTCTCATCATATCATAAATGGTCAGTGTTTGGTTTCCTTTTGCCTGTGGATGGTCAATGTTTTATTTAAGCAAATTGGCACATCTGTAGGAAGCAATGATCCTCTTGTTTGGAGCATCAGGAAATGCTTAGAAGTGATCCTTTTCCAAGAGCTAGTTGAGTTCCTTTGAATGAATATATCTTTGACCTCTCTACCTATCAGTAACAATTCATGAGCATAGGCTTAATTTTTTCTCCTTTAGTCCTGTATATATTTAATTCTCCCTCTGGTACACACTGTCAAAAACACAAGCAGAAGGAAAAAGCAGGCATTATCTAAAGGAGAGAGTTCTTCCCCCCCTTCCCCCAAAAGGGAACGTCAGTAAATCCAAGGCCAGCAGGCTGTTAAAGGAGGTTGGTCTGCAGAGACTATTTAGCTCTGCCAGTCCAGCCATCTGGAAAACTTTGGATTGCATCAGTTGCAAGCAAGACCCGGATGCCCCTATCAGTTTCCTTCCAAAATGTAGGTTGCAGTTGTAAACTTGGGGAAAGTGTTGTTTTTGTTTTTGAAACAGTCGACAACCTTCTGGAATCACTAGAGATCATACTTACCCCTGTGTTTTCCCTTTGTCATGGTTAATTCTGATAATTGATCACTTGATTGAGAATGGGCCATGTCATATGTACACTACATTTAAACTCCACAGAAGACTCTAGTACCCCGAACGTGATGAATCATAGAAGAACTATATAAAAGAATCAGGAGAAGAAGGGTCTTAGAGTAATGGAACCATAGCATGTTAGAACTGGCAAGGATTCTAGAATATACAAAACCTAAAAGGACCCTAGAATATACAAAACCTAAAAGGACCCTAGAGGTCATCTAGTTTATTCTTCTCATTTTAGGAATGAGAAAACTGAAGTCTGAAGAGTTTCACCCCACTATGTGTCATGTGTTCTTCCTTTGTATTATCCCATGTTTTAGAGCTTTTTGTACCTTATTTCCATTCACTGAAATTTACAAGTCAGTGGGGTGATGGGGGAGGATATAGGAGAGAGCATATTGAGGGAGGGGATATACAGTGGGATTGCTGTTTTGGGGTGGTGGGTAGGGGAAAGATGGGGAGAAAATTTGCAACTCAAAATCTTGTGGAAATGAATGATGTAAACTAAAAATAAACAAAAGTTAATTTAAAAAAAGAGAAATTTACAGAGGCTTATTAGGTAAATGACTATGGACGAAGTATAGGGTAGAGGCAAGAGCACTGGAGTCTGGAGACCCAAATTCTTGTTCTCTCCCCCTCCTCCCCCCCCACCCAATATTCATTACATTGCTGTTTTGCCAAGGCGTTGAAGCTCTCTGGGTCTGCTTTTCCTCATCTGTTAAAGGAGGATGTTGGACCAGATGGTATCTAAGGTGAAGCATTAGCCCTGTAAAACAGAAAGACCAGGGTTCAAATACTACCTCTGACTATGTGATCACAGTTAAATCACTAAACCTCTAAACCTCCCCTTTATTATCCTCATAATAACAGCTATGATACTTACTTTCTAAGGTGGTTGTGTGGACCAAATGATATAATGTATATAAAGCTCTTTTAAAATTTTAAAGTGCTCTATAAATGGGAGGTCTAGTGATGAACCTAATTCCCAATGAGTTGTTAATGCCTATTAACACCAAAGACAGGAACTATATAACATTTTCAACCTTTGCAAGGAAGGAGTTCTTAACCTGGGATCCAGGAACTTTAAAAAGTGTGTGTGCATACACACACATACACACATACACACACACACACACACGTGCGCGCGTGCGCACACACACACATACACACACACAGAGATAGACTGATGAACTTTCAGTATAATTGGTTTCTTTGGTAATCCTATGTATATTATTTTATGCTTTTAAAAAAGCACTATTCTGAGAAGGGCCATGCCCCCCACAAGCACAAAAATCTCCAGCTTGTGCCATAGGGCAGTAATTCCTGATCTTAGTTTGAGACCCAATTAGACGCCAGTGCTACAAGGGCTGATGTTATGTCATGT
This sequence comes from Pseudochirops cupreus, assembly GCA_028627135.1. Lineage (NCBI taxonomy): Eukaryota > Metazoa > Chordata > Mammalia > Diprotodontia > Pseudocheiridae > Pseudochirops > Pseudochirops cupreus. The sequence goes on along the minus strand of CM053581.1, from coordinate 341,104,463 downwards.
GATTATGCTGATTTTCAGGCTATCAAGAGAGCAAATAATCATAGGATTGAGAGCTGGAAGGACTCTCATTTTACAGATGACTGGACTGAAGTCGCTCCTGAGAGACAAGCCAGCTTGCTGAAGCTTGCAGTTACTACATAGCAGAGCAGGGGTTTGGGACCTGAATCAGCTGGCTCCAAATCCAGTGCTCTTTCCAAAAGAGCACACACTGTCTCACGAACAGGAAAAGGGACATGTGTTTATATAGGTTCAGGTTGGGCCGTGTCTAAAATACCAGTGATCTGGCCAACCTGGCATCTGGGATTTGTCAGTTCTGTTCAGCAAACATTCATGCAGGACCTGCTGTGTGGAAGGGGGAAAGGTATGGCACAAATTGATATAGGACTGTTCTTGGAGTTGGGTTGACTGGGTTCAAGTCAGTCCTCAATGAGTCCAGCTTTTCTGAAGTTACTGAATCTCTCACTGCCCCAGGCAATTCCTTAAGACTGTAACTTGTGGGAGAGTTTACATCCTTGGAGTTTTCTGTAAGCAAGAAATCACAAGTTTGGGCCACCACCACCACTTCCCATGTAATAGGTGTTAGGGATACAAAAATGAATATGGTAGACCTGACTTTTGAGAAGCTTACTGTCTAATGGAGGTGCTCCCAAGCTGATAAGAGTCCAGGCTTAATGTTATTCCTTCCAGAGAACATTTGTAGAACTGGGATTGCAGGTCCTTCTACCTAAATGAATCCTTCTCAAGGGAACTTCAGTCAGTGACAGGCAGCATGCCAGATGGGGGGAAGAAAGGGTTTTTATTTGGGGAAGGGGTGAAAGAATGAGGCAATGTTGAGATAAAGTCCATTGAATTCAGGGTAAAGCTGGGCGTCTCTAAATCCCTTCTTTGCAGAGCACATCAGCTCTGGGATGTTTAACCAATTTTGTTGTGAAGCATTAAAAAATGAGTGAATCTCTAGAGCAATTTTCTCTCCTTTATTAATCTGAGCCCTCCTAGGGTCGATAGAGACTCATTTCAGAATATTACAGCTCATTTTGTACCTGAATTGCAGTGCTTGTGCCTGGAAAAGATCAACAATGCAAGCCAAAGCATCAGACCTTGATAGTGTGGGGTCTCTTCTATTTCAGTCAAACAAATTTGATAAAACTGCGTTATGTTCCCTGAAGAGACAATAGCTCTCCAAGCATCCAATCCCAGGGAAAAAGTGGTATTTTTCCTTTCAGGATTTGTCTTAATGGCCAGAGAGTCCAAACAAGTAATTGTTTCTTGGCTTGCATAAGGCTGAGATCCTTCTATAAAAGAAGTTATACACACCCCTCTGCTGTGTGCTTGTGTGTACGTGTGCATATATGTTAAACCAAACTATACATACTTCTTTTTATTAGTTCTTTCTCTGGAGGTGGATAACATTCTCCTTCATAGGTCCTTTGTAGATGATTTGAGTATTTATAATACTCAAAATAACTTAGTCATTCATGGTTGTTCTTCAAACAATAATGCTATTATTGTATACAACATTCTCTTGGTTCTGCTTGTTTCACTTTTCTTCATTTCATGCAAGTCTTTCCATGTTTTTCTAAAATCAGCCAGTTCATCATTTCTTATAGCACAGTAATATTCCATCACAATAATATACCACAACTTGTTTAGCCATTCCCCAATTGATGGGCATCCCCTCAATTTCCAGTTCTTTGCCACCTCATAGAGAGATGCTATAAATATTTTAGAACATACAGGTTCTTTTCCTTTTTTCCTGATCACCTTGGGAAATAGACCAGAGTGGTATTGCTAGGCCAAAGGCTATACACAGTTTTACAACTTTTGGGGGCATAATTCTAGATTGTTCTGTAAAATGGTTAGATTGGTTGCATTAACAATGTATTAGTGGAGTTTCTAAAGTAAAGCTATTACTTCATGAGTTTGTGGTGGAAAGAACACTGGTTTTGGAGACAAAAAGCATGGATTCAGACCTTAAATTTGATACTAATGATGTGGTCTTAAGTGAGTCAATTTCCTGTCTGAGCCTTACTTTCCTCATCTGTAAAATGAGGGTAATACACTAAGTGTCTCATGGGGTTGCTGAAAACATGTGGAAAATCAACAGCTTAACTAGGAACTTGAGAGCCAGCCATGCCCCATTTTGCTTCTATACAGAAATGTGAGAAATTATTTTAAATGAAAAGAACTCTGGATGTTCAGTGAGAAGATCTGCATCATAGATAGCATCTTAGAGTGAAAGCTAGAAGAGGGGATTTGGGAGGTCATGTAGTATAGCTCTGTTATTTTACAGATGAAGAAACTGAGCTTCAGAGAGCTTATGGCCTATCCAAGGTCACACAGTAAAAAGTGCCAGAGTCAGGATTCAAACCCAGTTCATTTGATGTCAGAACAATGGGCCATACTGCAACTGCGTGGTGCGCTACCATTTAGCCTGGGACTTGGGGACAAATCACTTCAATGCTCTGGGGATAATCATACCTGTCAATCCCCCCAAGTTTTTATTGATGTCTTCTGTTTTTTACATCATTACAGTTTCCCCAATAGCCTTCCTTCTCCCCCTCCCAGGGAGCCATCCCATATAATGCCATTAAATCCTATTAAAAATAGCATCTTTAAGACAAAAAAAAAATTAGCAAAAGAAGAGGAAAAATCAGCATGAATGATGAATACTTTGAAAAAAAATCTGAAACCATTCAATGCAATATTTGTACCCAAGATCTTTTGAAAAATACTTGACAAGCATCAACAAACATGAATATTTCCATATTCAGTAAACAGAAAAAGATAATTATATATGAAACCATGAATCTCTACTACATAAGCTTTTGGTTTAAAAATAAGTACGTTAAATTTAACATGGAGGTATCATACCAATGATGCCCTGTTTGTGTCCCCTTCTAACTTGTAGTTCTCTTTTGTATATTTTAAAAAATATTTAATTGATGGCTGAAACTAAGTTGGAAGAGATCTCAGCTAACATCTAGTCCAACACATAAACAAAAGGTTTCCTGATGATTTCATTTCCCTAGAGTGGTCATCTGTCTCATATTGATGGACCTTGACTTTTAAGGAGGAGGAAGTCAGAACCTCTTGAGGCAAGCCCTTCCACTTTTGGACACTTCTGATTGTTAAGAAGTCTTTTTTTTTTCTTTTCAGACATTAAATCCTAAACTGACTTCTTTGTAACTTCTATCCATTAATCTTGATTCTGTACTCTGGGGCTAAACAGAACAAGTGTAATTCTTCATTCAAATACCTGAATATAGTTCTCATGTCTCTCCCCCACTCCCAGTCTTGCTTCAAGTCTTCTTTGCTCCAGGTTAAACATCTTCAGTTTTTTCAAATGATCTTCATACGTATGTCACCATCCTGGTTGCCTTCCTCTAGAGCAGTGGTTCTCAACCTTCCTAATGCCGCAACCCTTTAATACAATTCCTCATGTTGTGGTGACCCCCAACCATAAAATTATTTTCATTGCTACTTCATAACTGTAATTTTTCTGCTGTTATGAATCGTAATGTAAATATCTGATATGCAGGATGTATTTTCATTGTCACAAATTGAACATAACCCACAGGTTGAGAACTGCTGCTCTTAGTACTCTCTAGCTTATGATGTCCTTCTTAAACTGAGGTGCCTACAACTGAACACAGTAATTTACATGAGTTTTGATGAGGTAATTGTCCTATTTCTGGAAGATATTTTTGTCCTCCCATTCCAAAATGCAGTCCAAGATTGCACACACGTTGAGCTTGCAGTCCACTAAAATCCCAAGATCCTCCTTAGGACAACTGCTATTTATCCATTTCTCCCATATCCTATAGAGCTAGTATTTTGTACCTAAGTACAAGACTTAGGTTTATTTCTAATGAATTTCATCTTATTAGATTCAGTTCAAGTCTGTCATGATCTTTTAAGATGTTGACTGTTATCCAATGGGATAACTATCTTTCCCAATTTAGTGTCATTTGCAGATTTGATGATCATACCATCCATACCTTTAATCTAAGTCATTAATGAAAAATCTAAACCAGACAGGTCCAAGTACAGATCCTCGAGGTACTTCACTGGAGATCTCTTGGCATACCACTATGACATTTAGTCATTAATAACAACCCTTGGAGCTGGACATCTAATGAGTTTTGAATTCATCTAATTCATATTTCTACATCTTTTCCACAAAAGTAGTATGGGATTCTTGATCAAATCTTTGGTAAAATCAAGTTAAACTATGTCCATAGTATTCTTCTCATCTATTAGTTTAGTAATCCTGTCAAATAAGGAACGTTGTCTCTTGGTAATCACTGCTTTGCTTTCTAGATATTCACATGAACTATCTCTTTAATGGTCCTTGCTATAAAAAAAAAAATCCCCAGGAATCAAAGTCAAGCTCACTGGTCTGTAGTTTGCAAACCCTGTTCTTATCCCTCCCCTTCCCCTTTTATTCAGTGAAGACAACCTTTGCCTTTCTCTAATCTTGAGCTACCTCTCTTGCTTTCATTATCTTACTTCCATTATATTTCAAGTCTCACCCCACAATGTCTTAGCAATCACAGCTGCAAGTTCTTTCAGCACCTGAGGATGTGTTTCTATGGGCCAGGTGATTAGAATTCATTAAAGGTGCTAGGTTCTCTCTTATTATCTTCTTGCTTATCCTGCTGTTAGTCATTTTTGTTCTGTCATTTCCAAAGAAAAAGGTCATTTCTCTTTTGCAGAGAAAAGAGAAAGAAAATGGAAATTGAGTTACACCTTCTCTCTGTTGTCAGTTATCTTCATCTCTTCTCCCCAAGCAAAAACCCTAGCCCTTTGAGTTTCCTGGATGTTCTTTTCTTTTAAAATTTTAGGCATCACCATCATGAGTAAGATGTTTAACATGGAGAAGAGAATTATAACCTGTTTTCAGATATTTGAAGGGTTGGCATGGAGAATAGGGATTAGGCTTGTTCATCTTGGTGAAGTGGTTCAGAATTGCCAAGTGGCAGATGTAGGCTCCCTATCAGGAAAACCAGCTTACAGTGGGAGCTGTCCAAAAATATAATAGGCTGCCTGAGCAGGGAGTGGTTTCTCCACTACAGATATCCAAGGGATAGCTGGATGACCATTTGGTAGTGATGTGCTAGACTCTAGCTGCTAAAGTGATGTCCTACCTTGTTCAGATAGGGGTTGGACTAGGTAGCCTTTCAGGTCTTTTATGACTGAGAGATTCTGTGACTGAATAAAACAGACCACTTTCAGAAAAGATCGGTCTTTTGAAAAGTGAGGAATCCTTTTGTTAAAGGGTGTGTATATTTGTGTGAGCATATGCGATGCATACATATGCATAAGCACACACTTGTGTATATACATACAGATACAATATACACGTGTATTATATGTGTGTGCACATGCTTCATATTTGTACACACATATATGTGTACACACACACAGATCTTTGATGAGCCTTCACAAACCAGCAGGTGACCATGGACAAGGCACCTAATTTCCCGAGGGTATAAAACAAGCCTCTAGCTTCTTAAGTCTCTATCACAATAGTAGCCACCTTTTAAACATAGCCTATTTGTTTGGATGGGTGGGTACATGTGAATATGACCTTGAAGACTGAACCTTTATTAAATGAGAGCCAGGATTCAGTTTTGAGAAATCATTTCTAGGCTTACTTTACTAATTTAATTTATTTAACTAGGTAAAATACTGGGTAAACAGAAAGGTAATTTAATTTACTAGGTCCTAAGAGGATCCTGTGATTTTAGAGTCTGTGGGCACTCTAGATATCATTTTGTTTATTGTGCTATATTTTAGAAGTGGAAGGTACCTCAGAGTTCTTCTAATCTAACTGGCATTTTACAAGAGAGGGAACTGAGACTCAGGGAGGTAAAGTAACTTGCTGAAGGTCACTCAAGTGGTAAGTATCATCCAAAAAGGGGAATAGAGTGGCCATTAATTACAAGGTAGTGAGCCTCAGAAGTGAGCTTTGAAGCTCGGTTCCTGTGAGTTCTATCCCAGGCCCAGTGTTCTCACCACTATACCAATTCCCTCCCCAACACCATTTTGTAGATGAATAGCCCAGAGACACTAATCATCTTGTTGAGAGTTGTACAGATAGTAACTCAAAGTTCTGAGGTTCAGATCCAGGGTAATGGAACTTGCTTTTCCATAGTTATTTGCATAATGTCTCCCCCTGTAGACTGTGAACTTCTTGAAAGCAGAGACTATCTTTTGCCTTCCCCTCAGCACTTACCACCATGCCTGGCTCATAGGTGTTTAATAAAGGCTCTCTGTTGCTCATTTCTGTTTGAAAATCCAGTGCTTTTCTCACTTCCATCCTGTTTTTAACTTGTTTTTTCCTCTCTAAAGAAAAAGAAATTAAACTGTGGGTTTAACATACAAAGAGTTGTACAGGCTGGGTTATTTTTCCAGTTGTTTCAGGTTGTAAATTCACTCCCCTCTCTCCTTCCCCCTTTGTTATTTCATGACCTCATTAAATCATATTATGTGGCCAACCAGAGCCGCTTAGGATCTACAGATAAAGGCTGCAGCTCTTGTTAACCTGGGATGTGAGTATTCTCTCCAGTCACTCAGGCATCATTTTGCATTAAAGAAAGGAGCAGAGAAGTAGCACGCTGGGCCCACTTTGGGGTTTGTTGTTTCTGATCCTCAGTCATTTCGACTGGATACTTCAAATAATCATATGGCTAAGTTAATCCGGTATAATAAGCTTTCACAAATCAGTCAGAAAGCATTGAAGAACTACCTACTATGTGCTAGGCCCTGGGGATAAAAAACCAAAAATGCACATAGTCCCGGTTCTCTGGGAGCTGATAGTCTAGCTCAGGGAGAAAATACGTGCCTATATGGGTGTAGACAAAATTACTAAAAGGTAGTTTGGGTGGGGTTGCGGGAGGTAGTAGCATCTAGAGGAACCAGGAAAAAACTTACATATAAAAGATGGAACTTGATCTGAGCCTTGAAGGAAACTAGAGGTTCTTCTGAGACACAGGAATAAGGAAGAAATGTATTCCAGTGAGGGGGAGAGGGGCGCGCACACAAGGGAGGAAGGTAGCCAGATAGCAAAGGTACAGAGGCAGGAGATAGGTGATCTGTTTGAGGAACAAAACAAGATAAATAGTTTGGCAGACCTCATCGTGGGGACAGGAATGACATGTCACATTGATGGGTCATGAAGGATTTCAAATGCTCAACTGTAGGTTGGTATTTATCCTAGAGATAACCAAGAGTCACCAAAGGTTCTTATGCGGTTATAACATGGTCAAACCTATCTTTAAAAGATAGGTTTTATTAATATCCTTCATTTTTACATCAACTACATTTCCTTAACCCTGCCCCCGCCTCTCAGCCATCGCTTACAATAAAGAATTTTTTTAAAGGGGAGGGGAAAAGCTCATCAAAACTAATGAATATAAAAAGTATGTCAGTTTTGACTGTTTTGTTGTTCTTTCCATTGACATGAAATTTGGAATACTAGTGTGTCTGGTTTTCCTGGATCAGCTTATTTCATTTTATTTCAGTTTATATAAATCTTCCCATGCTTCTTTGTACTCATGATATTGTTTCTTTTCTTTCTGCTTTTTAAACATTTTTTCCAGTTACATGTAAAGATAGTTTTCAACATTCACTTTTATAAGATTTGGAGCTCCAAATTTTTTCTTCCTACCTCCTTCCTTTCCCGCCTCCCCAAGACAGTCTGATACAGGTTATACATGTACAACATGGTATTGTTTCTTATAGAACACAGTAATATCCTGTTACATTTATTTACCACAATTTCCTTAACTATTCTCTGTCTGATGGATGTGTACTTTGTTTCCAGGTCTTTGATACCATAAGAAATATTGTTTCCAAATGTCTTGTTCTTTTTGCCATTGACTCCTATGGCTAGCTGTGGAATGTCTGGGTCAAAGATTATGGGTATTTCAGTGTGCGAATCTTTCTGTGATTCCTCCAACATTTACTATATGTGTCTTTTGTCATCTTTGCCAGTTTTTGAAGGGTGTGAGATCATCGAGTTATAGATTTAGAACTGGAAATTATCTTAGAGACCATGGAGTTCAACTCTTCATGTTGCAGATGAGGAAACTGAAGCAGAGACTTTTGACTTGTTCAGAGTCACACAGCTAAGTGTCTGAGGTGGCCTTTGAATCTAAGTCTTCTGACTTGATGTCTACTGCAACATATATCTCTCAGAACCAAAATCTTTGAATGACTCTTAGTTCCAAAGATATATAGAGATCATGGGATTCTGAATTAGAATCCTAAGGAACCTTAAGAATCCACTTAGTCTAACCCTATTTTTCAGATGTGGAGAGTGAGGGCTAATGAAGTAAAGTGAGTTGCCCAAGGTCATACAGATAGTAAATGAGAGCTAGGATTTGAATGCAGGTTCCCTGACTCCAGCATACTTTCTATTGCACCTCTGTGAGTTGTTTTGATTTGCATAGTTGTTAATAGTTTGCCATTCTTTTGAGAACTGTTTGTTCATATCCCTTGAGCACATAGATTTTGGTCTTGCATATTTCTGTTATTTGTCTATGAATCTTAGATATCAGACTTTTATGAGGGATAATATATCCAACCCCCACTTCCTGCCCAATTGATTGCTTTCCCTTCTTATCCAAAATGTATTAGTTTTCTTCCTGGCAAAAATGTTGATTTCATGCAATCAAAGTAATTTTATCTTTTGTGATTGTCTCTGTCCCTTTGATGGTTAAAATTTCTTCTTTCTTTCCCATTCTACCTATCCTTATAACCGTGAAAAGATTATATTCTAATTCTCTTAAAATATTTTTGTGGTGTCTTATTTAATATTCAGTTCATGTATCTATTTTGGCTTTTTGGTAGTGTATGGCATAATATGGAGATCTAAAACTAATTTGTGCCAGACTACTTTTCAGTTTGACAAGAAATTGTTGTCAAATACCATTTTCTTTTAGAGATTTTTATATTTTCAGTTTTGTTAAATACTGGATTATTGAATTCATTTATTTCTGGTTCTTCCTTGTCTGAACTTTTCCATTTGTCTCCTTTTTAATTTTTTGGTTTTTTCTCCCCATTTTTGGAGGGGGAAGGTAGGACAATTGGGGTTAAGTGACTTGCCCGAGGTCCCATGGCTACTAGCCATGGCTACTACTTTTTGTGTTAAGTGTCTTGAGTTCAGATTTGAACTCATGTCCTCCTGACTTCAGGGCTGGTGCTCTATTTGCTGCACCAACTAGCCGCTCCTCCTTTTTAATTTTTAAAAAATCATACCAAATGGTTTTGATGATTATTGCTTTATAATATCGCTTGACATTTGAAAGTATGATTTCTTCTGGCTTCCTTCTTTCCCCTCCTCCCCAATGAGTGAGGTACACTCTGCACCCTCTGTGAAGACTTCTCAGAATGAGAAGGGAGAGAAACTATCTGGAAACCAGAGATAGACTTTTGTAAGACTGGACTGACCTGAGTCCTTGGTTTACACAACCTAGGACCCTTCCTCCCTTCCCTTGTTGTCATCAGTATTAGGCCCCTTTCAGGAGTTTTAGACTTCTACCCTTGTATACCACACCCTTAAAAGCATTAGGCCCTTTTTCAGGAGGTTTTGACTTCCACTCTTGCTTGTGACCTTTTCCTCTGCCTTGCTTGGCCTTTAGTGAATAAAGACAGTCCCACCTCCCTGCCAATAGGAGATGGTGGCAGGCTTCTTTGTTATCCACCATTGGGTTAGATTTTGTGCCAAGACTGAGAGCCCGCCTCCTAGCCAATGGGAGAAGGGACAGCCAGGGGGGAGGGGGCTTGACTGCCTTAGGGTAGAAATTCTTGTTCTGTCTTTTGTAACAGGCCTGCTTCCCTTGATCCCCACCGTGGAGAGGACCACCCTCTTCCTGCAGGAGAAGAGAATAAAACTTCTTGTTCCTTCTTCAAGATGCCTCTGACTCTTGATTTTTCTTGGATAGGGGATTTTTGAGGTCCCCGTACCCCTCACACCAATCATTTCCTTTGGTATTTTAGATCCTCAGTTCATTCAAATGAATTTTATTGTTTTGTCTAGCTATTTAAAGTATCCTCTTGTGATTAATGTAGCACAAAATCCATAAATTAATTTTGGCAGTACTTGCATTTTTGTAAGATTGGTGTGGCCTAGCCATGAGCACTGAATAGCCCTTCAATTACTTTTCTTTATTCCTTTAAGGAACATTTTGTAATTAAGTCTATTTAGGTATTGATTTTCCATTGACTTTAGATATCGTAGTGTTCTATGACTCATAGCAACTCAACATTAATGTACCTTCCAGCTTTGACTTTCTATTCCTTTGATTCTTTAGCCCCATCTCTCTCTGATACTTTATGATTCTACAAATAGGCAGCTAGGTGGTGTAGTAGATAGCATTCTGGACTTGGAGTCAGGAAAATGTTCATTCAAATCTATCCTCGGACTCTTATGAGCTGTGTGACCCTGGGCGAGCCACTTAACCTCTGCTGCCTCAGTTTCCTCATCTATAAAATGTAGGCACCTACTTCCCAGTGATATTATAAAGATAAAAGAAGGTAATATTTGTAAAGTGTTCTATAAACACCAAAGTGTTTTGCAAATGCTGAACTGGAAAGGGCATTAGAATCATAGTCATGGAATGTCAGAGCTAGAAAACAGTCATGGAACCACGAAAATCCCATTGTTTGGGATGTCTTGATTATTACTCCTCCTCACCCCAGTTTATTAGGGACCCTATCACAAGACTGCCCATGCTGTTTATGAAGATATAGCCTTTGCCTTGTGGTTTCCTAGAAAAAGGCTTTCAGCAGTTGACGTCCTTGTGTATCCTGCTGGCCCTACCTTCTGTGCCCCCTTCCCTCTTCTAGCCTCAGAACTAACAAAGACTGGGCAGTCCGAGATGTGAACATCCCTATGTAAAACCCTTACCATTGAACTTAGGCCCTGACATGGCTTCCCTTTCCTTTCCTCCTGACCCTCCTTTTTACCATATGGATTCTTCTCTAGGCCTGTTTACTATCTCTAAGGCACAGTGCCCATATGACAGTCTCCCTGAAGAAGAGGCTCATTCTAAATAAGATGTTTGCTTCTTCTTGTCTCTGAGTTCCCATGTAACACATAATATGCCACAGGGTGCTTTAAGACCATTAATTAGATTAATTAGCTGTTTTATTCACTCTTTATCCCAGGGTGGGTTCTCCATTGTCCCATTTTACAACCATTTATATAGAGCTTTAAAGTTTACAAAGGCTCCCAGTCATTATCTTGTTTGATTCTTGCATCAGCAACCCTGTGGTGTAGGCTAGACAGAGATTAACCCTGATGTACAGATGAGAAAAATCAGGTGCCGAGAACTGACCTGATTTGCCTAAGGTCCCAAGGGTAGCCACAAGTGTCAGAGCTGGGAATAGAATTCAGGTCCTGTGATTCCAACATCCGTGTTGGTTCTCCTATATCGCATCTGGTCCTTGGTGCATTATTAAAAAAAATCACCTTCAAAGTCAGAGAGCACTATACCAGTGTAGGGTGTGGTGAATAACAGCCATCATTGTTATCCTGTCATCCATCGTCTCCTTATTTTTTCCAAGGAGTTCAGATAGAAGTAATCTGGAGACAAGTCATTTATTTTATATTCAGTACTCTTCAGATGATTGCATCAATGGATAATGCTTTTTATGCAATGTTAAGTAGATAGAGTGCTGGATTTGGAATCAGGAAAAACTGAGTTCAAAGCCTGCTATAGGTGATTATTAGCTGTGTGACCTTGGTCAAGTCACATATTCTCAGTCTACTTCAGTTTCCTCATCTGTAAAATGAAAGCACCGGGCTCATGACATCTCAGGTCTGCTCCAGCTCTAAATCTATGCTCCTATGAGCCTAATGGGATGTAAGCTCTTTACAGGTTCACTGAAAGGACATTGGATCATGGCACCATAGCTTAAGACCTGGAAGGGACCTTAGAGGTCATCAAGTCAATCTCCCTTAGGAAATAGGAGCCTAGAATAGTTAGGTGACTTGTCTAGGGTCACACAGTAATTATCAGACAGGATTTGAACCTCTGTCTTCTACTTTTCATAGCAGAAAGAGCAATGGGGCTAAGCACCTAATCCTGCTCCTATATGATTTTGATTTCTTCTGCTAGGTGTCTATATTTTGAGTGTTTTTGGTTCCACATAGCTTGAAGTTTGAGTATTTGGTTTGGTGACATCTGTTTGAAATGTTCTTGAATTTTTGTAGATCAATGTTATGTACAGGAGATTGTAGGTGATGGTACTGTCTACGAAAACCTTCTATATGATAGAGTCGTTTTTTGTTTTATCCTAGGTTTTTTTGAGGTGTGTAGTTGTAGTACAGGGCTATGGCAACTATTAGTTTATAATAAATAGCAAACATCTTATAAATAATTCTAGCCACCAAGTCATGACTTGCCTATTATTGGGAAGGTGATAAATCTTTGTGATTTTGTATTTGTTATATTACACTATTTTTTTCCCCCATTTACTTGGATAATATGTATTGTTTGATCAATACATCTGGACTCCTAAAGGATAGAACCCATTTGTAATTGCTGGTGGCATGTCATGGTACTGTGGAAAGTATGCTGAATTTGAAGTCAGAAGATCTGGGTTCAAACCTCAGCTCTGCCTAGCCCTGCAATTTTGGGCAAATATCTAACCTTTATTGACCACAGTTTGTTTTATCTGTAAAGATGATCTTTAAAACCCTTTCCAGTTCTAAATCTATGATTTCGTAGCTACTGTATTTGTTTCTGTGGGGAAAAAAAAGATCTGCATGATGTTGTTTTGTTCACATATTGTAAACTGAGGTCAACAGTGGATGTCACCCTTGGGAAGGCCTTTTGATTCCATTCTTGGACCTTAGCTATTTCATAGACTTCATCCTGAAGTAATGCACTTTGGGTTAAATCCATTCCATCCATATCTTTTCATCCTTTGTGATTCTTGTCTGTGTTTTCCAATATACTCTCTGCAGAAGATGTACCCAGCATCCTCAAGGCCCTCATCTAGATTAAAGAAAAAAACCTACACATTATCCTGCTCTCCAGCCTTGGTCTACTTCATTCCCACTTCTGTCTCTTATCTAGCTTGTTGCCATCCTACCCAGATCAGACCCCACCCACTTCCTCGTGAAATATTCCCTGATCTTCCCAGGTAGAAATGCTTTCTCTTTCTTACCTGTTCTTCAGGTACTTTGTATAGGTCACATTCACTTTCCTATCCCACCATCAACCTGTGATTTTTATGGAGTGTAGAAAACTCACACATTTGTAATGTTTGAGTTTAGTCAGAGGTTTTCCTGGGACATTGAAGTTAAATGATTTTCCTAAAGCCAATGGGCCAGTATGTCAGAATCAGGAGCTGAACCTAGCTCTTACTGACCTGAGGCCTATGCTTTATTATCTATGCCATATGTTCATATTGTAATTTGTATTATATCTAGTTTTGTAAATATCTTAGTGTAGAGTAGTTGCCTACATCTTTTGCTGGTGGAGGGAGTGGCCATAATGATGGAATCATAAATTCATTTATTACTTAGGGCACACGTTTCAATACATCAGACTTATCAAAGTAAAGTCATACTTTGACAGTAGTTTATAAAGCTTAGGGATCATTGGTCCAATTCCCTCATTTTACAAATGGGGAAACCTTGGCTTAGAGAGGTGACTCATGCACGGCTTACATAGGTAGTTAGTAGTATCTCAAAGGATTATGATGAGGATCAAATAAAATTGTATGTGGATATTTTAATGTGGTCATAGAATCTGGAGGTGAGAAGGAGCCTCAGGGATTATCTATTTCAACTGTATTATTTTCCAAATGAAAAAAAAAATTGAAATTCATATAGGTTAACTGACCTGCTGGGTGCCCGCCTGGAGGCTGATTTTCCTGAAACATGAGTCTCAACGTGTTGCTGCTCAATTTAATAAACTTCAGTGACTCTTTATGACCTCCAGGATGCCATACAAACTACTGTATTCAGTATTCCCAGATCTTCACAGTCTGGTCCCAGTTCATCTCTTCAGTCTTATTATACGTTACTCCCAGTCAGCTAAGGTGACCCACAGATGGAGTGCTGAGCCTGGAGTCGGGAAGACTTGAGTTTAAATCTCTCCTTAGACACTTAGTAGCTATGTGACTTCTCTGTCACCAGTCTCTGTCTGTCTTAGTTTTCCCTGCTGTAAAATGGGGATAATAGTACCACTGACCTCACAGGGTTGTTGTGAGAGGATCAAATTAATATAACATTTGTCAAGCAATTAGCATACTAGTACACTTGCGCACAGTGGGCCTTTAATAAATGGTTTTTCCCTTCTTCCCACCTTTTCTTCTGAAAGTTACCCAGTTAGGTTAGGAGAGTCGGCTTTTTTAACCTTGGGTTTTCTGACTCCCCAACTCTTTACAAAGCACTTAGTGCTAGTAAATATAAGCGGTCATTTTTTCGGAAGTTCAGGTGTGAAGTGCTAAGAACCAGAGCTGATAACCCCCACTGAACTCTTGATTGTGGGGAGTAGAGAAAGGTTAGGTTGAAGACATTTGGAAGAATGAATCCATAATGGATCTAACTGGCTAATTGGTTATCCCATGAGGGAATCTTTTTATTGCGTTCCACTTAACTGTATTTTTTGGGTGCCAGGCTCTTTGTTTTGTCCTGAGGGTACAGAGCTAGGACACAATCTCTTTTCTTTGCCCTCTCTTCCTTCTCCCTCCCAGTGAAATATAAGCAAATAACTGCCTTACGGGTTACGAAAGTATTGTGTGCATGTTGCTGTGTGTTCAGTCATTTTTCAGTCCTGCTGGACTCTTCCTGACCCCATTTGGGGTTTTCTTTGCAGAGATACTGCAGTGGTTTGCCATTTCCTTCTCCAGCTCATTTTACAGATAAGGAACTGAGGCAGATAGGGTTAAGTGACTTGGCCAGGGTCACACAGCTAGTAAGTCTCTGAGGTCTGTTTTGAACTCAGGTCTTCCTGACTCCAGGCCTGGCACTCTGTCTTCTGTGCCACCTAGCTGCCTTGTTATATGAATAGGAGACATCAAACAGTGGTTGGGAGATTTAAGAAATTAGGGTCACTTCTACCCCATGGGCCATGTGAGGGGTGGGGACAAAAAAGATGTCCTGGAGAAGAGAGGAAGAAACTTTGGTACAATAGAAAGTCAGAACTTAAGCCAAAACTGGGTTTAAGTCCCAGATCTGCCACTTTCTACCCATATGACCTTGGGAAAAGGATTCCATTTCCCTGCCTTAGTTTCTTTATCTGTAAAACCTGGGGTTTGGTTAGATGATCTCTGAAGTCCCTTTCAGCTCTCAATGTATGCTTTTATGATAAGAATTTCAGCTGGTAGGACTGGGGAAGGAAAGAGCAGTCCATTCTAGAAAATGAGGGTATGTCCATAGAGGTTGGAGGAGGCAAAGCCAGATGAAGAACATTTAAGTTGTCCCGTTTGGCTGGAGTGTATGATACATGATGGTGTAGAGATGAAAGAAACACTGGACAGGTGGATTATTGCCATGTTGTGGAGAGCTTTGGCTTTCATTTGTGGGGAATCACTGGAAATTTGGGCCTGTGCATCACAAAAACTGCTTTGGCAGCTTCTGCTAGGTGAGTTAGAGAGAGGAGAGCCTGGAGGCTGAGAGACCACATGGGAGGGAAGCAACTGACAGCAATCTGGGGAGAGATAATGAGGTCCTGAGTAAGGATAGTGGCAGTGTGAGTGAAGAGGATATGATGTATGTGTGTGTACATATGGATATACATGTATATGTATATATATATATGTGTGTGTGTGTGTGTATTTGTATATATACACACATGGCTATTTGAATGGAGAAAGGAGGATAAATGATGTAGAGGTAGAGATGGCATGATTGATAATTACAGACTGAGAGAGAATGAGGAAGGAAGTGTGACCCTGTATGGACTTGAGTGACTGCTCACAGAATAAAAGCAAACATTCAGTTGGGCAAAATTACATTATAGAGTATTTAGGAATGATTGTATAGTGTAAATACATAAATATGTAAGGTAAATATTACAACTAATTAAAGAAATAAAACATGTATATGTAATATATAGTATATATGTGTGTATATGTGTGTGTGTATGTATAGATGTAGATATAGATAATATGAATCAACAGGATTTGGCTGTTGTGGGTGAGGGAGAAGGAAGAATCAAAGATAATTACAACATTTAAAACTGGGGTGAGTCTCAAGAAGTGGAAGATTGAGAGAATTCTATTTCCAAATTGTTTCTGGCAGTGCTTTCAGATTCTTCAGTTTCACCCGCCATCCATTTTCATGTCCCCCCCACCCCTGTTTAGAGAGACTGTGTGGTGTAACAGATAGATCCGCCTGCCTCAAATGCAGGAATGACCAGGCTTGTGGCCCGCCCCACTAGGTTTGTGGCCATGGACAAGTAACTTGACTTCCTAGTGTTCTGGTGACTAAGGTCTAGTTTTTGTAACTAGGATGATGAATTGCAGAAACGATCCCAACTGCATTGGTAGAGGGAGTTTCCTCATTAGGGGAGTTCCCTGCACTAATAAAATCATAGGTCCCATCCCTGTCATTTAGTTCTGAAGTGAATATTGTTCCTTTAGTCTTTTGAAGGGTGACACCTCAGTGTGCTGGAGAAATGTAGATTCTAGAGCAGGGTGCACCTAACCTGGCTTTGTGTGTCATGGACCCCTGTGACAGTCTGATGAAAACTCTAGGTCTCTTCCCAGAATAATATTTTTAAATGCATACAAATAGAATCCACGGGATTACAAAGGAACCCCAATGTTGGTGAAAATCAAGATTCCCTTTGGATTTGCCCCTCTAAGTTCACAAGACCCCCTGAAATCTACCCATGGACCCCAAATTAAGAACCCCTGCTGCAGAATTTCTATTTTCTTAAGGTAGATGATTTAAGTGACCACCCAGGGGCTTTGTTTTTCAGACTTAACCCAAAGACCTCACAGGCAGAGCTTTCTTGCTTAGCAAGTGAGGAGGGAGGTGACCCTCTGGGCTTCTTCCGCGGGCCCTAGGGTTCCCCACACTCTGTGGCCCAGCTGGGAGCTCTAAAACCCTTCTCTTTGTTTTCTTAATACCACCTACTTTGAAATTCAGGGTCCAGTGTTCACTAATCCCATAAATACCTTCAAACCATTAATCCCCCAGGGGGTAGGGGGTGGGGGTGGGGAGGAGGGATGGGGGTGTGTGTGGTTTGTACTTACCCCTGGGCCCTTTGTTTTCTCTTCTGCTCCTTTTAATT
This sequence comes from Pseudochirops cupreus, assembly GCA_028627135.1. NCBI lineage: Eukaryota > Metazoa > Chordata > Mammalia > Diprotodontia > Pseudocheiridae > Pseudochirops > Pseudochirops cupreus. The sequence goes on along the minus strand of CM053581.1, from coordinate 341,087,199 downwards.
TTCTTTTTTTGAAGCTCTGAGATTATTTAACCTTTTAAATAAGCAAGAACAAATGTTCCTAGTGACAACTATCTAGGGTATTCTGGAAGCCCTAGTCTTTGGCGTCTATGGAAGAATGTTTCTATTACTCTTGATTCCCCAGGGAAATAAAAGCAGATTGTCCGCAATTATTGCAAGGGGGATATCCAGGAATCATAGTGTTTTAGAGTTGATAGGGACTTAACAGATTTCTTTGTCCAATCTTCTCCTTTTTGCAGATAAGAGAAACTGAGGTCCAAAGAAACTCTGGTTGCTGGTACCTCAAGTGCAACATCAATACTGGAATGATCCATTACTGTCCTTTGTCCTAGTGTCTGTTTCCACTAATGGCTCTCAGTTATCCAGGCTTGAAACTGGAGAGTCATCTTTACTGTGAACTGTTCTACTATATAAAGTGCACTGAAGCATTTTTCTTATCAACATTGTTGAATTGTGAGATTACTTCATGACTGAAGGATGGGATCAGTTATCATGACTTTGTAGATGTTAAAAACCTTGCTGTGGGGTGGCTAGGTGGCGCAATGAATAGAGCACTGGCCCTGGAGTCAGGAGGACCTGAGTTCAAATTTGACCTCAGACTCAACACTTAACTAGCTATGTGACCTTGGGCAAATCACTTAACCCCAATTGCCCTGCCTTCCCACCTCCAAAAAGGAAAAAAAAAAAGCCCCCAAACCCAAAACCCTTGCTGTTCTTTCACAGGATTTGGTGGTAGGGATGTTATTTCTACTTCTCCATGGTTCCATAGTGGGACAAGGAAGTTATGTGGAGTGTCTGTCCATAGACGAGTATCTGTAAGACAGTGATAAGGCAGTTTTGGAGGGGGAAATCCTCTAGCATCTAAAGGGGTAATAATAATAGTAGTAGCTAGCATTCGTATAGAGCTTGAAGATTTGCAAAAAACTTCATAAATATGATCTCATTTGATCCTTACTACAATCCTGGGAGGGAGGTATCATGATCCACTATTTTACAGGTGAAGAAACTGAGGCAAACAGGGTTAAGTGATTGGCCCAGGATCACATAGGTAATAAATGTCTAAGGCAGGATTTGAATTCAGGCCTCCTTACTCTAGACCCAGCACTCTTTTTTTTTTCTTATTTAATATTTTATTTTTTCCCAATTACATGTAAAAACAATTTTGACATTCTTATTTTTAAATTTTGAGTTCCAAATTCTTTCTCTCTCCCCCTCTCTCCCTCCCTCTCTTCTTTTCCTTGCTCATTGAGAAAGCAAGCAATTTGACATAGATTATACACATGTAGTCATGCAAAACACATTTGCATGTAAGTCATTCTGTCATATAAGTCTGTCACATAGGCAACCCCCTCTCCCCCAAATAAAGAAAGTAAAGAAAAAGTATCTTTGATCTGCATTCAGGCTCTACCAGTTCTTTCTCTGGAGATGGACAGCACCTTTCATCATTAAATTCCACAGCATTCTCTTGGATCCTTGTATTGCTGAGAATAGCCAGATTATTCATAGTAGATCATCATACAATGTTGCTGTGACTGTATACAATGTTCTCTTGGTTCTGCTCATTTCACTTTGCATCAGTTCGTGTAAGTCTTTCCATGTTTTTCTGAGAGCATTGTGCTTATTATGTCTTAAAGCACAGCAGTATTCCATCACAATCATATGACACAACTTGTTCAGCCATTCCCCAGTTAATGGACAGCCCCTCAATTTCTAATTCTTCGCCACCACTAAAACACTGACACTCTTTCTACTGAACTACCTAGCTGATTGAGCAGTTAGTGATGTTTCTCCTTCACAAACTATCCCTTTAATGATGTTGTAGAATCATAGAACTGGAGAGATGGCATGAGGGAGAAAGAGAATTGGATCTGGAGTCTGAGAATCTGGGTTCAAATTCTAACTCTATGTTTAGTTCTTATATGATTTTCCATAAGCTTTTCAATATCTCAGAACCTCAGTTTTTTTTTATCAGTAAAACAAGGGGAGAAGGATTAGATGCTCTGCAAAATTTCTCCCACTTCCAGATCTATGGCCTTATGAATAATAGAGCTAGAAAGGGTCTTGGGAATCATCTAATCCAGTCCCCTCATTTTTCAGCTTTTATTCATTGTGCAGTCTTGCTTCCCTCAATGTTTTGGAATGTTTCAAACAGAGGATAAGGGAGTAGAGAGGACTGGCAGAAGATCTCATAGTTTCTTAACGGGAGTCAGGCCTGCTTGTTCTGCTGTTGTTCAGTCATTTCCAGTTGTGTCCAACTCTTTGTGACCCCATTTGGGGTTTTCTTGGCAGAGATCCTGGAGGGATTTGCCATTTCCTTCTCCAACTCATTTTACAGATGAGGAAACTGAGGTCAATAGGGTTAAGTGACTTGCCCAGGGTCACACAGCTAGGACGAGTATGAGGCCTGATTTGCACTCAGGTCTTTCTGACTCCAGGCCCAGGGCTCTATCCACTGTGCCACCTAACTACCCAAGCACTACTTAATTTAGGAACTTTTCCTTCTTTCTTCTTTACCTCTGCTATCTCACCCTAATGAAAAATAAAAACCAATAGTGAAATATGCTTCCCTCTTATCCAAATTTATAAATATATGAATATATGATATACAAATATATACTACAGATATGAATATATGTTATAGATATGAATATATATTCTATATAATATGTATGAATATATATATAAATATATGAATATATTTATAAATATATATGAAGCTAAGCCCTAATCATGTTAATTATAGGTTCAGATCTCATGTCTAAGAAAAAGCTGGGCTCTTACAATTCATTCCCTTTTGTAAAAACTTAATTTAAATTATATCACCTTTATTCCCAAATATATCTCTCCCCCCTTCCTTAACCAACATGCCATTTCTTGTAACAAAGATTTTATAAAGCAAATAGGCTCACAGGGGAGACATTTCAGCACAACCCACCGACACATCCACCAGGCCTGACAGCACATTCAATATTCATAGTCCTCCACTTCTGCAAAAAGGTTTTTGAGGGTTCTTGAGGGTTTTTTTTTGGAGGGTTCCAGCTACCATAATAGCTTTGTATGGTGAGCTTCCCCTGCCAGCCCCCACCCCCACTCCCACTCCCATTCTTCCAGCCTATTTCCTGGCTTCAGGTCTGATATTTGGACTGGGCTCTCTGCCATACTTCTGGAGGCAGGGCCTGGGCTGGTCCTGCTATTGCTTTCTTGGGGTTTTGATGGTTGTGTTATGTCAAGATCTTAGAGACAGGCTAGGGGTCTGCAAGCTTTCACTACTCCCAGAACATTTGGTCTAGGGTAGGGTCTGAAGGCTTTCCCTTCTGTTCTGAGCTTTGCAAGTTCCTGACCTGAGTTATTGTCAAAGCAATAGATGATGCTAGACTCAGTCCCTGTCAGTCAGCTAGGAAGTTCTGATGGTTCAAAGTTACAGAACTCCAGGCTCCTCTTTGGACTGGGATTCCTCCTCTGATCATTCCTCTGTATGCTGGACTGGATACTAGACCTGAGATCCTCTTATGCTTCTGTGGTCTGAGCCTGACCAGTGTTGCTTTTTTTGAACTTACTCTGTTCTTGTTAAACTGTGTTGGGGGCACCTGTGTAGGGCAGGTCCCCTTTTCAGTTGGCCAAAGCTATGTGACCCAGAACTGGGGAGTGGGCCACAAAACTTCCGGTTGGTGTCTGTCCCAGTTGCAGTGCCCTATCATGGGTCTGGAGATGTCTCAGTATGTGTCTGGGACCTCTTCTTGCCTTGGTGCACAGCCTCTCTGTTTGAGTGTGCCATCTCCAGCATCTCTCTGAGTGTGCCACCTCCATCATGATCCTGCTTTTTTCTTCTCTGCCATCTTGGTTCTGGTCTTGAGGTTGTACTTTCTTCACTCTTCTCCAGGTCTCTTCAGGTTGCTATTCCACACATCTAGTGCGGTGGCTCAGTTACTCAGAGCCAAGGATACAACCTACCACCCCAAAACCCTTATTCCATACCCCAAGTAGAGACATTTCTCAGTGTGGCTAATGGAAGCTAATAAAAGATGAAAACATATACAAGAAACCAGGAAGAAGGCCTTTAAAGCTCTGCTTCAAGATCCTAAACACTGTTTTTTAAAAAATTTCTTTTTGCCCCCCAGCTGGGTATCAATCAAATCAACCCGCCTTGGGGTGAAATGAACTCTACCTGCCCCAGGTCTGTACTACTGCTTCCTGGCTCCCAGTGGCCCTGGCTGATTTTGGAGGGGTGATGGTGGGTAGGGGTTAACTCTTGTATTTCCATTTCCACCAAGTATCTTGGCCCATAACAAGGACCAAGCTTTTTCGTTGTCGCTAAGGCGTTTTTCAGTGGTGTCCAACTCTCCTTGATCCCATTTGGGGTTTTCATAACAAAGAAATAGAACGGTTCATCATTTCCTTCTCTAGCTCATTTTACAGATGAGGAAACTGAGGCAAACAAGGTTAAGAGACTTGTCTGGAGTCACACAACTAGTAAGGGTCTGAGGCAAGATTGATTTCGGGAAGATGAGTCTTCTTGACTCCAGGCCCAGCGCTCTATCCACTAGCTTCCTGTACACTAGCTTCAGTTTTCTTTCTTTCTGTTTTTATAGATGTTTTATAACATCTACAGATGTTATTTTCCTGCTTCTACTTGACTTCAGTCAGCATTGGTGCCTACATTTTCCCATGCTCTCCAAAATCTTCAGATATTAGCTGTCACATTCATGTACCACAAAGCTAGTCCTTGGGTCCCTGATTTGCTACCATAAGAAGGGCTGCTATATATTTTGGTGCATATGGGACCTTTCTTTTTGTCTGTGATCTCTTTGGTGTACCTTGTAATTTGTTCTCATACCTAATGCCACTACATAAAAACTCCTCTTGATGTCAGGGACATCTTTGTCAATATAATTACTACCTATTAGAAGCTTCTAGACGTTTCAGTCAATGTGTCATTGTAGCTCATCATGGGAACATAGCATTCTGATGACTGAGAGAACTCTTGTTCCAAGGTCGAGTGCCGCTCAGGCCCTGTACAACCAGGGAAAAAAATAAGAAATCTGGTGTGTCAAAGGTAATGTAGTGTATCCAAAAAAGTACTGGATTTTGAGTCTGAAGATATGGGTTTGGATTTAGACTCTTCTGTTTTGCTCCCTGTGTGAACTTGGGAAAGTCATGGCCCCCTCATTGGTCAGTCACTTGTCACCTGTAAAACGAAGGGAAGGATTTGTTGATCTCTAAATTCTCTTCAAGCCCCAAATCCCATCATCCTACAGCCTGAGTATTTATAACGTGTCCCCATACAAATCCTTAAAACAAAACAAAAACAAAATAAAACAAAAAACTAAAAAGCCCTCCACAGGGCCTCAGTTCTCCTGTTTCTCCAACTCCCCTCTCCCTACCACTCCCTTGCCCATTTTGCCAGATGCTTATTTATAGTTGTTGAATGTGAGACTCTCTGTTTGGGTAGGAAAGCTGCTGGAGAGCCTCACGGGTAATGTAACAATGAGACAATAGGTTATTAAGCCTCAGTGGGCTGGCGTTCTGCCTGTGCCCTCAACATAGACTCCTCACAGGTGAGAGCAGGTACGGAAATGGCCTGGCAATTAATTCCAGCAGCCTGCTGAAGGCCTCTGTTCTCACACTGCCGGGAAGGGAGAGACTCTAAAGGTGAGGCTGGGCAATGGCCACACACAGACCTGTAGACAGAGAGTCATAGTTGACTTCCTAGTAGCTTGTCTCTAGCATTAATTTTCAGCGGACGAAGCATTTTCCTCACAAGAGTCATGTGAGGTGGTAGCATCTGTATTATTATCCCTATTTTTAACAAGAATGTGAAGCTGAAAACCCCAAAGGGAAATAAATCCATGACTACACACCTATTGAGAGGTTTTATGGCTTTTTCCGACACCAGCCTTCTGTGGAATATTAGTCAGTCAGTCAGTAGGCACGTGTTAAGTGTCTTCTAGGTTCTGGGCACTGTCCTTAGCACTGAGAGATTCAAAGGCAGGCCAGAGACTATCCTCACTCTCAAGGGGCTCACAGTCTATTGGGGCTGGGGAAGGCTTCCTGCAGAAGATAGGTTTTTAACTGAGACTCAAAGGAAGCCAGAGAAGCCAGGAGGAAGCAAAAAAGGAAGGAAATTCACAATCCAGGAATGATGTACAACCAGAGAAAATGCCCAGAGCTGGGAAAGGGAGACCTATGTCACTGCATGAAAGAGCATGTGGGGTAAAGTGTAAGAAGACTGGGAAGGTGGGGGAGTTTATGAAGAGGTTTTTATATTTGTACGCCAAAGAGGTTTTTATATTTGATCCTGGAGGTGATAGGGAGCCATTATGATTTATTGAATGTGGTATAGGGTGACATGGTCAGACCTGCACTTCAGAAAAATCACTTAGGGATCGTTTCATCCACACTGAGCTCCAGAGAAGGGCTTGCTTAAAGACACATGGGGCAGCTAGATAACACAGTGTCAGGTCTAGAGCCAGGAAGACTCATCTTCCTGAATTCAAACCCGACCTCAGATACTTACTAGCTGAGGGACCCTGGGCAAGTCACTTAACTCTGGTCTCACTTTCCTCATTTGTAGAATGAACTAGAGAAAGATATGGCAAACTACTCCAGTATCTTTGCCAAGGAAACCCCACATGGGGTCAGGAAGAGTCAGACGTGACTGAAAATGACTAAACAAAGACACATAGTGAGTTAACAGCAGTTTGCTTATGACGTGGAATTGTCTATCTCTAATTTTGTAGGGAATGAATTCGTCACCTTGGTTTAGATTTCAGTTACAGTAAGCTCTCATGTGTGGTGCAATGCAAAGCATGCTGAATGGGAGCACTTGGGCCCAAATCCCAGTTCAGCCGCTTCCTCAGGCAAGTCACATACATTCTGTGGGCCTCAGTTTTCTCAACTGTAAAATGGGCTGGTTGGATTGCATGACCTTGAAGGTCCTTCCCAGCTCTATCTCTGATGCTTCGAACTTTCGATCCTTCTTCCAGTGGGTGTGAGGAGGGCATCTCTGTGTGTGCATAAGTTTTTGTTACTTATATGTACTTTATGTTCAATAGCTATGACATTTCTTTTCAGTTGAGTGCTGAGGATTAAAAAAACCCCAAAACGCAGGTCCTGCCCTCAAAAATCTTGCAGTCGCGCGATTTTTTTATGTTTCAATGTTCCCTACTTTAATTCACTCCTTCTCTGGCAGGAGATATGGTGATCATGGGAGGCTCTTTGTATTCCAGGTCCACTGTTTAGCTGCTTACTCATGTCAGCTAGTAGGAGCCCTGGTATTATAGATTGAGGAACATCAGAAATGGAAGGGGCCTTAGAATTTCGCTTTGATTGAACAAATATTCATTATGCAGTCTCTGGATTTAAAGGATAAATTCTTGTCCAGGTATCCAGTTTATATATATTGAAAGACCTGTGGGCCAGCCAGAGTCATTGGGAAAAACAGCCCCTTACTGAGTTTGGGCGCTGAGAATAACTTCCAAACCAGTGGGAGTAAGGTCAGTGCAAAGCTTCATTGCAAGTAATGGGGAAGAGGGAGAAAGGAGAGAGGAAAGGGGCCCCAACATAAAACCCAGGCATACATGCTAACATAGAGTATGACTCATGTAAGGGCCATGCTGCATTGGGGAGCACAGAGACACAGGGGCATTCAGCAGAAAGGGGGGCCCTCCTGCTGAAGGGGAGGGTGCGCTCCAGAACACTCTGAGAGCGAGGTCCTTATGCTCTGATTTCTCAGGCCCCTCTCTCCCCACCTCCCAGAGCCGGCTGAATTGCACATCAGGGTCCAGGGCAAAATATTATTTGGAGAGTTTGTTATCAGGGAGGACAACAAGCAGCAGACAAAATATTATTTGGGGAACACAGCTACATTGACCTTTGAAAAATATTGTCAGTATTTTTCCACGAGTATGTTCTTATGAGCTTTCAGCCTCCCTTAAGGGGGAACTGTCATGGTGGCCTCAAAACCAGCAAGCCTAATCTTCTAACAAGACGCCTAGTTGACCCTCCCTCCGGCATACAGGCGTGTAGTCGTAGTTGCCAGACGAGAGCGGAAGGAGATTAAGGCTAGATATTTACGCCGGAGGAGCCATCTGTACAGAGATTAGAGTAGATACCTAAGCTCTGATCACCAGGTCCACCAGTTCTTATTTCACTTGTTGGAGGGATGTGGTGATCCATTCTTGCAAATGTTTTGCTGATGTTGTTTTATTATATTAATATTAGTCATTTACTTTTCTAGTATTTTATGGTTTGCAAATACTTTAGCTAATTGGGGCCTCATGATAACCACAGGAGGGAGGGGCTGCTGTTCTCCCCATTTTGCTGTTAAACCCAGGGAGAGGTTGAAGAACTTGTCCAACATCGTGTAACGAAGTTCCTCAGGTGGGATTCAAACCCAGGTCTTCCTGACTCTGAGTTCAAGGCCCAGTCCACTAAAACATGCTACCCGTCTGTGGTGTTCCTTATGAAATCCGGCATTTATATGGGCCTCTATAGAAATTGTCTCATTTGATCTTCACAACAACCCTGGGAGGTATGTGCTTTCTGGCCCATGTTTTACAAATGAGGAAACTGAGGCAGACAGATTAAAATGAGTTGCCCAGGGTCACATAATTGGTCAGATGTTTGAAGCAGGATTTGAATTCAGGTCTGCCTGACCATTTAGAGACAGTGAGGATATCTGAATGTGCTTAGCACTGTGCTTTAGAAAGAACAGGGCCGTACATGCAGAATAGATTGTTTGGAGGTAGGTATAGATTGAAAGTAGGAAAACCAGTGAAATGTCTAGGGTGGGATCTTTTGTATGGATCTGTATCTGTCTATTGATTGATCTTCTATCAAAAATTTCTCCTTTACCACAAGAACATTTCAGCAATCGCTGGATAAACTTTACATCCTTGTTGTTCATTGCATGTACCATCCATCACAGCTCTCCCCAAATGGCTATGGTTGGGTACCTGGGGGAGGGAATTATGCTTCAAAAGCAGTCAGTCCTTGAACTTTTAAAAAATAATTAGCAGACAACTCTGTGACATGTAGGTTCCATTCAGCATTTGAGCAAAACATGAAGGATTGGAAATTTGCTCTTCTGAGCTACCATTAAGAAGCAGTGGAAAGTGTCATGCAAAGACATGGGACCTAGGAATTGGGTAAGCAAGATCTGAGCCTGTCTTTGACATTAACTCACTCTTTTGCCCTGAGAAAGTAATTGAATTTATCTGATTTTCAATATTCCTCCTTCCTCCCCCCTTTTAATGGAGAGATTGGGTGAAGTGTTGTTCTGAATAACCTTTAAAAGTCTCTTCCAGCTCTGAAAACCTATGGACCAGTGGTTCTCTGGAGGTTAGTTGGGGAGGTTGGCCAGTGTTACTGGTTTTGACTTGCATCTCTGAGCTGCCTCTTCTTTTCCACACTAATGTCAACCTTCTTCCTCTCATCCTTTGAATCTTTTTTCCCCTTCCTCTATATTTAGTTTCCCTTCTAGAGAGAGCTGGTCTGTGGGATTAGGGGTAGGGCAAGAAGTTGGGGAGGCACAGTAATAGGAGAGAGGGATCTTGTATCTTACCGCGCCTTTTGCTTAAGAGCTCCACACCTCTACAAATACTGGCTTTTTGCCGTTGCATTTCTAACATATTGGTGATTTCTGTTTTTCTGCTGATTTGACTAGGAAAAGGCAAGGAGCTTCAGAAACATATGGAAAGGACCATATTTTAAAGCTCAGCTGAATGATGCGTTTCCTGGCTCAGGTTGATTGTTTTGACAACTGCAGTTGGAGACCATTCTGTTGGTCAATAGTGTTCAGAGACTGAGCTGTTCCATGCTGTAGAGTCTAATCCCCAGAAAATGAGCCCCACTGCCTTTCCCCTCTAAATGAAGGTTCAATAAGTGTTTGTTAAACACTTGCTGCTCAGTTCCACCATAATTGATATTATTTTAAGTTTCATTATTTTTCCTTCCATTTATGTTATTATAGTTATTGTATAAGAGTAACTAGATAGTGCAGTAAATAGAGCTCAGGGGTGGGGGATTGAAGGGGTGGGGCTGATGTCAGGAAGACTCATTTTTCTGAGCTCAAATCTGGTCTCAAATACTTAGTAGTTGTGTGACCCTGGGCAAGTCACTTGACCTGTTTGCCTCAGTTTCCTCATCTGTAAAACGAGCTGGAGAAGGAAATTACAAACTTCTTTGTATCTTTGCCAATGATAGTTGGACACAACTGAAATGCTTGAACAACAACAAAGTCGTTGTATATATTGCTTTCCTGGCTTTGCTTAATCCAGTTTGCATCAGTTTATATAAACTTTCCCATGCTTCTCTGTATTCATCATATTCATAGTTTTTTGTAGCACAGTAATATTCCCTTACATTCATGTGCCACAATTTATTTAGCCATTCTCCAATCAGAGCCCTCTGATTTATTTAGAGTTCTTTGCTGTTATAAAAAGTGCTGCTGTAAATTTTGTGTATATGGAAGCTTTCTTTTTGTCGCTTTCTATCACTGACCTCTTTGAAGTATATGGCTAGCAGCAGGATGTCTTGGTCAAGCAATATGGACATTTTAGTTCCTTCAATAGTGTAACTCCAAATTGCTGCTGTTGGTTGGAGAAATTCATAGTTCCCCTGACAATTCATTAGTGTGCCACAACTTCTAACATTAACCATTCTCATCTGTTGTCATCTTCTTTGAAATCATAGACTCAGTCTGAAGGGACTTTAGAATCACAAACCACAGAATGTCTGAAATGGAAGGAACCTTAGAATTACAGAATGTGGAATAGTGAGGCTGAAAGCAACCTTGGATTTGAAACAGAATTCAGTGGGAAACTCAGCGTTCAGACTCAGCTCTCTTTGCTCCCAGTCTGTCCTTTCTCCATCAATGTTATTTATTCATCAACTCTCTGGTAAATTTTCATTAGTAAATTTAAAAATTCCCCTTCCTTTTCCTCCACCCTTAAGCAGCTAGCAGTCATTCATTGAGGTCTCTAGCTGAGTAAGTAGCTAATTTATTGTCTGCAGTATATTATATCATGTCACATGTCATCAGAACTGGATGGGCAGCCAGAGCTTTTGTCCTCCTTCAGTGAGTCCCTACCTTCGAGGTGGGGACTATTTTGATTTTTGGGTTTTATTCACAAAACATTTGCCCATGGTAGGTAATAAATTATTACTGAATTAAATTCCTCCATGACCTTCCATGTGACCAATTCTGGTCCTGGGTTGGTCTTTGCCTATGGAATGATTTGCCTTCTGTTCTTCCCCATCTATGGGCTTACTATGTTTTGTCCCTCAGAGCTTTCAGAGGAAGAATAACCAAAAAAAGCTTTGAAGCTCAAATTCTGGCTCACAAGTCTTTGAGTGTCTTAATTAAAACACAAAGCTCAACGTCAGGGGGCTAATGGGAAAGAGGGCAATGAAGGGATAGGCAAACCAGCAAATAGAAAGCACTTTGGACAGCTTTAGAGAGCATTAGCTCTGGTTCACTGGTTTGAGAAAGAAAAATTTTTTGCTTAAGAATTTCTCATTGCTCCTCAGAGACTGATGGAAGCCAATGTCATTCCTCCCAACTGACATCTTAAAATAGTCTTAACTATGCAACAGATGTTTAAGGGAGCAGGCTCTTAAGAGTTATGAGATTGAGTTGAAGTCCCAAGCCAAACAATTAGCACTCCTGTCTCCTTTATGCCCCTTGGGATGACAGCTCTATTTTTACATGCTAACTCTCTGCTGTGATCCCAGCTTTGCTTCCATGACCTTGGATAAGTCACCAAACTCTACTGTGTTGAAATTGAATTTCAAGTCAGAAGAACTGGTTTTAAATTTCAACTCCACACCTGGTGAGCATCACTTGATCTCCCTGTCTCAGTTTCCTCATCTATAAAATGGGAATAATGATATTTATACTGTCTCACAGAGTTGTTGTGAGAAAAGTGCTGTATAAACTTTGGAGAGAGACTAGACATTCCCTTCTACCAATATACAATTTAGAGATTTCTGTACCTTACAGTCCAAGTTACCTAAAGCAAGTTGGTTCCCTTTAGTGGTTCAAAAACTCCCTAAGCAGTTTACTCTGATGATCCAAGAGTTTCACACTAAAAATTCTTTAATGGTGCCTTAAGCAGTAAAATAATTGCCTATTTATATTGCAAATATTGCAAACCTTTGTTAAAATAAAAAATTTTCAACATTGAAATAAGTTTATACATGATTATTATTATACATCTTCCCATTTGTAACTCATTTCATTAAAATGTTATTTTCATCCAGTAAAATGTCTGAAATAACAAAATTTAATGTAAGGTCTTACAGATAATAGCAAGTATATAAGTTTTGGAGTGATTATTTTTAATTCTAATAGGAAGTTGCGCATAAAATGTTCATGGTTATTTTTTACAGTTAGTTTTATAATTTTATATTTAGAGATTCCATAGTTATGAGTAGAATAAAATTTTATAATTGTACAATGAAAATTTTAATTTGTAGCTTTTGGGGGCAAAAGTTATCATTGTAGTTATTGTAAGCACTTAATGAATAAATCTAAAGTAATATTATGAGCAGTATAAGTTACCCTGATGTTCACAGCACATATATTTATAACATACCTTTTTGCAGTGGCAAAGAACAGGAAACTAAAGGGGTGCTTGTTCATTGGAATGGTTGAACATTTTCAGAATGTTTCAGAATGACCTGGGAAGACTTGTATGAACTGATTCAGAGTGAAGGGAGCAGAACCAGGAGAACAATTTATACAATAACAAGCCATTATAAAGATAAATAACTTAGAAAGACTTAAGGACTGATCAGTATAGTGGCCAACTGTGGTTTCAGAGCACTCATTAAAAATAAATACTGCCTACCTCCTGCCATAAAGGTTGACTTTTGACTCATGGTGCACACTGAGATGTACATTTTTTGGACACGGCCAATACAGGAATTTGTTTTGCTTGACCGCATATTTGTTCCATGGGTTTTGTTTTTCTTTCTCTTTTGGAGGGGAAGAGGAGGAGGGAAAGAAAGAAGGCAGATTTTTGTTGCTTGCAAAAAATTTAATTTTTAAAAAGTGAGCTGGTATTTGAGAACAGAATGTTGATAGCTGCAAAGGAACTTAGATGTTATATAGGTAAGCCCTCACATTTTATAGATGAGGGAACCAAGGCTCATGGGAGGCATCAGGAATCACATAAGCTTCCATAGAAATAAGTGGTAGATCTGGGATTCAAATCCAATTCTGCTTAGCCCTTATTTGGTGTTCTTTCCACTTGAGTAGCGATTGCTAAAGTGGGTTATACATAACATGGAGAGGGTGTCTGTTGAGATGATCCATTGGTGATGGAAAGAACATGAGAACTTATATTCATATTTTTTAATCTAAAAAAGAGGAATGAAATTGAGCTTGACTAATATTTAGTATATGGAATGACACTGGTACTCTAATTCAATTCCAATGTCAGAGTTAGATGCCATGTCTGATACAGAGTGTCCTTAGGGAAGAATGGGAGTTCCCACCATGTGGAGGGGTTGACAGTGTGTTGTCTGTAAGATTCATTTATTTGCTTTCAATGTATTGTGATATATTGCATTTTAAGTGGATTTACAGATTATTTACAGAGGCAACTATTAGATGTTGGCACAGTGGATAGAACTCTAGAACAGAAACAGGAAGACATGAATTCGGATCTAGTCTCAGACACTTACCAGTTGTGTGACCCCAGGCAAGCTTTTAACTTCTGCTTGCCTCAGTTTCCTCTACTGTAAAATGAAAATAGTAATAGCACCTACCACCCAGAGTTGTTGAGAGGATAAAATGAAATATTTTTAAAGTACCTTGCAAACCTTAGGGTAATATATAAATACTACCTATAAACTAATGCTCATTAAATGGAGAAATGGTTTTAAAATATTCTTATAAAGGACCTGCAGATTAAAAATAATATTAATAATGGCAATAACTAACGTCCATAGAGTGCTTGCGGATTTGCAAAGAGTTTTATAAATGTTAAATCATTTGATGCTCACAACAACCCTTTGAGGTAGGTGGTATTATCATTAGCCCCATTTACAGATGAAGAAACTGAGACTGAGAGGTTGTGACTAGCCCAGGGTCACACCTTGAATTCAGTACCCAATGCAGGATTTAACTCTTAAGTCCAATACTCTGTCCATTTAAACATCAACCTACCCAGCAAGCAATAAGAAAATACCACAACTGACATTTCTTCTGCTTCTAATACAAGCTCTTGGTTGGCCACATTACAAGGTTAAAAACAAATGATAATTTAATCAGATCTGACAAGCAGCTGCCCTCCCACCTCCCCCAGAAGGGGAAATTATCAAGATTATTTTTTAAATAATAAATTTTATGCCCCCCCCCATTTACATGTAAAGACTTTTTTTTAGCATTCATTTAAAAAACAAAATTGAGTTCCAAATTTCCTCTCTCTTTCCTCCTTCCTTCCCCCTCCCTGAGATAATAGGCAACTTGATATAGAGTATACATGTTCAATCATGCAAAACATATGACCATATTAGCAAGATTATTTCAAATACAGTTTTACATTCATTATCATTAACAGGGAGCCTTGCCAGAAGGGTATATTGTGCCTTGAGATATTAATTAATGATAGTATGAGGCCATCATGATAAGCAAGATGTTTAAAAACTGAGCTTTTATTGCCCAAATTGCATTACTTATAAACATTCTTATATCTGTACACGTAACTCAGAAACAGTTTTCCAATCTGTTGAAAAATCTACCAAATGAGGATTTTCAGGGTGTTTTGAATCCTTTTGTATAAATATAAAAAATGTAGTATCTTTGTAAGAACAACTGATTGAAATCAGGAAATATAGACACGAGCTGAATTTCAACAAAAATCTTTGCAGAGTTGGTGAATGGAATTGCAAGATTAGTATCATGAGATAGTAAAGTACTGTCAGTGATGCGTTTCTTCCACTTAAATCCTGAGGTATCTTGGCAATGTATACATTTTTATGGTTAGTATAGAACTGTTTAACCCGATGAGAATTGCCTTTTGGGGAAGGTACTATTTTTTACTTGAAACTGTCAAAAAAAATTTTATTAGGGCTCTAATCTCTATCAGACTTTTGTGTTCTGTGTTCTTTAGGATAAGTTTTTAAAAATGGGAAAAAAAATATATCTTCCCCCCCCCCCTTATTCCTGTTCATCTGACTAGTGGTGTCTTCCCCCCCAAATCTGATACTTTGATGGATTGGCTAAAATCCTGCCCCAGTGATGTTCCTTACAAGGCTTCCTGTGTCACTTTTCCCTGTCTTCCTAAGTCTACCACAGGCGGCTTCCCCACCGTGTTGAGGGTCCTCTATACATTGAGAAGTGGAGAGCTGTACCAAATCTCATGTGTAGAAAACCTAGGTATGACTCACTGTTATACTCTTAGCACCATAGATTGAGAAGCCACAAATTAAGCTGAAACCTTTGTTGCTTTGTGGAAATCAGGTAGTTAGGTAACTGTGTGAGAAGGTTACCAGACTCTCCTGCTGGCTTCAAAAAAATGCTTTCAGATGAAGTGAATGGTCATGCAGGTGCTCTTTTTTTGGATTATTAGGAAGAAGAAAATGAAAGTGACACAGAAAGAAAAGCAGTAACGTTGAAAAAGAACAAAAATGGCTTTATTTCAGTGGGGAGAAATTTTAAAAATGAAGTCCACAGAAAAAAAATTTTACAGAGGGCTTTTGCAGAATATTCCTCCCTCCCTCCTGCCCTTTGAAGGAGAAAGCATTTTAGTGGTGTGACTTACATTCAGGGTCAGTCTATATTTGGATCAGCAAAATGTATTTTTTTTTAAAGGTAGCAAGAAAATGGTTTTGTTTACCCAGGACCCTGAATCCTATAAAGGAAAATCTGATTTGCAAAAGATACAAGGATTCATTGCTTAAATCCATCAATGAAAGAGTGCTTCCTTATGGAGTAGGGATTCCCTAGAGGTTACTGGGGATTTTCCAGAGAATATATTTCAGAAGCTTCCTTCAGTCCCCCTAGTTCATGAGTGTGACTGCAAATTCAGCACCATCCCAGCTTTGATAAGTCAGAAAAGCAGAAGATGAGAGACAGAATGCAGTCTAAGAATCAGGAGGAATGGTTTCTTGTCCCTGCTCTGCCACTGATTCACTGTATGACTTTTCCCTCACCCCTTTCCTTCTGTTAGAGCTTACTTGCCTCTTCAGTAAAATAAGAGATTTGAATAGAAGGATTCCTAAGGTAATTTCCAGATCTCCCATTCCTTTAGAATAGATGGGAATCTATCAGTAGAATCCATGTAACTAATGTAACTAATGCCACTTTGGTTTGGTTTGGTAAAGTAGTTAACACCATGGAACCAAAACCCTCTCTGAGTGTTAAGGTCATATTGGTAAGTTATATATACCCCAGCAACACAGATAAGGACTGGGAACTTTTAATGATGTGCTAAGATTGTTTCCTCTAATGTTTCAATTAGCATTGACTTTTTGAGGAACCCTATTAATAAAGTTAGGTCTTGTCTACTAACCATGTGTGCACAGGCAAAGGAAGAAGGCTTTGCAGCCTAGCCATTTGAGGCTGGTACTTTGCTGGCATAGCTACAGTTCCTTCCCCTGTTCCATTGATTCTGAGGTTAATGAGAGTTTCTTCCATAGCCCAATTAAAGCTATTTGAGGACAATCTTCAGTTCTGAGAAGATCCTCTTTATTTAGTAAAAGGTTCCCAAAACATTCTTTGTAATTTTATGGCCCTAAGCAATTTGTCCCAGCTACTGGGGCAACAAGGTAGTACAGTGGATAAAAACGACTGGCCTGGGGTCAGGAAGACCTGAGTTTAAATAGGACCTCAGATACATACTAGCTGTGTGACTCTGGACAAGTCACTTAACCTCTCTCTGTTTCAATTTCTCAACTATAAAAGGAGAATAATAATAGCACCCACCTTGGAGGGTTGTTGCAGGGATCAAATGAGATAGTATTTGAAAAGTGCTTAGCACAGTCCTTAATAAATGCTTCCATCCTACCTACCAACTTAAAATTCGGGATGGCTGGTACCAGCAGTTATTTAAACTAGAAGATACCACAGAGCCAGGAGGGACCTCAGAGGTCATTTAGTCCAGTCTTTACCTGAGTAGAAATTTTATTACATAAAAGCTCAGAATCAGAAGAAACCACATAGGCTAGATGGTCCAACCTGGAAAAAGAATTCCCTTTAAAGCCTCCCCAAACCATCATTATTCATGCTCTGATGAAAGACTTCCAGTGAGAGAGAATCTATTACCTCTCCCTCTCTTTTTTAATTTAAAAAAAAATGTTTTCAGTTCCAAATTTCCTTCTTCTCTCCACACCCTTCCCCACCTTTTGAGAAAGCAAGAAATGCAATATCCTTATACATATGAAGTCATGCAAAAGATTTCCACATTAGCCACGTTGTTTAAAAAAAAAAGATAAGAAAAATAAAATGAAAAATATATGCTCCAATCTTTACTCCAGAGTTTGTCGATTCTCTGTGAAGGTGGATAACGTTTTTCATCATGAATCCTTTGGAGTTGTCAGAATTCACTACAACCTCTTGAAGTAGCTCTTCTACCTTTGTAGAACTCTATTTATTATGAAAATTCTCCTTGGACCACATTTAAATCTGCCCTTGCACTCCCACTGAACGCTCTTAGTTCCTTCCCTCTAGGACCAAGTAGAACAACTCCAATCCCTCTTACACATTTTAAGACTTTAAATGTGTCATTACCAAGTTTTCTTTTCCCTAGTCTAAATATCATTCTTTAATTAGCCCTTGAATAGCCGGGTACTTAAGATGTTGACTGTTCTCTTGGACATTGTCCCTCATATCAGTGTTTGTCCTAAAATAGGGTGTACAGAACTGAACATAATATTCCACTGTTGGTCTGAGCAGGACAGAGAATATTCCCTCCTCAGACCTGGGCAATGCAGCCAAATATCAGCATGGCAATTTGGGCCAAGGAAATTGCTCAGGGAGGGAGCACTGGGATGTGAAAGGGGAGGAGGAATCTTTTTAAAAATTTTATTGGTTTTAAGAAGGAAAGACTTCTTGGTAGTAAAACTTTGGGGGCCTGGAAAAAATCTGCCAAAGACTGGGGATTGAAAAACCCTGGACTTGGAGCAGTTGAGTCTGTCTGAAGTATGATGTTTCCTATTTGGGCTGTAATTTCACCAAACCTTCATCTAGAAGGGGAGAGAAGACATTCACAAAGAGCACCTGAGACTGAGTTTTTTATCCATGCTTTAACCCTAGTTTGTTCTGTGACCTTGGGTAGGTCATCTGATCTCCTTGGTCTTTTGGTTCTTCTGTAAAATGATGGGGTTGGACTACCTGGCCTTAAAGTCTTTTCTGGCTCTAAAATTTTATAACCCTATATATAATCCGATTAATCTGGAAAGAGTTATTGCTTCCTTTTTGCTATTTTTTGTTTTTCTAGTTGGGATTTTTGACCACTCAGGAATTTCCCATTTATAAAATTGTTCTTATAGAATGAACTGCCCTCCCACCATTTGCCTTCTCCAAATTGTCTCACCTAATTTTGTGAAATCATAGATAACCTTCAGTAGGGAATTTCATAGTGGGAAATTAAAGTGCTAAGATGATTAGGGTCCAGGTTGTGGAGGGCTTTGAAGAATTTGGACCTTATTTGGTCAATAATGGGAATCATAGAAAGTTTTTAGGCTGGAGGGTAGAGAGATTGGGGGGTGAGAAGAATCATATGATAAGAAAAACAGTGAAAGGATAATCTGTCTCTCCTGTCTCCTGTTCCCCTCCCCCAAATACATACACATTCACACTCCAGCCCCCTGAAGCTTGAGGTTGAAGCAGTCAGGGGGTCATTTATTTCAATTATTAAAACAGCAGCCACTTATTCTCTTCCCTTTTGTAAGGCCATTTAATTAGCTAGGACATTGAACTGTCTCTGCATCTTAGCAAACCAATAAATCAATTGAGGAGAGTTGTTTAATGGATTCTACCCAAAGACTAAGGCAGATGTTGAAGCCTTCTTTCTACCCCTCAGTGGCATCCCTCCCGCCCCCAAGAACAAGCCATCAAACTACTCCCAGTGAGGAGGGAATCATGCCATCTCCATAGGTTTCAGGCAGAGTCAGGGGCATCTTTTTTTTAGCCTTCTCTATTTTTAAAGGCACAACCACTTCCCACCCCCACCCCACTCCAGTCTCTGTCCAAAATCTTTTATTCTGTCAACAATAGTCCTGGACAGATGGCATAGACTAGTGTATCCGCCTAAGCAAGCTAATTGTTCATCCTGTCAGAAACCAGTGGTGGCTACTGTGGGGAAGGAGACGCAAGGGAAGTTTTGGCCCCCAGCACATCTGACAATGACCACAGACCTTTCCCAGTACACGGAGCACCTCTCCATTTGCTGGGGCCCCCAAGGACAGGACATTAAGGGCAGGGATGATAAGATAGCAGCTTGGGAGGTGCCATGTTGCTGTTTTGTATTTGCCAGCCAAAGGGAGGATGAGGTTGGTGGTGAGGGGTGTGTGTGTGTGTGTGTGTGTGTGTGTGTGTGTGTGTGTGTAGAAAGTATCTTTAACCTTTCAACATCCATCACATAGCTGACGTAAATCACATCTCTCCCCTCTCCCTGCCCCCAGGCCAATTGCTAGGCTCCATCCCAGCCTTCCCAGAATGCTTCCTTCTCTTCTTCATTAAGAGCCTCTCTCTTCCCCTCCCCCCCAATTCAGGATGAGGCAGAATGTGCTAATTCCCAGACTTACATACGTTTGACAAAGGATTTCCAAACAAGCCTTTTTAAATAAGTCTCTCTTCTTCTCCACCCTACCCCTCACCCTCAATGTATAAGGTTAAAGAAAAGTATAGGGAATGATTCCTTTCTCCCAGACCCAGACAAATCCCAACCCTCTGTACTGCATCCCCCATACAAACTAGAAAATAGATAGGAGCAGACCCTTCCTTTCTTCTTGGCTTGTTTTGTTTTGTTTTGCTTTTTAAAATCCTCTTAACAGATAGCTCTGTTACCTTTCACCTACCCTCTGGGTAGTCTACCCTGCCAGTTTAGGATTAGAGTTGAAAATTAGCTCTAACCAGTGAAACTAGTGAAGGACAGAGCAGGACCCATAGCCCATCATCCATTGTCTACCTGGGAATAAAAAAAGAAACAGGAAACGGGGAAAAAAAAATACCCTGTGGCTAGATACCCAGGCATGTCACTATTGATTATATTCAGGAACACAGGCCCTAATAGCACCAACAGACTCTTGGTAAATGAAATGCTCATTGAATGAATGAATGTATATTCTCTCAGGTCTATCCCATGTGGCTATAAGCAATGTCCTATTAAAATCTTCAGGGATGACTTTTAGAAGCAAATCATATGGATGGATAGTTCAAAATCTCGCTAATGCAAGACCTTTCAGAAAGGCTAAATTCAGCTGGGGGTGGGAGAGAAGTTAGAAGCATCGAGTTTTCCAAATATAATTCTCGCAGAATGCTTTGCCCTCATCCTGATCTGCTCATTGCTTTTTGCAGGCATCCTTCTTCAAAGGAAGAAGAGCAGGGTGGGTTCTTTGAAATGGCCTTTTCTCTGGCCTATTCCAACCATTTCAGTTTGCAGTTAACCAGTCATGCTTTGCTTTAGAATAGATCATTGATTTTAAATTTCTACTAGACAGACTCTGTAAAACATGCTATTTCATGGTGGACTTTGGATGACACACTTGGAATTGACAAATTAAACCCCCATTTCCATTAAGAAAATACAAAGGGAATGCTTTTGTAGTAATAACTGTAGAACATATTCATAAAGGACTTTGCGATTTTGAAGGGCTTCATGCGTGTTCTCATTTGATCTTCATAGCTACCCTGTGAGGGTAGTTTTGTAAGGCAGTTACTATTATCCTTGTCTTATAAGAGACAAGGAGTTGGGGAAGAGACAGGAAGAGGAAACTGAGGCTCAGAGGTTAGTTTATTGGCCCACGGTCACGCCACTGTTGTGTTGGCCTGATACAGGCTCCGCTATTCTCCTGGCTTTGGTTTTGTGAACCATACATAGCAAGAGATTGTGAGCTCCTTGAGGGCAGGCATACTGTTTGACTCTTTTTATGGCCTTAGCACCTAACACAGGGCCTGGCACATGGTAGGAGCTTAACAAATAGATGTTTGTGGACTTTGTACAACATGTAAAAAGCACCAATAAGGGGATGTTTTTTTCCTAATACCTGTGTATTTTATTCCTTCCAAAGAGATGTCATTTATGAAGATGTTTTTATATACAATACACACACACATACGTATTTATGTACAATATATGTTTATATACAATTTCTATTCTTTTCAATGTAGTATTTTAAAGCCAGGCCAAGACTATCTGCGATGATAACCACCTCTGAGTGCCTGACTTTTCTGTTTGCGCAGTCTTGATAACACGGTTCCTAGAACATTTGAACGCTATTTTGCATGCCCTCCACCCCGTAAAACAGCACACAGCCCAGCCCCACACACATCTTATACACAGGAGCTGAAAGGGACCTTAGAGTTTGTCTCCCCTTCTTTTTATTTATTGGTTATTATGGGACATAGAGGCCTCTTCACAAACAAATCAGACAAACTAGTGAGGGTCAAACAGAGGCATTGATTTCGGTGTGTTTTCCAAGCAACCCACAAAATTTCTCTTCCCTCAAAGGAGCTTACATTCTGCCTGCTTGGGTCAGAGAATGGGCCTGGGCCAGTGAAGAGAAGGGGTTTAGAGCAAAGGATGGAACTTGTTTATTGGAGCTTTGTTCGTGGTGGTCTTCTGGTCATGGCAGGAGAGGGACAGAGATCAGTCCGCGATCCTTCAGAGAGGAGGCCATAGCCCTTGTGCCAGTGGGCCCTGCTCCTCCTCCCTGGCAGGCCAGGCCTGTCTGGGCTATGCCTCGCCTTCTCCCTTCCTCCTCTCCCCGACCCCGTGTACTCTGGGATCCGGTGACACCTGCTCCTTGCCCAGACCCACTGCTCCATGTTCTCTGGCTGGCCCATGTGCCTGGAATGCTCACCCTCCCTCTGTTTCTGCCCCCCTGGCTTCCCTGGCTTCTTTCATGTGCCATCTTCTACAAGAAACCTTTCCTGATCCACCTTCGTGCCCATCTTCCCTCTGCTGACTATCCCCAGTTTATCCTGTACAGGTTTCTTTTGTCCACGGTTCTTTGCTTGAGTCTCCCCCATTCTACCCTCTTTTTGTGCCCTTAGCACAATGCCCGGCACATAGTAGGTTCTTACTAAACGCTTATTGATTGAACAGTCATATCACACAGGGGTATAGTAGAGATTAGATGAGATCATGTTAAAGTTTGATGCAGCTGCCCCTTCCACATCGAGACTTTCACTGCGATGCTTTCTTCCTCAGTTTCCCCATCACACTTTCAATATAACGCTGGTTGGTGCAAGAAATTCAATGCAAATTTTTGAAATGCAAAGTTTTGCAGAAGCCCCAGTGACACATGAAGGCCAGCAGATGACACAAGGCCTATGAACAGATACTAAAGGCAAACTTTACAATAAGGTGCTGTAAACACCCCAGAAAAGAAAAAACAAATTCCGACTTCTTCTCGGGTCCGAAAGAAGGGCCAACAAGTTTTACATGACTTTTCCAGATGGAGGGTGGGGGGTGGCAGGCACTGGGTCCCTAACCCCACTGTCCATTACCTCTCATGATGTGAAGGGATAACTGTATACATGTAAGCTATCACTATAATCTTTCTAAAATTCATCCTAGCTCTGATATTCTGTTTCAAGATTCTAAGCTATCTTCTCGCTCTGAGATTTTATTTGATTTTTAAAAAGTACTTACTGTTTTTAAGGCATTATGTTAGGCTCTGAGATAAAAATGGCAATGATTTGCATGTAGGAACTGGGTCTTTGATTCTACTGATCCAGCAACATCTCAGGTAAGAAAACTCCATCTACCAATGCACGTACCTTCTCTGCTATCTCCAGTATTTTAATATGAGTTGCCCAGAATATTGAGAAGTCGAATCACTTGCCCAGGGTCACAGAGCTAGGCTGGCAGAGGCAGGATTTGAAGCTGGGTCTTCCTGAGTTCAAGGTCAGCTTTCTATCTTTCTTTGTGATAAATTCTTGTTGAATTGAGTGACACAGTCCCTGCCTTTAGAGAGCTTACATTTTCCTTCTTGGGTGTGTGTGTTGAGGGGGGCAGAGGGAAAGGTATATAGTTGCTGGTACCTTGTATTAGGCAGAGATTGAGGCAGACAAAAGAGAGATTCAGATAAAATTTCCCATGGAAATTTATAAAGGGGAAGATCAAGCCCAGCCAGTCTTTTTGGCCCTCACTACCACTGTACATCTTGTGAACTAATCTAAAACTCAGACCAACATCAGGAAAGCATTGCTTGTAGTGGCCAGTAAAGGGAATCAGATTTATTCATGTTCCCTTGGGCTGGCCAGCAGCATAGATTGAATTAGCATTATTAAAAAACCCTTTGGAGACCATTTCTGTGGAATCTCTAGTCTCTAGGGATGCCCTTGCAAGCCTGTTCCACATCCTGCCTGGGGTGTTTTATACACTGAACCCTACTGAAACACACTTAGGCTGGGGTTGGCATGAGGCCTGACTCTCGGCAGGAGAGAGGAGATCTGTTTCTGTGAGGCTGTCCGTGTGAGTGACTGCAGAACTGGGAAGCATCTGAAGATTCCTCTGTGGCTCTGATCCCCCCCAGCCTGAATGTGGTTTTTGGTTGTTTGTTTTCCCTTCCCTTTTGGTGTTTTAACATGTTGGCATTTGGTTCAGTGCATCTTCAAATGCTTTGTTTCTCGGTGGCCAAGCTAAGACAGGCCTTTCCTACAGCAGTATCCTGGCAAGAGCCTTCGTTCTTTCAGCTCTGTGGCTCTGAGTTATGTGTACCAGCCCTCTCAGGCTGCTTTGTGCCCCATCATGCTACATGTGCCTTTGGGGCTTGGCAGTGCAGGGTGAGGTGAGGGGTGGGAGAATTCCCCATTCAAAAGATTGAGGGTAGCTGAAAATTGAGTAGATTAGGGATAAGAGAGAACTAGTTCTGTTTTGGATATGTTGCATTTGAGATGCCTCTGGGACACCCAGTTTGAAATGTCCAATGATGTAGGAGCTCAGGAGAGAGACTAGATAAGGATCTGAGAAGATCATCATTGAACTCATGGGAACTGATGAGTTTGTCAAGAAAAAGAGGGCAGAGAGAAAATGTCAGAGGGCACAGGACAGGGTCTTGGGATACACTCACAGATGTATTAGTCAGTAGATAGAGAAATTTCCTCTTAGTGGGCCCACATATCAGAGCTATCGCTGCAGTGATAAAATGGAGGAACTTTAAGGAGGAAGATTTTGTTAGTCATTTCCACAGTCCTCTTGGTAGTGTGCCTATCACAGTGCCTACTGCTTCTGCACCTCAGCTTTCGCACCTGTAAAATGGGGATGATAATAACACCCTCTCAGGATTTTGAGGATCAAATGTAATAACATATGTAAAGTGCTTTGCAAATCTTAAAAGTATTACAGAAATGCTAACTATTGCTGCTGCTGCAGTACTACTGCTAAAATAGCTATAGAAATGTCATCACTACTACTACTACTACTACTACTACTACTACTACTACTACTACTACTACTACTACTACTGCTACTATTACTGCTGCTACTACCACTATTACTACTGCTACCACCACTACTACTATTACTACTGCTGCTGCTGCTGCTACTACTACCACTACTACCACCACACTACCACTACTACCACTGCCACTACTACTATTACTACTACTACTGCTGCTGCTGCTACTACTAGTACTACTACTACTACTACTTAGTACTATTACTACACCTTCTAGTCATGGAACACACCTCCCTGGTTTGAAACTCCTACTCTAGTCACTCCAGCCACTTGCTTCATCTCCTGGCTTCCTGTTCCTATTTTAGTTCCAGAGATTTGGTGTCAGGTGGACAGCCTTTGAATCCTCTCCTGCCCCAGCCTCTGATTTATGCTGGTGACTTCATCCCTCTTTCCTCAGGATGGGGTTTCCCTGCAAGGCTAGTGACTAGTGTCCTTAGCCCATGGGTCCAATGACAGCATGTCAATATTGGAAAGAGTGTTGGACTTGTCATCTTTGGGACCCAAGTCCCAAATTTGCCTAATTAGCCACTTCTTAGGTTACCTTAGGCAAGTCACTCAGCTATTCTGGGTTTGATTTTCACATTCTGTCAAATGAGGTGATTGCTAACATTTCTTCTGGTTCCAACCTTCTTTCCACGTCTCCTATCCTGTGATCCTGACAAGTCCAGTTTGGTTGGCTTGCCTGGGGAAGTGATTCTAAGTCAGGGAGGAAGGCTGCCCCTTGCTGGTGGAGAGCTTTCAGTGCCAGGCTCAGGTGTTTGGGCTGGACTCAGCAGGCAGTGGGGATGTCTGCATTGTGTTAGTTGTCAGTATCTCTGCATTTAAAACTCCCTTTGTATCCTCGTGCATGGTGGTAATGATAGAGTATGAGCAGCATGCCTGGACAGCATGGTACAGTAGTAAGAACTCTGGATTTAGAGTCTGAAGATCTGGGTTTCAGTGCTGTTTCTGCCACTTTATATCTGTATGGCCTCAGGCAAGTCACTCAACCTCTGTCCTCCATGCTTCTTTATAAAATAATGTGTTTGGACTTGGGTAGGCTCTGAGAGTCCCTTTGTGCTATGTATCTGTGAATGAATGAAATTAATAAAAGGAATGAAAAGGCGCTTATTATGTGTGATGTGTTAAGTGCTAGGGATCCAAGAAAGTACATGTTTCTTGCCCTCAATGAGCTTATGTTCTAATGCTGGAAGATAACATATTAAAAGGGAATTCGAATTGGGGGCTGGGAGAAGGCATGGTGAGGCAAGGCTTACAAATGACCAGAAAGTAGCATAAAGGGCTGATTCTCTGAGCTAGATAAGGCAAACCCTCACTTATCAGGGAGCCTAGGGTCCCAGGAGGCCAAGTGTAGGTGTTTATAGTAAAAGGTCTTTAAAGAGGATGACTGGAGGGCAGGGGGCATTGTCTGGAAATGGCCAGGAAGTGATGGTTCCTATGAACCCATGGTTCCAAAGCTTAGTCTTAGTAGCTGCTGGAAAAATGTTGATTGAATGGGATTGATATGACTTTCCTTTAGGTCCCCCAGACTTCATATTTTGTGGCAGTTCTAGCCTGGAGGTAAATCAGGTTTCTGAAATCTTAAGCATAAACATTTTTCTCTTATTTGTAAACAGAAAGCTGTGTTTTCTTGGCATGGAGTATTCCACTCCAGGAGCTTAACTGGTTCTGTGTTTTCTATCATTGAGCCAACTTACTAATGAAGGGATTTGCTGAAGTAAAGAAAGGGAATCTAATCTATAAAATGGAGGAAGAGTTTCTGAGTAATAAGAAAATCCCAGATCTAATGGAAACTAGGCAGCACTGCGGATAGAGTGATGGGCCTGCCATCAGGAAGATTCATCTTCTTGAGTTCAAATCTGGCCCCAGATACCTACTAGCTTTGTGACCGTAGGCAAGTGACAACCCCATTTGCCTCAGTTTCCTCATCTGTAAAATGAACTGGAGAAGGAAATGGCAAACCACTCTGGTGTCTTTGTCAAGAACCCCCAAATAGAGTCACAGAGAGTCAAACATGACTGAAAAATGACTGAACAAAGTAACAAAGGTCCCTCCTAGCTCCATAGCTATGATCCTATAGTCCCAACCTTCTCTGACTTCATCAGTATGATAGCAGATTCAGTAATGGTTCTACTGGCAATAGAATCAAAACACGGCAGGTGTGGCAAAGTTGGAAATTGTGCTGAGTTGGTTACGGACTTATCAATGGATTTTCTGTACCTCAGTGGTAACAATAATGGCATAGGATCATAGGCTTTAGAACTAGAAGTGACCTTAGACACCAGCCAGTCCAATTCTCTCTATTTCCAGCTGAGGAAATGTGGACCCGGTGAGATGTGCTAACGGTCACAATGTTTTAATGAAACCAGATAAGTCATGCTCACTGATGTTCATTCAGTTCATGCAAGCACTGTTAGTTTGCCATAACTGAAGAGAATCAATTTGGAAACTAGGTCTAAGAAGGCCAGAATCTTCTGGGTGCTAATGAGGGAAAACCATTAGCAAAGAAGTTTTGTGGTTTGGCATCATGTTTGGGCAAGGAAGAACTCACTGGCTTGATTCTTCAGTCAGAGGACATTCCTAACGTTTCCCTTCATGCTGTGATGTAGGACGTGTAACCCAGGGAAGGGGCCTTGATGTGGTGACATGTAGAAGAAGCCTGACCTTTGTCAGCAGTAGTAAAACTGTAGGGTATGTGGGACACTGGTGGGGTGGCTGGGTCACGCTTACCCTGGTTGGCTGCTCCCAGGAAGGTTTGGAAAGTGGGACAGATATTCCCAAAGCACACTTTTGAGCCAAGCGGGATTTCTGTTTTCTGATTTTAACTGTTTATCCAAAGAATTCCGTTGTCTTTATTGCAAATCCAAAGGTCATTTCACATTAATGGAGTTTTTGTGTATCTGGTGAGGAGAGCCTCTGTCCCTAGATGTTTGAATGTCTTTCAGGGAAACTATTTTAATTAAGGCCAGCAGTAAGAGATAAAGAACTGAGGATCTCAATTACGGTGACATTCATAGCATCGATGCAGTAATTAGCTAGTATTTATCTAATGCTTTAAAGTGTCAAAAACACTGGTGTGCTCCTTGGTGAGAGAGATAAGTGCTTCAGGTATTATCATCATCTTTTATTTTGCTTCTTTTTGTTCTTCTAAGTTGAATATTTGGACTGGAAAGGACACAACAAAGTAATTGATAGGGATTTGAAACCCAATCTAAGAAGGCGTTAGTTATTATTCATATGCTGAAGACCACAGACCAGGGTCCAGATAAAAACAGATAGATGTGACTGAGCCACTGGTATTAATCTCTGTAACATAACAGAGGACTGAAGCGGTACTGCAGGCCTGGAGAAGGCAGGCATGTCTTGATTTTGGAAGAAAGGAAAATCATGGAGTCTGCCAAAAAATATAAGCCTGACTTGGATTCCTGGCAAAGTCCTAGAACACATTATTAACAGAATGGTTAGTCAGCTCCTAGGAAAGGAAGCCGTAATCACAATGTGGGCTGGCAGCCAGGTGGCACCATGAATAGAGCGCAGATGAGTCAGGAAGACTCATCTTCCTGAGTTCAAATCTGACCCCAGACACTTACTAGAGATGTGACCTGGATCTCAATTTCCTCATCTGTAAAGTGAGCTGGAGAAGGAAATGGAAGGAAAGATAGCATTCTGGAATGTCTGCCAAGAAAACCCTAAATGGGGTCATGAATAATCATATACTGCTGAAAAAATGACTGAAAATATCACGAGCCATTGTTTCATCAAGAACAGGTCATACCCAATTATAGACCAGAAGATCTGGGGAATGCTATAGATTTAGGTCAGCGGTTCTCAATCTGTGGGTTATGTTCAATTTGTAACAATGAAAATACATCCTGCATATCAGATATTTACATTCCGATTCATAACAGTAGCAAAATTACAGTTATGAAGTAGCTGCGAAAATAATTTTATGATTGGGGGTCACCACAACATGAGGAACTGTATTAAAGGGTCGCACCATTAGGAAGGTTGAGAACCGCTGATTTAGGTTGTTTAGTTTTAAGCAAAGTTTTGGACAGTCACTCATGTTATTCTTATAGACAATTTGAGAAATGTGAATCAGCCAATAGTATGCAGTTAGGTGGATTCTGGATTGGTTAAATGCTAGATTCAAAGTTTAGTTATAGGAGATACTATCTCTTCTCCCTCCTTCCATGGACCAGTGAATGATCTCATGAACTTTGAAAGGTTGCAAGATTAGGTCTTCCCAATGTCAGTCACAGTATCCCACTGAATATCAGGAGCATCTCAGCAGCTACTGAAGACAAATTAGACATGCTTTAAGAAAGGCTGCTTCAGGATGCTATAAAGGGCACCTGTTCTGGATCCCAGAAGAGAGCTATGCATATTGACAGGGGAACAGCATGGGCGTGCCTTAAAGGGAGAAAAGAACTTCTAGAAACCAGGAGCTGTTGGTGACCTTTTTGCCACATGTGTGTGGCTTGAGCCCACTCTTCTATGGACTTTGTATGCACTTGTGGGAAAGTGTGTCTCAGACTTTTGGGGTGTGGTGTGAGGTGGTGTGTTGGTTTTTATCGTTTAATACCAGCTCTTTTTATTATATCTGCTTAGCAAATACTCCTAACTAAAAGCTCATTGGCGCTGGCTGACCAATGGTGCATACCAAGTCAAGGTGCATGAGCAACAAGACAAGAGAAATCACCTCCACCTCTCAGGATTCTCTCTAGAATCCCAAGCGCAGTGAGTCAGTCATTGCCAGCTGCTCTCTAGAGAGCCAGCCTGCCATGTGACAAGGAGTAGGGCAGAAAGCAGCCCATGTGGAAGAGCTATAGTTGCCTTTGGTTGGATGGTAGAGACTACTTCAAAATGTAAGCATAGTTTCTTTTTCATAGCCTTTGGAGCAGAGCTCCCTGCGTGAGCCATTTACAACCCATGAATCTGGAATTCAGAATCGGTTGCTCACTGAGTGAAACTGTACTTTGGACTACGGAATATAACAAGTTATAAAAATCCCCATGACTTGCACATGGTGGGAGTGGCTGTGGAAAGGGAATGAGGAGAAACCTCTCTCTCTCTCTCTCTCTCTCTCTCTCTCTCTCTCTCTCTCTCTCTCTCTCTCCCCCCCTCTCCCTCTCGCTCCCTCCCTTCCTCTCTCTCTATCTTCTACTACTTCTAGTAGCAATTTACATTTCTATTATATCTTTTTCTTACATATAATATATATGTATATATATGGTTTACCAAACTCCTCACCACAGCAACAGCTGATTTTATATGGGCCTTTCAGGTTTAGAAATCACTTTACATTAATTATCTCATCTGATCCTCACAAATAACCCTGGGGTATAGGTGTTATCAACCCCATTTTATAAATGAGGAGCTTGAGGCAAGAAGGCTGAATGATTTTCCACAGCTAGTGTAAGTGTCTAAGGAAGGATTCAAAGCCAGGGCTTTCTGATTCCAAGTCTAGTGTTCTGTCAACTACCTCCCAACAATCCTGTAATTAGATAATTCAATTGATTACAGACGTGCAAAGTTCAGGGAGACTGAATGGTTCACCTAAGCTGTATAGATGATGAAGATCAGAGTTGGGACTTGCTCCTGTTTTCGTGTCTGCTTTTTTACCTAAGCAAGTAAATGGTATAGTAGACAGAGTCCGAGACTGGGAATCAGGAGGACCTGAATTCAGGTTTGCTTCACACACTTACTGGCTGTGTGATTGTGGACAAGTCCTTAGTCTCTGCCTCGGTTTCCTTATCTGTAAAGTGACCAAGATAGCGCCTGTCTCCCAGGGTTGTTCTGAGGGTCAGATGAGATGTGTTTAAAATGTTTTGTGCACAAACTGAAGCATCATATAAACACTGGCAATTATTATTCAGATCGACCAAGCTGTCGCCCTTTGCAATGCTATAGGAGCAGCAGTAGTTCAGTTTAAATTTATAATGCTTAAATCTCATGTGACACAGGAAATGTAAATTGGAGAGCAGCTTTCACTCACATAAAATGTCCAGAAAGGGCAGCTGGGTGGTGCAGTGGATAGAATGTCAGCCCTTGAGTCAGGAGGAACTGAGTTCAAATCCAGCCTCAGATTCCTACTAGCTGTGTGACCCTGGGTAACTCACTTAATTCAGATTTGCACCCCACCCCCACCAATAAATAAATAAAATGCTAAGAACCAACAAAAGGATTTATTAGTCCCTGAGCTTTTAACCAAATGCTTATTATGTGCCAGACACTAAGTGCTGGAATGTAACAGCTACTACTTACATAAACTTTAGGTAATATGTGTAAAGAATTTTGTCGCGGTGTTTAATGGCTGGGAGTGGGTGAGTCAGAAGGAATTGGCAGCTGATACAAAGATAATGTCAAATGGTTTCTGAGACAGCTGTTGGTGGTGACCTTCCATGGGTGCTTCAGGGCTCATGGCTGCTCAGAATCTTTGATCTCTGTGCTCTGTAGTCATTGGCCTGGCTGTTCTCCAGCCTCTGTTGACTGGGCACGTGGTGGGGGTGGGGAGAAGGACAACCATCATTTAGGCAGGTCTCCCTTTCCTTTCTTAGTATCTAGGAGACGAGATATGGATAACTCATACAAAATGGAACAAGATAAGAGTATAAAAAAAATTTCAGCCAAGTGCTATTTATTTAAGATTCTAGGAGGGAGAGATCTAATCTGGCCCTGGGAATCACAGAAGGACTTTCTGGAAGAGGCAGGACTTGAGTCAGGCCATGGAGGAGGAGTAGGTTTCTAGCAGAGAGGGGTGGAGAGAGGTGGGGAGGAAGAGAACATTCTCAGCATAGGAAGAAGGACAACCAAAGATACAGGGGTTATAAAGTTCAGGGAGCTGAGACTAGTCCAGTTTGCCTGGAGCATGGAATACATAAGGAGCATGGCAACAGTATGACTTTAAAGGGAGCAGTGCACTGTATTGCATTTATACCTCACTGACTAGCTGGGGCAGTCCCCTGGTCTTCCATTTCCACAGCAGCCGGTTGGGTGTCCTGACTCTGATCCCAGCACTCCATCTTCTCCCCCACCGAGCTGTTAAATGTATTTAGAACCTTTAGGAGCACTTCTGAGTTCAGTCTCCTTCCCCTCCCTCCCAATCTAAACTCCCTCAGGACAGGGACCATTTTTGTTTTGTCTTTGTTCTCCCTGGTACCTTGAATGTTGTAAATAGACAATACATATTTGTTGTTTTTTTTTTT
>CM053581.1:341039492-341054837 GCA_028627135.1 Pseudochirops cupreus | reverse complement strand
GAGATGTCATAGCTGCAAAGGAACCTTTTCTGATAGTTGGTAGGGCTCAATTCTGCCTTTTCCTTCTTTTCTAATCATTTAATCAACCAACAAGCATTTATTGAACGACTCTTGTATATCTTATACTGTGTTATGGGGAATACAAGAGAACCATAAAATGTGACTTGCATCTGAGAAGCAAAAACTCTCTAGGTGACAGGCAGTGCTTATAGAATGGGGAATAGAAAACATTGGAGACAGGGCTTAGGAGAGTGTTTTATACAAGGCAATGGGAAAGAACATTCGACTAAGGGTGTGCACATTCTAACTGCTAATTACTTCCTGGTTGACCTTGGGCAAAGGCATGTTCTCTGGGCCCCGTTCACTAGTCTGTAAAATGAAGGGGATGGCCTAGATACTTTCTCTGCTCCCGTCCAGTTCTGGTGTTTTATGGTTCTGCCAGCCTTCATTCTCTCCATTTAGCTAAGGTTTCGATTTGGAGTTCACACACCTACAAATGAGAAGTCAAGATTTCTCCCAGGGGCTGTTGAGTGAATGATGTCTCATGGCGACCCCTCAGCCTAAAGGACTAAAAAAGGACTAAAGAAGGACTAAAAAACAGTAAGAGAAATGTGGGCAAAGCCTCCCAGGTCATAAGAACAAAGAACATACAGGAGTAGGGCAAGAAATTTAGTACTCAAGGCAAGAGACACCCAAGAAGGTAGGAATTCTTGCTTAAAGTAAGCAGGTTCACACTGGAGTCGACTAGATGGGGATGCATGGACATCAACAGGAAGTTAGAAGGGATCTTAGAAATGATATAATCCAATTCTCTCATTTTGCTGGGGGGCTAAACTAAGGCCCATAGAGGGGGAGTGACTTGTCTGAGGTTATCTCTCCAGTTGGTGCAGAACCAGTAAGGCTCCTGTCCCCTCACTTCCAGTCCAAAGTCCTTTCACCCAAGGCTGACTACTATTCATAGATATAACATCTCATACTTGGATAGCACTTTTTTCACTTCATAAAATGACTTTACCTAATCAACTTATTCTTACGGCATTGGTTTAGGAAAAGACTGGCCCGTGGGTTTTTTTTTCAGAATAAAGTTTTTTTTTAAAAGTGAAATAAGCATGTGACAGTGAACTAAACCTTCTACTAATTGCTTCAGTCCACAATGATTTCACTGTTAGCTTTTTATGAAATAGGAATCCTTGTTTGCCTTCTCCATAGTGAATCAGTCTTGCTTATTACTAGGCAAACACTCCTAACCCTGCCCATTTGGAGGAACACTTCCACATCCGATGTAGTGTCCCTATTGTTTTTCCCAAGAAAAGGCACCCATAATGGTTCCAGAAATAAATATCAAAATTGAAAGGGACCTTGATTATCATCCAGTCCAACTGTCTTACTTTGCAGAAGAGAAATTCTCTCAGAGAAGAGAAGCATTCATTTCTCATAGAAATATCCAATACAATCTAACAGGCGTATCATTTAGCACCCTTTGGGCTATGTCTTGGGGAATGCAAAGACAAAATGAAAAAGTAATTTATGCCCCTAAGCTTATATGTTACTGGGGGCTGGGGGGTGGGGGGGAGGAATACCACATGTAAAGAGAGAAATATATGCCTGATAATTGGGGGGAGGGGAGGAGGAAAGAAAGAGCACTGGTAGGGACATTGGAAATCAATGAAGCCAATCCCTTGAGGTCTAGAGAGGTCTCATAACTAGTGGTCTAGCTTAGAGTAGAACTAAGATCTGTAAGAAATATATCTGGTCCCTCTGAGCAAGGCCAGTCTCTGGCCTTTTCTTCTGCTTAAGACGGTTAGCTTATTCCATCTCCAGAGTTGGAAGTTGAAGGATGAGCTTAATTGATGCCTATCAATTTGGAATGTTTTTAGTTTAGGCATAAACAACTCTTCAAGTGTGACCCCTTGGAGAAGAATTTAAGGCAGAAGGTTATCTAATTTCCTGTCTGGTGTGCCTGGAATCCATCTCACTATCTGAAAGGAGTCCTGATAAACCTGATTGCCTCCTTCATCCCCTTTAGCTCACACTGAGCTTCCTCCCCTGAAGGCAGTCAGCACTGTCTTCACACACACACATTAGTACTTGGTACCATGTTCTGTCTTGGTTCCTGTTCGTTCAATGACTTTCTCAAATAGATTATAAGCTCTTGCAGGGATTTTTCTCAGTCACTCTTCTAGAGTAATAACGCAGTAAATGTTTGTTAAATAAATTGAAATAAATAAAATGAAATTAATAGATAACCAACAGAAATGTATATTGTTCATTGTAATAGCTGAAATTTCTATGGCATTTTAAAGTTTACAAAGGGCTTGTCTCACACCATCTTTGTGCTATGAGAAGTACCTATGTTAGTGGCCCCATATTATATATAAGAAAACTGAGGCTTAGGTGAGTGACTTATCCAGGGTCACATACCCTGTAAGTGGCAGAGCCATAATTCAAACCCAGGTCTTTTGAGTCCAGATCCAATGTTCCCTCTATTATACCACATGCATCTCTGTCCAGTATAACACATGCTGTAACTGAAACTATATATGTTTACTAACAGCCAAATTATAAGCCCCTTCAGGGTAAATTCCATGCTTTGTTCCTCTCTTTATTTCCCTCAGTGCTTATCCCAGTGTCCTATATGGGATAGGCAATCGATACATGCTCCTTGATAGTGGGAACAAGTGAATCAAACTTATTTAGTTGAGAAAAAATAGAAGCAACTCCATGTCATATAATTATGTCATCAACAAAACCCATATACCAGGAAATTACTGCAAGCTATAAATTAAAAGCCCCCTTATTAACTTTGGTTTGAAATGACTGTCAAGTTTAATCTGGTTTCTCTTGTGTTCTCTAAATCCATAGAGGAAGAAATTAATTTAAATTTGACTTTTCATACTTAATAGAAATCACATATAGAAGACTACTTTGAGCTTAATTTCATACCCTAAAAAATGAGGCAGTTGGGTTACATCAATGGCCTCAAATATGGCTTACAAGGAACCTTGGTTCAAATCTTACCTTTGAATCTTATTATCCTCTTGACCTTGGTCAAGTCATATAACCTTTCTGGGCCTCAGTTTCCTCATCTGTAAAATGAGGAGGTTGACCTTGATGGCCCCTGAGAGCTTTACAACCTCTAAAATCTCTGATGCTATGAACTCTGTCTTCCAGCTTTAACATTTGTTTCAACCAGCATTGAATGGCTACTCTGTGTGGAGCAAAAGGTATTTGAACAAAGGCAAACAAGAAAATGGGCCTTATCTTTCACAGAGCTTACTGGGAGAACACAACAGGTAATGAGACAAGTAAATTGAAGGTAATTTGAGGAAGGAGTGGGATACACTAGCAAGTAGGGAGATCAGGGAAAGCTTCGCAGAGAAGTCAGTGCCTTTGCTCGAAGCAAGATAAAGAAGCAGAGACAAGATTATAAAGTGTGGACAAGAGGGAACACACGTGTAAATGCATGGTGATGGAGTGTAGTGTATAGAATGGTAAGCAATCCCGGAAAGGTAGGTGGGAGACTTATTGCTGAGGCGTCAAACGCCAGGATGAGGAGTCTGTACTGTCATGGAGATCACTGGGAATCAGTGAAGGCTTTTTGATCAAAGAGAGTGACAGGATTAGACTTGTGTCTTGGGAAAATAAACCTGATCACTGTGAAGAATAGATTGGAGAGGGGATGTCAGAGACTGGAAGAACAATCAGGAGGCTATCCAAATAGCTTAGGATGAGCGGTGAGGGGAGCCTGAATCAGGGTGGTGGTGTGATGAAGAGAGGTATGTAAGATGTTTGGAGGTAGAATTGACAAGAGTTGGCAGATGACTTAATGTGATAAATGGGGGAAGGGGAGGAGAGGAGAAGGAGAGGGAAGAATTGAGGAGTGTATCATTACCCTCATTTGACTAAGGATTTTATTGTTCTCAGGAAATAGGGAAGTTTAGAAGAGATTGAGGAGGAAATTGATGGGTTCTATTTGGGGCTTGCTGAGTCTGAGATGTCCATTAGGAAGGGATATGGGACTGGTGTTCTGATTGAGATATAGTTTTGGAAGGCATCTGGTAGATACAATAACTGAAGCCATGAGAGCTAATGGACCATCTAGGCAGAGAGAGTGTGTCTAGAGACAAGGGAAATGTTCCCAAGGCCAGGCTTTGAGAGACACCTACAATGGGAGTCAAGAACTCAGTGGGAGATATTCAGACAGAGAAGAAGTGATCCAGTTCAGCTGGTGTTTCTTAAGTTTCTTCTGTGTTCTTGGTTCTATTCTGTGCCATAGATTTCTTTGTGATCTTCTATATTCTGTATTGTGGGCCTCTAGATGGTGCAATGGATACAGTGTCAGGAAGACTCATGAGTTCAAATCTGGCCTCAGACACTTACTAGCTATGTGTCCCTGGGTAAGTCACTTAACCCTGTTTGCCTGAGTTTCCTCATCTGTAAAACGAACTGGAGAAGGAAACGGCAAACCACTCCAGTATCTTTGCCGAGACAATCGAAATGGAGCCTATATTGCCTGCCATTTTGGGGGTTTTGGGGAGGGGAAAAGAGAGGGAGGTGGAGAAAATTTAAAAATTATGGAAGTGAATGTTGAAAACTAAAAGAAAATAAATTTATTAAAAAAAAAAACAAAGGAAGCCCAAATGGGGCCAATTAGGAGTCGGACATGACTGAAAAATGGCTGAACAACAAGTGTATTCAGTACCAAGGAGCAGAAGTCAGGGAAGCTTGACTGGATTATAATGAGTGGAAAGGAGATGTGCAGTGGAAAGGTCTTATAGATCTGGGTTTTGAGAAGCTTTAAATGTCAAACAGAGCAATTTGCATTTTATTCTAGAGGCAAAAGGGAGCCACCAAAACACTGTGCCAAGTGCTGGGGTTAGTATATAGAAAGATAGAAGCAAGGTCCTGGCCAGCCCCAGGGAGCTCACAGGGATATGGTCACAGCTGTACTTCAAGGATGTTGCTTCGATGGCTGTGTGAGGATGAGGGATGGTCTTGGGGCAGACAGGAGGCTCCTACAATATTCAGGCTGGGGATTATAAGAGAGCAGTGAAGCCGCCAAAGGAGGATACCATCTGGGAGGCTGGCGGGGAGAGGCTTCAGACTAAGAAAAGGCCATGGGAATGAGCAGGGAGGAGAATCCTAGGATCTAGGCTTAGAAGGAAACTGAGGCTCACCCAGAGTACTTGATGTACCCATTGTCGGCAGGTAACTGGTAAGAGAGTGAGCAGGATTCAAACTCTCGTTCCCAGGAATGAATGTTCAGCGATCTTTTCACTGTTCCCCAGGGCAGGGACTCCAGTCACTGATGATCTAGGAGAAAGCAGTTCCAGCTAAAATAGGTTTGGTTAAGAAGTGACTGAGTGGTGGGGAAATAGGGACAAGGAGAGTTTACAGCTCTTTCCAGGAGTGGGGTCATCAGAGGGAGGATGGATTGAAAATAATTGCAGGATGGTGGGGTCACGGCATTTTTTTTAAGGATGGGGAAGAGATCAGGGAATGTTTGTAGGCAGCAAGGAAGAAGGCAGTAGAAAGAAAGATTCAAGATGAGAGAGAGGGAGGGAATGATCAGTGGGGAAAGCTCCTAGAGGAGATGGGACGGGTGAGATCAAGGGCATGAAGAGAGAGATTGGTTTTATGTTTCTCAGGCCCCTAAAGGCTCTGATATTAATGCTTCCGTAATTATAAGGTCCCTTCTAGCTCTGACATGCTATGGTTTTAAGGCTGCCCCAGCTCTGGGAGTCTGAAATCCTATGGCGTTAACACTAACTTAATTTAATGACGTTTCACTGTAACATTTTTTGCTGAATGTATACTGTATGTTCCAGAGAGTTTGGCAAAGTCCATTATTATTGATCTGGAATAAATACACTGAGCTTCCCCCTTTTACTAATTGTAATGTTAATGGGATTTAAGATCTCCCCCACCCATTAATAGGCCTCATGTGGAGCCCATTAAGGGAAACTTGTGAAGGGAGGCTTACTTATTGGAAGGCTTTCACACCTTTTGTTAATTTCTAATTGGACACTGAGTCAGGAGGGTTGTGATGCCTTCTGGCTCTGAGAAGTGTATATATACTCTGAATTGGCATTTTGCTTTGGGGGCTTGCTTATAAGAAGGATCTTGTGCTTCTTTGGTCGAGATTCTGCATGGTCATTATGTTCAGAGCTCAGATGTAAAGGCTCTCTCCATCCAGTGATGTATGTAAAGTGTATAGTTGATTCAGACAGTCAGAGTCCTGTCTGTTGGTCTTTATTTCTCTACTTGCATTTTCTTAAGCTCCGGGTGCTGGCTTTTTCCCTGAACTAATGAATGTTGATGACCCCTTAAACAGCTCTCTTTCCTGGTAAAGCAGATCTAAGAACCTGTGCTTGCAACCATCCTGGGTATGCCAGTGTGGTTGTCACTATGCTAACCCACCCTCTCCCTCTCCAAGATAAAGAAGATTTTAATTTGATCACCACTCAAAGTAATATGTGCTTTAGGACCTATTATAGACCTATGGCAGAGTCCAGAAATGTAGAGAAGACAATTATTTATCTTAGTCAGGATGATTGAGAAGTTAGAGCAAATACATCCAATTTTTAAATTAACCTAATCATTAGTTTTGTTCTATTCCAAATAGTTTTTTCTCTGCTTCCTCTGAAAAGCACATCCTTTTACCTCCTATACAGTATGTAAATTTAGGTGGTGTGTGATGAGGTGAATTCCATTAAGCAATGGAAATTATGTTCTGATTTATCACCTAAGTAGAAGATGGTTTTAGACTTAATTACTATACATCTTTCCATCTGTGGAGAGACCATAGTATCATAAGCCATCGTTTATGGCTAGACCATAGAGGCATTATAGTCTGGTCCTTCCATTTTATAGAGGAGGAATCTGAGGCCAGGAGATGTTAAGTGACTTGCCCAAGGTCACACAATTAGCAACTGTCTGAAGCAGGATTTGAACCCAGGGCTTCTGACTACAAGTTCCTCACTCTATCCACTATGGCATGCTGTCTCACCTACGTGCTAGCGTGGACTCATAAATGGTATGATCTGCCTGGTAGGGCTTAGAGATCCTTTAAAAAATAAGAAATTGTAGATCCTTTTGAGATTGAAAATGAATTTCAGTCAAAACAAAGGCAATATCTGGGTCATTGAAGCTGCCAAAAGACAAATCTGCCGATAAAGGCTAATTTTCATTATTTTTTAAAGCATAGGATTTCCAAGTACAAAACAGATCTGTCTTACTGGTCATGGAGATAGCACATTAGAAATAATCCCAGCAATACTGTGTAATATCTGCGTGAGGGAATGTTGCTTAGAACCCTGTGGTGCCATGGTGACTATGAAGCCTCCTTCCTGTTTTAGGTGCTTAACACTCAGCAGGTGTCCAGGAACATCAGATGGGATCATGGCCAAAGTGCGTGAAATCTTGAGAATGGAAATGTTTATTTTCTTTAGAGACTGTCCCCACATAAGAGTTCTATTTCAGGGCTTTCTGAGAAGAATATTGAAATTAAAGTCTTGCTCATAGGTATGTGGCACATATTTCATTAGAGTACACACCCAGGAAATTTTGCTCTTTTAAGAGGAACATAATATGGAACGTTTAATCTTAAAATACATGATTTTTAATTTGTTAAACAAGTGAAAAAACCAAAAAATTAACTAAACTTTCTTAAGATTGAATTAACTAAACCACTTTAAAAATATGAGACTGGCACATTGGAGATATTAGGGTGTGACTGGACACACCTACTCCACTATCTATGCATTCTTATGGTCCTGGTTAAGTTTGCCACTTACAAGAGGATTCATACCAACCTGCAGAATCACATTGCATGCCTTTTGCTTTGTAGTCAGGCCCTTGGCATTTTCTGGAGTGGAGGAAGGAGTGGGTGTATTCACTTAAGCCTATTTGCCTCAGTTTTCTCATTTGTAAAAATGAGCTAGAGAAGAAAATGGCAAACCACTCTATTA
This sequence comes from Pseudochirops cupreus, assembly GCA_028627135.1. Classification (NCBI taxonomy): domain Eukaryota; kingdom Metazoa; phylum Chordata; class Mammalia; order Diprotodontia; family Pseudocheiridae; genus Pseudochirops; species Pseudochirops cupreus. Next base: position 341,046,867 of record CM053581.1, on the reverse strand, counting down.
TCTTTGCCAAGAAAACCCCGATGGGCTCATGGAGAGTCAGGAGCAACTGAAAATAACTTAGCAACAAAAATATACATGATGGGACAGTCAGTTTGAAACAAATGAGTAACAACAAAAGTTGTGCAGTTTGGGGCAAGTCACTTAACCTTTTCTATACTTTAGTTCATCTTCGTTTTCTCCACTGGGAGTTGGACTAAGTGGCCTTAAGGTCCCTGACAGGTCTATGATCTCTATCCACAAGCATCTCCAATGGGTATCTGACCTCTCTAGGCCACAATTCTTTTAGCTCCTTATATTTATTGAAAAGAAGAAAAAGTCGAGATGGCTCTAAGGTCTTTAATAGTTCCATCTTTGTATGATTGCACATTTCTAAAAGTAGGCCAGACTTAGCTACGAGAAAGTAGAAAAGGTTAGCTGCTGAAGTAATGAGTTTCCCATCCCTGGAGGCATTCAAACAGAGACTGAAAGACAACAAGTCTGGGATTTTGTAGAGGGGATTCCTGCTTATCTGTAGGTTGTGCTGGATGATTTCCAAGGCCTTTTCAGGGTCTGGCATTTTTACCGTGACGTGATTCTTTAAGCAGGCTAGATCCACTCAACGCCCAGAGAACAGACAGGATCCCAGTTATGAAATTCTCCCTCAGTTCAAGGAGGATTCTTTGGAGAGAATTCTTCTGTTTATGGCACTAGGAAGAATGAAGGCTTTGCCAGGCATCTCTCCAGATGACCAGAGCAGATCTGCTACCCCCAGTAGACTTCAAAGGAGTCCACACAAATATTTAATATCATAGACTTAGAATGCAGGAAAGTGAAATCATGCAGAAGTATCAGATTTCAAGAGCAAGTCCGCTGAGTTTTTTTCTTTTTTCCTAAACTAAGGCCCTGGGATTGTATAGATATACAATTGATTTGAAACAGCTAATAGTACCTGTGAACTAGATAGGGCCAAAAGCCAGCAATTGACTGGAAGATCTGGTGTTGGGAGTGAGCTTGCTTTTTACAGGGCAGATCTTCTAGGAACAGGGAGGAGATCAACATTTCTACTGTATTCTCCTTTCATCAGATTTCTTCTGAAGCATTATGTTGATTCATGGCTACCAGGACATCGGTGTGCTGGAGAGTATTCATAAGAACACAGTCAGAATAGGCGAAGGTCCTTGAGTGCATGACCTGAGAATCAGTAGAGGAATTGGACATGGTTAGCCTGAACAAAAGATGACTCAGGGGACATGTGAAGGGCTGTCTTCAAGTATTTGAAGGTCTCCTATATGGAAGAGGAATTAAACTTGTTTTTTGGCATCATAGAACGGAACCAGGAGCATTGAGTGAAAGGAGAAAAGAGGCCAGTATGTACCTGGTGTCAGGAAAAACTTCCTACCAGATAGAACTTCCCCAGAATAGTTCCAAGTGGTTCCCCTTCCTTGAAAATCTTCAAGCAGGGGCAGCTAGGTGGTGTAGTGAATAGAGCACCAACCTGGGAGTCAGGAGAACCTGAGTTTAAATCCGACCTGACATTTAACACTTACTAGCTGTGTGACCTTGAGCAAGTCACTTAACTCTAATTGCCCTGCCTTTCTTTCCCCCCTCCAAAAAAGCAAAAAAAAAAAAAAGAGGAAAATCTTCAAGCAGATGCTGGATTGTCATTTCTTGGGCATGTTACATAGGGATTCCTTTTATATATGGGTTGTACTGAATGGCAACCAAGTTCCCTTCCAACTCCCCAATTCTGTGATTCTGTGAAGATAACATGACAAAAGATCCAAGTGGCTTGTGAAATTGTGTTTCTTTTTGTGTTAGAGTGATGAAACTTAGTCTATTAACACGTTTTATGTGCTCTTCCAAGGAAGATTGGTGAGCCATCTTCCCATGTGGCCAGAACTTCCTTATGCTTTCTGCCTTAATTATGATGAGGGTATCAATATTGGGATGATTCAGTTTCTTCAGTACTGTATTCACTTCTTAGCTGCATCTAAGTTAATTTTCTATTTAGAATACCATCCTTTAAATTTATAGATGTTATAAAAAATTGCATGGCTCTTGGCACAATCTGCCTCTTATTGTGTTATTGTCATGGGATGAGCGAAGTTGCATGTTAGATGCAACTGGGCCTGGAGTCAGAAGGCCTTAGGCATTTACTAACTGTGTGACCTTGGGTGATTCACTTAACCTGTGTTTGCCTCAGTTTCCTCAATTGTAAAATGGGGATCATAATAACACTTTCCCCTCCCTAATATCCATCCTTCCTTCCTTCCTTCCTTCCTTCCTTCCTTCCTTCCTTCCTTCCTTCCTTCCTTCCTTCCTTCCTTCCTCCCATGCATCCTTCCATCTTTCCATCTTTCCCACTTCAGAAATAGAAAGGGAGCTAGGCAGGACAGAGGACCAATTTGCATTTTTTTTTAAAATTGATTTCACGGGGCTGCTACAGCCAAAGAATACATATCATCTAGTGGTCAGCCTACAATAATAACTTCTCTGTATTTAATTGGGCTGGTCTCCACCCAGCAAACACAGGCCATTGTCAGGACTGTATGTGAAGTCTTTCCAGCTTGATAGAATGTGCCATAGTTTGTTATCCCACTGACACCATCTTCTAGGACCTATCATTCCCTCATGTGCCAAGATCAGATACTGGAGAACTGCTACCACTCTTAGTAATCATGATGATAGTGATGTGATAATACTCCCCATTTCTATAGACTTTAAGTACTTTCTTGTCATTGTCTTTTTGAGAAGTAGTTTTGAGGGTTATTCCCATTTTCCACATTATAAAACTGAGGTTCCAGATGGCTCATTTGTACAAGTTACGACACTTATAAGTAGTAAATCAGCACTTCTGACTCTTGAGTTCAGCATTTTTGCAATTGTGTCACTTAATATGACGAGGCATCAAAAAGTTTTGGACTTGGAAGAGTGTGGGAGAAAGTCTCCCAAAGAGCAAGATGGTAAATATGAAAGCACATGAAGAAGAAAACTTAGGACTCCACGGATGCCTTATCTCTAATTTAATTAAGCCTTTAAAACTGTTGAAGTGCTAGGTGTCAGCTTCATTGCTAATCCTAACCCACCAACTACAATCCACTTAACTGAGTTGTTTAAAGATCCGGTCCCTTTGTAGCTATGGTTGAAAACTCCAGTAACTAAGGGAGAGTCCCCTATAGGGTCATGTGAAGAGGGTTCAGAGAATGTTGTAAATCGTCTTAATAATCAGGGTTAGCAGAGGATGCTGCTGCCATCCCAGGATCCATCAGGAAGGAGCAGCTTAAAGGTTGTGATTCAAAATTTTTCTCACTTGAGAATATGATCAGAAAAGGAGATTTTGACTCTTATTCAGAAAAAATCTAGGAGAGTTGCTCTGGCCATATTTCATCTGACACTACTAGCAAAAATGGGGCAGCAGGATGGCACAGTGGATAGAGCGCTGAGTTTGGAATTGGGAAGACTCATCTTTCTGAGTTCAAATCTGGACTCAGACATCTATTAGTTATGTGACCCTGGCCAAGTCATTTAACACTGTTTGCCTCAGTTTACTCATCTGGAAAATGAGCGGAGAAGGAAAAGGCAAGCAAGTCTTGTATCTTTGCCAAGAAAACCCCAAATAAGTCTGACTCAGGAGTCAGACACAACTAAAAACAACTGAACAGCCCTTCTTGCAAAAACAAGGAATAGACAACAGAGACTCTGTAGAGCTGTCTCTGATTCTAGGCTGTACCGAAAGAGCTTTCTCTGGGAGAGTCATAACTTGGAAGGAGGACAGATTTGGCTATGTCACAGGGTAGCTTGTGAAATTACCAGCAATAAAACTGTTGTCTTAGCATTTGTGAGAAGAGAGATCACATCCTCCTTTACAAAGCCTGTGGTCAGCGGCCAGCAGTGCTGGCCCTCAATTGGTCTGGTTCAAGGGCTTCTCTCTCTCCCTTAGGTTAATAACAACTCACATTGAAGGTTTACACAATGCCATTGTCACAGTAGCCCTTTGAAGCACTGGAGCATAGAGGGAAGTCTTTGGATTATACCTCTAGGGATGGAAGTGACCTCAGAGACTACCTAGTCCAACCTCCAGGTTTTACAAATGAGCAACCTGAGATTCTTGGGTAGATTCAGGATTTGAACCCTGGTCCTTTGACTAGAGCCAGTAATTTTTCTTTACTCTATTATGTAAAAGTACTTGACCTTGTATGTTGTGTCTTTCTAACCTTGGGGTTGTCTCTTTAGGCCTTCGTTTCCTCGTCTGTTAAAAAAAAAAATGAGAGATTGTCCTAGATTCTCTAAATTCCCTTATAGCTTTGAATCCTCGGTAGAACAAGGAAGCCTTGCTTATCTTCATTTTGCAGATGGGGATATCAGCACAGAGTCAGAACCCAAGTAGCTCAGTCCAGGTTAACATCTGTGTTTCCTCAGTTTAACGGCATATATTGCCTCTACGCCTTAATAGATAGTTCTTCATGACTGGCTGCAACCTGGTGGCAATCTTCTGTTAATGGAACCCTGCACGTAGTTCTGGACGTGAAACATTCCAGCTTTGAGGAATGCAATTCCCTGCATCAAGAGATAAAATTTTTCTGATCAATAGCCTTCTGATTCCATTGTGGTGATGTTTTTGTTTTTAAAATCACTTTCTTATTATTTGGGGGCAACATTATTTATTCAGAGCAGCTAGGGTGAAGTGGATAGAGTGCCAGGCCAGGAAGTCAGGAAGACCTGAGTTCAAGTGCAGCCTCAGACACTTACTAGCTGTGTGACCCTGGGCAAGTCACATAACCCTGTTTGCCTCAGTTTACTCATCTGTAAAACAACCTGGAGGAGGGAATGGCAAACCACGCCAGTATCTTTACCAAGGCAACCCCAAATATGGTCATGAAGAGTCACACATGACTGAAAAAAAACAGAACAAATGTGCCAGGTCCTGTGCTAAACACTTTACTAATATTACTAATATTATTTCCTTTGGTCTTTACAATAAAACCCTGCCAGGTACATGCTATTATTATAATACCTATTTTACAGTTGAAGAAACTGAGACAAACAGGGCTTCCACTGCACCACCCAACTGCCTCTCTCAGAGCTCAGTTTCAAAGCCAGTTGTCCTCATTCTAAATTCCATGTCCTTTCTACTCTAGGCCACCTCCAGGTTGGATGTAGGGTAAGGACTTACTTTAAAGATGAGGATTTAGAGACTCAGAGAAACAGCTTGTCCAAAATTATATGGCTAATTAATAGCAGGATCCCAGTGTTAGTGCTCTGTCATCCACCTTGGTGCCCCTTTGCCCCAGCCGTTCTCTTATTGCCCATGTTTGGACCCTTTCACTGATTATTAGCACTTTATAGGAGGAGGGAGGCGGAGATAACTGGCAGTCAGCCTTAGGGAGGTAGATCTTGATTCATTATAAGGAACCATTAGAAAATATGATTTCAGTTGTTTTCAGGCTTTTTTCAGTCGTATCTGACTCTTTGTGATGTTGGGGTTTTCTTGGCAAAGACATTGGAGTAATTTGCCATTTTCTTCTCCAGATCTTGCCTCGTTATAAGGAAACTATCAGAAAATATGATAGCCTTTCTTGAAAGGTAGTGAGTTCCCCAGTGCTACAGGTATTTAAGTAGAGGCTGGATGTGCACCTGTCAAAAGCACCACAGTGGGAAGAAGGTCGGTCTAAAGTATTGTTAAACCCGGACAGTGTCTGCGACATCCTGGCTCTAAGATTCTAGGATTTTTCAGCTCTTAGAGCCAGTGGCTGTTCAGCACTTTGCCTGCGTCGGTTTTGCTTCTTGACTCTTTTCATTTCTCTTCCTTGGAGCCGCTCTTGTTCTTGATCATTCTACAACGTTCCCTTTTGGTTTTTGCAGAGATTCTTTTCATTCTTACTGCTGTGCTTTTCGTATGTGCCGTTTTCTCAGCTCTGCCCCTTTGTCTCTGTATCACTCACGTCGATCCTTCCACACGCTTCTCTGCATTTGTCACATTCATTATTTCATTTTAGAGGAAGAAAAAACCCTAAATGTATGAAATATTTATGTTGTTATATATAGTAATATTCCATTCCATTTATGTACCTTTTTTTTCTCTTTGGACATTCCTTAGTTGATAGACATCTACTTTGTGTCCAATTCTTTGCTATTGCAAAAATTGCTGCTATAAATATTTTCATGCAAATCCACACTTTTTCTTCTTACCAATGGCCTCCTTGGGGTATAAACCTAGTAATGGAATCTCTGGGTCAGAGAGAATATAGCTCCATTTTAAAAGGAAAAAGTCGAGGCTCAGCAAAATGAAGCAATGTTTCTATAGCTTCCCTATAGACCCCAACTTGGGTCTCCTGACTTAAGCTCAAATTTGTGTCCAAGTAGGTTTATCACCCAGCCCCTCTACTTTCTCCACCACTGTAGAATAATGTGAGCTGCTGTTTGGCATAGAAATGTATTCCTTGTAGAGACCAGGGGGAGTAATTGGCCTTAGTCCTACCTGCCATCCAGCTCTGCCTTTTGTGGAAATGATTAGTGCTGAATCCATTCTTGTAGTGTGCTGGGTGACAGAGACCACAACAGTGCGGGAAGTTAATGTTGACTTTAGCCCACGTCCTGAATAAGTTTTTGACTCAGGCTTGTCTTCAGCGTGCTAACTTAAGGAAAACCTATTTGTTTTGACAGGTTTTGTGTAGGTAGGTGTAAAGACTGGATCTGTGATTTCATTGATAGGAAGAAATCCCAGGTGAGGAAACCCCCTTTACCAATATAGCCTGCCACTTTCTCTGTAGATTGTAGTCTTAAGAGTTCCCTAAAGCATCAGGGGATTAAATTACTTGCCCAGTGTCACACAGCCAGTATGTATCAGAGGAAGCACGTGTGCACGTGGACGCACACGCACATGCACACACACATGCACACACACATGCACATGTCAGATCAGTGACAACATAGGAATGTTTTTTGCAAGGATTCATTTTATAGCCAACTTGGCAGGAAGTTACCTAATTGATAAATTCAACAAATGTTAATTAAGGACCTTCTATGAGCAAATACTGGGGTTATGGTCTAATGAGAAACAGTCCCCACCCTCAAGGAGTTGACATTCTACATGGGGTGGGGTCGTGATATATGCAGTAAGTCAATGCCAAGTAATTTCAGGAAAGAGAAGGTGAATAATTGGGGAGATGAGGGAGGTTTAATGATCCTTTTGAACGATCACCTTTATTTCCTCTCTTCTTTGTCCACTCCACCCTTTCAGTCATCTCTCATGATAAAGTTTAAAGAGAGGAAGGAAAAAACCTAACATATGCCTATTCCTGATGACATAGATAGCATTCCTGATGCCAGGGCAAAGGAGAGGTGGGGTGTGTGTGTTCCTCTATTTCTTCTGGTTTGGTTAGGCTGGCTCACCTTC
>CM053581.1:341017632-341038992 GCA_028627135.1 Pseudochirops cupreus | reverse complement strand
TACTTTCTAATAGGGCAAGATAGATTTCTATACCCTATTATCTGTATCTCTCATTTCCCAGTTGCATGTAACAATTTTTAACATTTGTTTTTAAGACTCTAAGTTCCCAATTCTCTCTCTTCTTCTCTCCCCACCCACCCTCATTGAGAAAGCAAGCAATTCAATATAGGCTATACATGTGTAGTTATACAAAGCACTTCCATAATAGTCATGTTGTGAAAGACTAACTATATTTCCCTCCATCCTATCTTGCCCTCTCCACTTACTGTCTTTTCTCCTTTGACCCCGACCCTTTTCAAAAGTGTTTGCTTCTGACTACCCCCTCCCCTAATCTGCCCTCTCTTTTATCATCCCCCCACCTCTTATTCCTTTCCCCCCTACTTTCCTGTAGAGTAAGATACCCTATTGAGTGTGTATGTTATTCTATCCTTAAGCCAAATCTGATGAGATTAAGGTTCACTTATTCCCTCTTACCTCCCTTTTCTTCCCCTCCATTGTAAAGGTTTTTTCTTGCCTCTTTTATGTGAGATAATTTACCCCATTCTAACTCTCCATTTCTCCTTCTCCCAATATATTACTCTCTCACCTCTTAATTTTATTTTTTAGATATCATCCCTTCATATTCAACTCACCCGGTGCTGTCTCTCTCTCTCTCTCTCTCTTTCTCTCTCTCTCTCTCCATCTATCTAACTATTCTCTCCAACTACCCTAATGCTGAGAAAGGTTTTGTGAGTTACAAATAACATCTTTCCATGTAAGAATGTGAACAGTTCAACTTTTATAAGTCCCTTGTGATTTCTTTTTCCTGTTTAACTTTTGATGCTTCTCTTGATTCTTGTATTTGAAAGTCAAATTTTCTATTCAGTTCTGGTCTTTTCATCAAGAATGCTTGAAAGTTCTCTATTTCTTTGAATGTCCATTTTTTTCCCCCTGAAGTATTATACTCAGTTTTTCTGGGTAGGTCAATCTTGGTTCTAATCCTACCTCCTTTGACTTCTGGAATATCATATTCCAAAACCTCTGATCCCTTAATGTAGATGATGCTAGATCTTGTGCTATCCTGATTGTGTTTCCACAATACTCGAATTGTTTCTTTCTGCCTGCTTGCAATGTTTTCTTCTTGACTGGGGAACTCTGGAATTTAGATTTAATATTCCTAGGGGTTTTCCCTTTAGTATTTCTTTCAAGAGGTGATCAGTGGATTCTTTCAATTTCTATTTTGCCCTCTGGTTCTAGAATATCAGGGCAATTTTTCTTGATAATTTCTTGAAAGATGATGTCTAGACTCTTTTTTTGATCATAGCTTTTAGGTAGTCCAATAATTTTAAAATTATCTCTCCTAGACCTATTTTCCACATCAGTGGTTTTTCCAATGAGATATTTCACATCGTCTTCTATTTTTTAATTTTTTTGGCTCTGTTTTATAATTTCTTGATATCTCATAAAGTCATTAGCTTCCACTTGCTCCATTCTAATTTTTAAGGAGTTGTTTTCTTCATTGGACTTTTGGACCTCTTTTCCCTTTGGTCAATTCTTCTCCTCATTAGCTTTTTAGATCTCTTTTGCCATTTATTTGGGTTAGTCTATTTTTTAAGATGTTATTTTCTTCAGTATCTTTTGTGGTCTCCTTCAGCAAACTGTTGACTTGTTTTTCATGATTTTCTTGTGTCACTCTCATTTTTCTTTCCATTTTTTCCTCTACTTCTCTTACTTAATTTTCAAAATCCTTTTTGAGCTCTTCCATGACATGTGACCAATTAATATTTTTCTTGGAGGCTTTTGATGTAGGAGCATTGATTTTGTTGTCTTCTTCTAGTTGTATATTTTGATCTTCTTTGCCACCAAAATAAGATTCTATAGTCTGAGATTTTTCACACAATTTGTTCATTTTCCTAGCCAGATACTTGACTTTGTAACTCTTTGTCAAGGTAAGACTCTGCTTCCAATGGATGTGGGTGTGGGTGTACTGTCCCAAACTTCAGGGGTTTTGTACAGCTGCTTTCAGAGATACTTCTAGGCGCCTGTAAATTTTCAGCTCTTCCAAGACGGTATGATCAAAGGAAAGGTGTTTACTCCTTTCTTGGCCTGTGCTCTGGTCTGTGTGTGACCACAAGCACTCTTTTCTGCCTTGGAACTGTGAGGAGGATTCCCTCTCTACTGCAGCCACAAGCTCTGCCATACCAGTGCTCCTCCTCACTGCAGGATCGCCACCCAGGACTGCAACCCAGATCTAAGCAGGGCAAAGCAAGAGAATCCTGCCTCAGTCGCAGCAAAAAGATCCCTGCAATTGTCCTCTGATCAGCTGCTCAATCCCCCCACTATCTGTGGACCCAGAGCTCCAGATGCAGCTGCTGTTGCTAGCCATAGCACCATCTGGGCTAGGGCTGGACCAACCTCCTCTTTCACCCAGGTCTCACAGAGTTTTCCTGTTGACTTTCTATGCTGTCTTTGAAGTTTGTGGGCCCAAAAGTCTGGAAACTGCCACAAGTGCCAGCAATTCAGCTCCCTGAGGCCTGCTCTGGCCCTGTGCATGCTAGTGCAACTCATGCTAGACTGGGCTCCACTTCCAGCCTGGTGTGATAGACCCTTCCTGTCAACTTTCCAGGCTGTCTCGGGCTGGAGATTTGTTTCACTCTGTCACTTCATGGGTTCTGCAGCTCTAGAATTTGTTTAGAGTCAGTTTTTTACAGGTATTTGGAAGGGCTTGAGGGAGATCTGAAGCAAGTCCCTGCTTTTACTCTGCCATCTTGGCTCTGCCCCCAAGGAGAGCATTTTCTACTTTTATATGCTTCTATCTCACCATTCTTAGGACTGGTGGTCCTTTGCCAGGTCAGCAGTCCATCCCCAATATGAGCTACTTTGCTTTCTCACTCAATCCTTGGACTACTACCCTGGACTGTATTGCACCCCAATAAGTGTGACACTCTGCTGCACCTCTTCTTTTACTGTACCCCAATGTCAAGAGAAATGACCAGCATTGCCTTTCTCCAGTACAATGTCTCCTTCCCCTCCCCCTTGACTTCCTCCCAAGGGTTAGGGAGCCAAAGATTAGGTGTCATTAGTTACTCAATGAGATTATGGGGAGATTCTTTGGGAGACAGGCCATTCTTCCCTTAGCACCAGGTTATACCTGCTTACTAGTGACTTGTATAAATCACCTATTATACCATAAAGGTAAAGTCGGGCTTGTACCATAGATGGGACTCCTAAGATTTTCCTGCACCCTAGAGACTTCTCTTGATCTGCTATCTTTGCTTTCTCTCCCAGCAGTAGCCACTGCAGCAACAGCCTCTCCCCAAGGGCTCTTCCCCATAAAATCTATTTATGACTCTGGTAGTTTGCAATATGCCACCAACAAAAAATTCTACAGAAGAAGCAATGAAAAATAAAACATTAATAGGGATGTATGATTGGAAGAGAAGATACATTAGTTATGTAGGAGCTATACAGGATAGTTGATGGACATCTGGATGCTCCATTGTTATCCTGCAATGTCAAAAGATCCTGAGAAGGGTCCTAAAATATTGGATTGGCCTCCTTTGAAAGCTTTATTGGAGGACACAGTTAAAGTTGCATAGGATGAGAAGTTGTGGATGGATCCCTGGATTGGAGGGATACCCACACTGATGAGATCATAGACCCATTGAAATACTCCTTAGGCTATTTCTTCTATCATAAAGCCTAGTCACAAGGGTAGCCTTGCCTGAGCTCACTCACTAACCTTGATGGCCACTTCTTATGTGTACTGTAACATAGATTCTTCTTCAGGTATGGATGACCTGAGAGTCACCTTCCAGCTCTGAGATTCTGTGATTTTACAATTACAAAGTGCTTCATATCCATTATTTCTATGGATCCTCATGATATCTTTGTGAAGTAAACAAGGCAATAATTGTTCATGTCTGAACCATTTGTTGTAGAAACTAGAAATAAAGCAGGTGCCTATTTAACTAGGGAATGGCTGAACAAACTGTAGTACATGAATATAATGAAATTTTAATGTACTATAATAAATGTTGTGAGGGAAGGATTCACAAAAACTTAAGAAGACACTATGAACTGATGCAGAGTGAAATAAGTAGAACTAGGAGAACAATTTATACACACACACACACACACACACACACACACACACACACATATACAATATACATGACCACAATGCTGTATTTTGAGATCTTTTTCAAGAAATGATCAGTGAGTTCTTTCAATTTCTACTTTGCCCTTTGGTTCTATGATATTTGGGCAGTTTTCCTTCATAATTTCTTGAAATATCATGTCTAAGCTCTTTTATTTTGTTATAGTTTTCAGATAGTCCAATAATTCTTAAATTATCTCTTCTCTATTTCCCAAGTCAGTTGTTTTTGTTCCAATTTGACATTTCACATTTTCTTCTATTTTTTTTCATTCTTTTGACCTTGTTTTATTCTTTCTTGATGTCTCTTGGAGTCATTAGCATCCATCTGACCAATTTAAATTTTTAAGAAGTTATTTTCTTCAGTGACATTTTGTATCTCTTTTACTAAGCTATTAATTCTTTTTCCATGATTTTCTTACAATGCTCTTGTTTCTTTTCCCAATTTTTCCTCTACCATTCTCATTTAATTTTTAAAAACATATTTCATTCTTTTGAATCTCTTTCTTTAGCTCTTCTAGGAATTCTTTTAGGCTTGTGTCCAATTTGTCTTTTTCCTTTGCTTATAGATGTTTTTATGCCATTGTCTTCTTCTGAGGTTGTGTTTTAAGCTTCTCTGTCGCCACAGAAGCTTTTTAATGGTCAGGTTCTTTTTTTGTTGTTTGCTCATTTTTTACTTTGGACATTGTGTCAGAGGTGGATTCTACTTAACTTTGGGGAGGGATGTCTAGCCTGAGCTTCATTGGTTAGGCCTAGGGCACTACAGGTTTGCCATGCTTCTAAGGTGGTTCTGGGTAGAGTTCTGGTCACTATCTTCCTGGTCTGTGCTCTGGTCCTTACCTAGGTAAAGCCTCTGCTCCTATAACCAGTCCTCTCAGCCTTGGAACTGGGTAATGGGCAAAGCAGTTGCTAAATGGTGTCCTGAGTTTTGTGCCCATTGCTAACACAGTAATCCCTTTTAATATCTTTCTGAGTAGGTGTTAAGTCCCCTTACCATCTGTAGGCACTGAACATTCCTGGTGCAGTACTATGGCTGCCTCTGCTACTGCCTTCACCTTCAGTCCCTATCTGCCACACTTTGCTTTAGTCCAGCCTCCACCTCAGTGCCCTCAGATCTTTCTGTCCTTCTAAGCTGTTCTGGTCTAGAAAAATAAGTATGACTTTTTGTTTTTGGTTATCCCACTCAAAATTTTATTTAAAAAAATTGTTTAAAGGGTTGAGTTAGGAGAACTCGGCAGAAATTCTTTCCTCCCCTCACCATCTTGGCTCTTTCCCCTGACTATAATATTGTAAAGGAACAACATTTATAGACCGCTGAACTCCAAACAATGCAGTGGCCAATCATGACATCAAGGAGTCTGATGAGAAACTTACTTTATCAGGCATTGCATTGCCTCTTGGCACAGAGAGACAGACAAGAAGCACAGAAAGATATTTTAAGATGTGTCAGTGTGTTTGACTTGATTATACTTATTTGTTATAAGAAAGCATTTCTTGCAGAGTGGAGGTCTGTTAGTAGATATGATGAGAATGGGAAAAAAGAATGAAAAGAACATAATTAAAACATTTAAAATACACAAAAGAAACAAAAACGTTCGAAGAGAACAAAACTGGGAACTTGGTTACTACCTTGTTAAATTTAATGCACATTTCAAAAACCAAATTTGGCACAACATAGGTTTGTAGTTTTATATACAAGCCTCATTTTTGTTCTTTTCACACTGGAATGTTTGTGCTTGTTGATTATCCCGAAGATCATAATCAAAAGACAAGGCAAACACCCACACAGATCAAGCACCAGACTAGAATCTGAGAAAAGGTGGTTCTGGTCCTGACTTTGTCATTGACTAATATGAACTTGGGTAAATCCTTCAAGTTGTCTGGGTCTCACTTTCATCATCTGCAGATCATGAGGTTGGACAAAGATAATCTCAAAGGTTCCTTTCAGCTCTGCAGCACCATTTGATGATTAGCACTGTACCTGTAAACAGTAGGCACTTACTAAATGTTTAATGATTGATTGATCTATGAGCTAGTTATCCAAGGTTTCCTGGTTAGCAAGTGCAAGAGCTGTGTTTTGAACTGACACTAAGACCAAAGGTCTTTTTGATGACACCATCCTGCCTTTCAAAAGCCATAGTTACCTTGTAGGTGGGAAGCTAGAGACATGCTCAATGTAACCCCTCAGTATTAGTGAATGCATTCATTCATCTCTAGGAGGTAGCTTCCCAGATCCTTCACTGCTATCATGTTATGGAGAATTGTCCTCTTCTGGCTTCCTCCCAGCTCCATGGACTTTGATGCATCATGGGCACTGGCACTCTCTCATTATCTATGGTTACACACCCTACCTTCCCAACACTGGATTTTTGAAGCACCCAGTGGTCTGTCTGCTGTTCTTTGAGCCTACGTGACCCACTTTCCCAGGACCACTTTAGAGTTGAGGAAGGTCCCAGGGCCCTGGTGCCTACGTTTAGATTCCCTGACCTTAGGTCAAGAAACAAAGAATGTTATTTTCACGTAGCAGGGATAGTGAGGCTGTTCTGCATGTGGACGAGGACTTGTAGAATGAGTTCCCAGACATTTAGGTCTCATTCATCTACAAGTCAGGCACTTAGTAGAAGCTTGTTTGTGCTGGTCCTGCCTAATCCTGCCTAGGACCTGAAAAGATGCAAACCTAAATGTGTTTGTCAAACAGACAGCTCTTGCAGGACCTCAGACATGCTAACTGGGTGTCACCAAAGCCTTGGTTTAACAGAAGACTGAAGTCAGAGCTCTATCAGCTCTAAACAAACATAAATCATTCTGGACTGAGCACTGTCCATGTGCCCAGCACCATACTACAGCCTACAGAGGTTATATCACTAATGTTTGCCCTCAAGGGGAGTCTGTGGGGAGACAAGATGAACATGAAACAATTAAAGAATAATTCAGTGCTCAATTACACAGTGGGGATCATAATAAATACAAGCTCATATTTCAATAGTGCTCTAGGGCTTGCAAAATGCTTTGCTTACAAAAATGTGTGTGAGTTAGAGTGTAAGTATCATCATCCCCTTTTAAAAGTGAGGCAATGGCACAGAAAAGTTGCCCAAGGTCAGACAGCTAAGAAGTGGAGGAGCTGGGAATGAACATGGCTGCCTATGAGTCCCAAGTAGGGAGAGATCCACATGGGGTGGGAGTGGTGGCCAAAGGCTTTCTTGAAGAACTAGGACTTGAGTTGGGCTTTGAACCCTGGGTAAGATTTGGACAAAGGAAGAGGAAAAGGGAAGGCCATGCCACTCACTCATTCATTCAATAGCTATTTATTGAATTACTCTAGGTAGGGTTCTATCACTCTATGTAAAGGAGATGGGGATGATACAAAGTTCAAGAAGATAGGGTCCAAGCTTAGCCTGGGAAAAGAGTTGAAAAATGAGCCTTCCTCCTTTTATTGCAGAGGTGGAGGTCTGTGGGCATGTGATATTGCATGTATTGACAGAGAGAATCGATATGTTGGTTGAATTTTTTTTCCCTTTTTCTTTTAAACTCTATTACCTGGTTCACTGCTGAGGTTGGAGAGGTAGAGAGCAACACAAGTTATCAAAGAGCTTTAAAAAAAATCAAAAAGAAAATGGGCGGCCCAAAGTTGAGGAAGGCTAGCTATTGACTTTGCACTAAATAAATGATATAAAAATTGTTTGTTCCTGTTTGAAAAAAAAATAGAGAGGTGTAGCCAGGCATTTCCTCATTTCTCGTCTGGCTGTGCTTTCTTGGGACTTCTCTGACTGACTTTCCCATCACACCCCAAGTCCAGGTACCTTCTCCTCCTCCTCCCCCTGCTTCACCCCCACAACTTTTCAGCTTCTTTTCATGTGTTATCTTTCCCCATTAGATTCTAAGCTCGTTGAGGCCAGCAACTGTCTTTTACGCATTGTATCCCCAGCACTTACGGTTCTTGGAATGTATTGGTTTTATTCAACCGTTTCAGTCATGTTCAACTCTTTGTGATCCCATTTGGGGTCTTCTTGGCAAAGAGTGTTTTGTCATTTCCTTCTCTTGCTTGTTTTACAAATGAGGAATAGAGGCAAACAGGGCTGGCTAAGTGACTAAGTGTCTGAGGTCAAATTTGAATTCAGGTCTTCCTGACTCCAGATCCAGTGCTCTATCCACTCAGCCATCTAGCTGCCAAACCCTAGCACATTTCAGGCACTTAATAAATATTGATTGATTGATTGAGACAGGGTTCCTCCAGGGCAGACTGAGAATAAGTGGCACTCTGGGTCAGTCCTCTAATATATTAGACTATCCTGATATTTCATCAATCTGTAATTTCATTCATGTAGGGGGGAACTTCCTTCACCTTATTCAGGTCAGAAACCCTCCATTCTTTTATGGGTTATTGTAGCTAAAAAAAACCCAAACCCAAAACACTAAAAACCAACATCACCTAGAGTCCAAACATCTAGTAATGAACCTCTCTGTGCCTTTTTAGGAAGACAAACTTATTACCACATTAACCTCTAAAGCCTGGTTTCTAGGCTTGCCAGAGCCTGTACTCTTTAGGCAAAGCCTTCAGGCACTCAGAATCAACTCCACATGACAATGAGACATCAAAGGGAGATAGGAATGTAGAATAATATTAACATTAGCAAGCAGTGATTAAGGATTTGCTGTGTGCTAGGCACTGTGCTAAGCACCAGAAAGGAAAAGAAAAAGTTTAAAAGTTCTTGCCCTCAAGGAGCTTATATTCTAAAGGGGGGAAAAATATAAATATAACTAAGCAAATCGAAGACACATATAAAATAGAGCAGCCCAGGGCAGGGGGAAAAGATGTCCACAGAAGGTGGCATTTGAGCTGATTGTTGAGAGAAGCTTGGGAGTCAAAGAGGCAGAGGTGAGGAAGGAGGGCAGCCAATAGAAAGACATTCAGAAGAAGGAAGATGGACCGTCATTGCTGGGGAACAGCAAGGTTGGACCACATAGAAGAGAGTAATGTGTAAGAAGATGGGAGAACTAGGATGGGGCCAGGTTGTGAAGAACATTAAATGTAGTTGATATTAGAAATAATAGAGAACCTCTGGAGTTTGTTGAGTGATGGAGTGACACAGTCAGACCCAAGCTTAGGGAAATTACTTTGTTAGTTTTATGGAGGATGGTTGGAGGTAAACTTGGGAGGAGAGGTGACGAGTTCCTATAGTCATCTCAATGCAATATATCCAAAGTAAACCTAGCTAACCTTTTACCTCCAACTTGTCCCTATCCCAAACATTCCCATTTCTGTAGAGGACAGCACCACCCTGCAGTCACTTAGGTTTACAGTCTTTCAGCTCTTCTTAACTCTTCATTTTCCCTCTCTCCATACATCTAATCAGCCTTATTGATCTCACCCTCCACAATATCTCTCACATTAGTCCCTTTTTCTCATATAATCACTGACCCTAATCCATCACTCTCACCTCTGTTATTTCGTTAGCCTCCTAACTGGTCTGCCTGCCTAAAATTTCTCCTTTCTTTAATCTTTACTCCACAGTGACATTCCTAAAGTAGAGGTCTGGATGTATATGGTGGTATTGTCTATAGTCCCTGCTGCTGGAGAGGCTGAGACCCGTGCATTGCTTTAGTTAGGAAGGTTTGAGGTGCAACAGGGTTAAAGCTCATTGCTTGTTTAAACTAAATCTGGCACCAAGAAAGTGAGACCCTAGGAACTGGGAACCACCAGGATAAGGCGAATTGATCCTAGTCAGAAACAGACCAGGGCAAAGCTTTTGTGCTAGTCAACAATGGGATTGGACCTATGAGTGGCCACTGTATTTCCAGACTGGGCAAGATAGGGGAAGTCAGTCTAGGAAAGAAAGAAAGAAAGAAAGAGAGAGGAAAAACAAAGAAAGAAGGAAAGAAAAAAGAAGGAAAAGAAGGAAAAAAGGAAAGAAAGAAAGAAGGAAAGAAAAAAGAAGGAAAGAAGGAAAGAAAGGAAGGAAGGAAGAAAGAAAGAGTGAGAGAAAGAAAGAAAGAAAGAGAGAAAGAAAGAAAGGAGAGAGGGAAGAGGAAGGAAAAAAGGAAAGACAGAAAGAAGGAAAGAAGAAAAGGAAGAAGGAAGAATGGTCATTCTTTTACCCAATAAACTCCAGTGGTTCCCTACTACCTTTGGGATCAAATATAATCTCCTCTGTCATTTAAAGTACTTCACGTCCTGGCTCTAACCTACATTTCCAGCCTTATTATACAAACCGACCTTCCTCCATTTCTCATATGTGTCTTTGCAAGTCCTAGAATGAACTCTCTCCTCATGTCTGCTTTTTAGAATCTCCCATTTCCAATTCATGTCCCACCTTCCACGTAGAAGCATTCCTGATTCTTCCCTACCCCCACCTATTAATGCCTTCCTCCCACAACTGAAAATTTACCTTTTATTTATGCCTTTTTTGTGTATACTTTATATATGTATACACACACATATGTCTCTCCCATAGAATGTGAGTTCCTCGAGAGCAGGGACTGTTTCATCTCTATTTTTGTACCCCCTTACCCTCACCCCCTGCTGTATTAGCACAGGAGGTACTTTATGAGAGTCTATTGATTGAATAATGGTGTCTCCTAGTCAGAAGGTATCAAAGCCATCTCTTACTGGTTCTTGAGAGCCTACTGTAAATTTTCAGTGTGGGCATTTCCACCTCGGAAATTTGTAAGGCTTTGAATCCATGCCTTATTTTGTTGGTTCTGTTGGTTGTCTAGATTTGAGAAAGTGATAGAGAATATGATAATAATGCAGGTTAAACTAAAAAGCGTATCATGTGTATGTTTTTCTTCTCAGAGCACAAGTGTGTTAAACATTCACCACACTTCCCTGCTCCCTGGCTGGGGTTGGGGGCCCTCAGAATAGTTTCTGAGTGGTTCAGCCTGTCCTTGGTTGCTTATTGGCCCATCTTCAGCCTCAGGAATGAATCTGAATTGTTTGAGGCCTCTCTTGGCATCAGGGTCACGGTGAGCAACCTTGGGAAAGGTAAGAGTAGTACTGGAGATCAGATATGAACCCAGATAAGTACAATACAGATTCAAGTTGGATGACACACACCTGACTCTCCACTTATTGGCAGCCTTTTCTTCCATGAAACTTCCAACTCTCCTCAACTATGAGTGAACTCTCCGAGGCCACTTTGTTTACCTCTCCTGTATGCTTAATACGGTAGTGTGTTATAATTATTGTACTGGAGCTGTTTGTACTCTCTCTCCTTTTGGGTAGCTAGGTCCAATGCTAGGCCAGGAGCCAGGAAGACTCAACTTCCTGAGTTCAGATCAGGCCTCAGACATTTACTAGCTGTGTGACCCTGGGCCAGTCACCTAACCCTGTTTGCCTCAGTTTCCTCACCTGTAAAATGAGCTGGAGAAGGAAATTGCAAACCACTCTAGTATCTTTGCCAAGAGGACCCCAAATGGAGTCACGAAGAGTCGGACATGACTGAAATGACTGAACAACAACAGCGTCATCCTGGACTCTCAAAATGAAAATCTTCCTTCAGCATTCCCTTCCTGTCTTCCCTCATCTTCCATACAAAACCTTCCCTGATCTCTGCTGCTAGTAATGCTCACTGCTTATTTGACTTTGGACAAATCCCTTAAACTGTTTACCTCAGTTTACTCAGTTATAAAATGAGAATAATAAGAGCATTTGACTCCCAAAGCTGTTGTGAGGATCACATGAGAAATATTCATAAACAACCACCAACATAAATGGTTACTCCCTTCCTTCCAGCTCTCAATGCGTCACAATTCCTCACAAAACCATGGTGCGTTTATTTAACGTAGGCTTGTACGGGTACACGTTGCCCCTCTCTCGTCTCTCTCCATTGAATGTAAGCTTCTTGAGGTTGGGGAATACTGAATTTTCATCTTCTTATTCCCAGAGTCTAACACACAGCGGGCACTTAGCAAATGTTTATTGATTGGTCGGAGGCCTGATAGTCCCCCTTTTTATGGGAAGATCCCTCAAGCATTTAGTTTTCTTTCTCTCCCCTACATTAATTTATGTTCACTTATTTGTTTCTCTTGAGCACCTACCATGGATCTTGCTGGGATCGGGGCTCCCTCCATGTGCTGCATAGGCTACCCCTGGATTCCTCCACTCTGTCGCTGTCCATTGCCCCGGATCCCTCCTTGATAAAAGGCATGCATAAGCAGAGGTTTCTGGTTGGCTTCTATTGTGGACTGAGTGAGGTAAGGTTACATTAATGTTGCTTCAGAGAGGTTTGACCTCTGAGCCAGGAAAACTCACCCACTCAGTAGACTTCAAAAAGACTAACTCTGCCCTTTACCATTCTCTTTTCTGTGACTCCGTGCACGGCTTGGAACAATCTCTCTCCATGTTGCTGAACATATGTATTGTCTAGGTAAGCTTCCCTTTAGGCCTTGGGCTTCCTGCTGCCTCTTCTGCTTTGCATTTCTTTCCCTAAGTACGGGGCATAATGGATCCTACAGCATAAACTTCTGGGGAGCACTTGCCTCAGGAACTCCTAGGTCTCTTATTTGAAGCCAATTGCGCTAAAAGGGGGAAGTGTCTCCTTTACTACTAGCACAGTGGTTCTCAACCTTCCTAATGCCATGACCCTTTAATACTTGTATGTGGGCGTATCTGCATGTGGGTTGACCCACCTGGAGACAGATAGAGGAGCGGTGTCTCAGTTCCTAAGACCATCAGAAATATGTGTTTTCTGATGGTCTTAGGCGACCCCTGTGACCCCTGTGAAAGGGTCATTCAACCCCCCCATGGGGTCGCGACCCACAGGTTGAGAACCACTGTACTAGTACTTCCTTTAAAAAATATTTATTTATTTTAAACATTCTTTTCTTTTTAAATTTTGAATTCCAAATTCTCTTCCTCTCTCCTACTCCCTCCTACCTGCACTGAGAAGTCAATATATCAATTATACGTGTGAAATAATGCAAAACATATTCCTATATTAACCATATTTATTTTTTTAAAAAGTAAGACAAATAGAGAAAATAAGATAAGTATATTTGAGTTGGCACTCAGAGTTCTTCAGTTCTCTCTCTGGAGGTGGACAGCATTTTTTCCTCATTAGTCCTTTGGAATTGTCTTGCATCATTGTCTTAATCGGAGTTTTATGGTGCTTCTTGGAGTAGAAAACAAACGGCAGCAGGAGAATGAGAACAACCTGAAGACATGGACTTTGAGGGAGTTGTTCAGATAGTGCAGAGAAATTAAGGAGAAATGCTTACTAAGCAGTGCCACTAAATTTTGTTTTAATGCTTTCATTATCGACTGCCCAGGAGAGTATAACAATAGTTATAAGCAGCAGCTTCATGTTTAAGTCCTTGTCAGAGTATATTAGTGAGTCTTGTTTTAATAATTTCTTTTAAGTAGAGGAAATAATAGCTGTCCTATACCTGATCTGTCAACAAACATTTATTAAAGTGCTAAACAGAAGAATCTGTTATTTGATTCCAGATGTCATAGAGAGTCACTGGAGTTTATTGAACAGGAGAGTAGCACAGAAAAACATGTTCTCAAAAAGATTAAGGCTTTGGTGAACTACTAGCTGAATATAAGTGTGACATAACAGCCAAAGGAGCTAATTAAAACTTGGGGTACATTAAGAGAAGCATAGCTTCCAGGAACAGGGAGGTAATGGTCTCATTCTAGTCTGCCCTTGTCAGATCTCATCTGGAGGACTGGATTCAGTTCCAGGTACCACAATTTAAGATGGACAGTGACAAGCTGGAAAATGTCCAAAGCGAGGCAGCCAGGATGGTAAAGGACCATGAGTCCACATCGTATGAAAATCATCTGAAGGATCTGTGGATGCTTGTACTTGAGAAGAGAAAATTGTGGGGAGATATGATAATATGAGTATTTGAAAGGTTGTCATGTGCAGGCAGAACCAGCAGCAGTAGGTAGGTTGCATGGATTCTTTCTGAGTATGAGTTGTACTAGTCAAACGGAGACTGGAGGAAAGGCCTTTAGAATTTAGCATTTAAGTTAAAAAAATTGTTTTTACATGCAACCGGGAAATAAGATACATAGGCAATAGGGAATAGAAATCCATCTTGCCCTACAAGAAAGTAAGGGGGATCCTGGGGGGGATATAAGAGAGGGTAGACTGGAGGAAGGGGTAATCAGTATACTTGCCATCTTGGGGTGGGGGTAGGGGAGAGATGGGGAGAAAATTTGGAACTCAAAATCTTGTGGAAATGAATGTTGAAAACTAAAAATAAATAAATGAATTTGTAAAAATTCCCAAGTCCATTCCTAATTATCTCTTTTTAGGAATGAATATTTTTCAATTAACCAAAAACTGCCTTCTCTCCCTCACTCCTCCCCATTCCCTCCCAATGAGGGGTGGGGGTGGGGGTGGGCACAAAGTCCTTGTAACAGATATATACAGCACAGCAGAGCAACTTCCTGAATTGGCCACAGGCAACAGCACAAAAAAATGGCCTTAATCTGTATTTTAAGTCTACCATCTCTGTCAGGAGGTGGGTCGCATCCGCAGTGTTTCCTAAAGTGCTTGATATCCCTTTGTGGGCATCTGAGAGGGCTATGATATGAAGCTGCTACAAAGCTGGAGGAATGGTTATGAGAAGCTCCTTAGTTATTACTGAAGGCTATGAAAAGATATAAAAATAAACAGCTCCTGTCTGCTCTAGGATTAAAATCCATGTCTGATCATGTTACTTTCCTGTTCAATAAATTCTAGGGACCTCCTATGACCTCTGGAATTAAATGCAAATTCATCTCTTTGGTACTTAATAAAAGCTTGTTGACATAGACACTAGGCATAGGATACCTATTTATTTCTTTTACACAAAATAAATCATTAAAACACAAAAGACTCACAAACAAACCTTGACAAAGATTTAAACATGAAGCTATCACTTATAACTATTATTATATGCTTCTGAGAGGTGGATAATTCAAACATGAAAACAACATTTAGTGGGATTGCTGAGTAGCAATTTCTCCTTCATTTTTTCTGCACTGTCTGAACAACTCTATCAAAATCCGTATCTTCCAGTAGTGTTGTTGTGTTTCTTAAAATAAACTGTTGTTGGTATTTTCTGTTTCTTATATCACCATAGTTATTCCAATTATCTCTCTCCCTCCTCTTCCCAAAGAACATATAAAAATAATACTTTTTAGGGAGGAAAAATAGTGTAACTGATTGACATACTGAAAAAGTCTGAAAACATGTGCAATGTGTGACACCTGTAGACTCCATTTCCATAGAAGGGGAGGTTGGGGTGTCCTTTCCTATCTCTTTGTTCAAGTCCTGCTTGGTCTTTATAATTTTGTTTTTGACTTTTTAGGGTGTTGTTCTTTCCATTTGTGCTGTTGGGGTTACTATCTGTATTGTTTTCTTGGTTCTGCTTACTTCACTCTGAATCAGTTCAGATAGATGTTTCCATGCTTCTCTTTATTCATCACTTACGTCGTATTCCATTGCATCCATTTGTGCCACAATTTGTGATGGGCAGCTACTTTATTCCCAATTCTTAACTCCTGTTAGTGTTTGTCTTCTCCAAGAAATAGTGTGAGGTGGAGGTGACTAGATAAATTCAGAGAGACTCATCACCAGGTTGGTCAAATAGTAGAGAATTTTTAACCACAGTTCTTGAAAACCATCCACCAAGCTGTGGATAGGATTGTAACCTATGCTAGTGGCAGGAATATTCATACTAAAGAAATGACAAAGCCTTGAAATATTGAAATAAATATATAATGCAATAACTATACATATACACACATGCAAACCACACGCTATATATATGTGTGTGAATATATATATATATATATATATATATATATATATATATATATATATATATATATGGAGAAAGAGAGAGAGAGAGAGAGAGAGAGAGAGAGTGAGAGAGAGAGAGAGACTGGTCAAAAGGTGGGAAGGAATAAGATATTTTTTCATAAAGTTGCTTCCAGAGCCTTACACAGATATAAGGTGTGTATAAATTCAGTTTCTCTCTTTTTCTAGGCAAGGAATCTAAGGAGAGTCTGGGAGATTTGGTTTAGGAATACTTGTTCTTGGGAAATGCAAAGAAAATTCTTAGATAGCACTGCAGCTTCAGCTGGATGAGTGAACCTCCAGATTGGTGAGATAGGCAAAAAAGGAGGAAGAGAGAGAGGGAGGGAAGATGTTCCAGGCCAGTCCTTTTTTACAGAAAGGTCTAGATTGGGAGGGGTGTCTACAGAAGAGAGGTCCAGGGCTGTCATAGGGAGGATTGGGACCCCAAGGTTCATCCTGGAACGTAGGTCAAAGACTATTTTAGGAAGGGTGGGAGCACCAGCCCATCCCAGGGAAGGGTGAAGGATTCAGAACTATCCCAGAGAGAAGAGAGCTAGCTGCCAAGGGCATTAATTTTCGTACCTAAATCTCTCCAAGGGAGTAAAACCTTGGAGAAGCTCCATCAATTGAGGTAATTCTCTGAAGTCACTGACAAAACAACTTTGTACCATGACTGTGTTCAAACGCCCCCTCATGGCCTTGAGAATTAAATACAACTCCGTGAGGGAGGGGGAAAAATGGAAGACTATTGTCTATCTTTAAGGTACCAGTTCACAATAAGTCTCAGAATCATAAAATGTCAGCGTTAGAAGGAAACCTGAGGGATCGCTTGGTCCACCTGGCTGATTGGGCCAGGAATCCCCTAAAGAGCCACCCTCACAGCCTTTATATGAATCTATGCATGTTATCAAGGGGAGCCACATTCCAAGAAGCCGGCTTGAGTATCTTTACCTTATAGAACAGCTTGTTTCACATCAGGACAGTCACAATTGCTGAGAAGCTCTCTACCTCAATCATCGCAGCAGCTTATATTTCTATAGTATTTTAAAAGTTTATGTAGCATTTTTTTTCCACAACAACTTTGACAGGTCAGCAGAGCAATTGTCATTACTCCTACCTTCTGAGAGAGGAAACAGCCTCAGAGAAGGGAAGGGACTAACTTGTATTTAAATACAGGACTGGTGAGTGTCGGAACTTGGATATGAGCCCAGGTCTTGTGACTCCAAGATGATGCTCTTTCCATGGTGCTGTACTACCTTGTTGACATTGGTCTTTCTGTAACTCTTTTTTCTTTCTTTTCCAGGCTCAATGAAGGAACTCTGTAAAAATGCGGATCAGCACTTATGCTGAAACTTAGGGAAGTCTTAGAAAGTCATCTGTGTCATTGAGGAGTTGAGTCACTTCTGCAGAATCACACAGCCAAAGGTTGGACTGGAAACTGGTCTTTCTGACTCTGGGGTTCACTAGCTATTCACTATGCCATAGTGCCTGTCATATAGAAATATTAGCATTATTATTTCCTTTTCAATAGGGTTACTAGGCTAGTAGATCAGGGGAATGATATCAGTTATTTGGTTTTCAGCAAAATATTTGGCAAAGTTGCTCATGCTATTTTTTGTGAATGAGACAGATGATGTCAGGACCGTTTGACAACTGGACACAAGGAATAGACATTAATGGCTTGGTATCAGCTTGTTGGTGGGTCTGTAATGAGTTTGCCCTTGACCTTGTGCTAGCTATTGTTTTATACATAACTTGGATAACGTAATGATGGCATACTGAGTCAATTTGCAGGTGACACAAAACTAGGAAGGTTAGCTAACGCGTCGATGGACAAGAGGGAGGATAGAAAAGGATCTTGTATAACTAAAACAATGAGTTAGAATTTAACTAGATTAAATTTACTCCAATATTTTACTGAATCTGTGCTATGGATAATAGATTTATAACGGGAAGGGCACTGAGCCATGTACTTTCTCATTGTAGTCCGTAACCCAGCATCTCATCTGATGATATGTTTATGCATTTTCTTCCTTAGATCCTGCACAAGGTATCTACTCAACACACTGGGGAGCTTCCGGTAGGTTTTTATATTTAATTAGTGTCAGGATAGCATATGGGATATTGGGTGATCCACTTTATTTTCTTATCAGATTATTTCCTGAATTATTTCCTTTCACTGATTATTGATGCTAATTCTCATCTTCATCATTAAAAACAAAATTTAAGAGCAACTATTAAAGTATTATGCTTGGGTACAAAAGTATTGTCACAAGTACAAGATGGTGATTAGACAGCAGTCTATATGGAAAAGATTAATCAGACAAAAGCTCCTTTGTCACCACCACATCTGAGCTTGGCCTTATCCTGGAACTTCCCTCACTGCCTGGAAGGTTCTCACCCTGGAACATCTGTTGGCCATGGCAGCTGCCTTCTCCCACTGGTGAGATCCTTCAAGAGGTTCCGTTTTGGGTATAATCCAGGCTGTCTTCATTTTCCTCTGGTCTGTGCTTCTGACTCACAGGATGCCTTCATAGGGCTACTTTTCCCCCAACCCCTCCATGCTTTTCAGCTCCCTTTTATGTGGAATGCTCCCCTATTAGAATGTAAGTTCATTGACAGCAGGGACTATCTTCCTGTTTGCCCACATTTGTGTCCCCAGCACTTATACATGTTGACTGCCCATTTGCCTGTTTGGCTTTGTATTCCTAGTACCTAACAAAGTGCTTTATGATAATGCACTTGATAAATACTTGTGGAAGTACATCAAATTTTGGCTTTTGTGAACTACAAGCTCAGTAAGAGTCAATAGAACAACCTGGGAGCTAAAAAAAGTGACTTTAGGATGCTGTTCTAGGCCATTTCTAATTTAAGTCTGGTGATTCAAGTTTGGGTTTGGAACAATGAGACATTCATAGGCCTTCCAATAATAAATAAAAGGAAGTTTATTGGATTGGAGACAATGAGACATTCACAGACTATTACCTAGCAATAACATAGGAAAGGTATTCAGCAAGGACACAGAATCGATCGAGTTGCTTTCAGCTTCCCTGACTCTGAATTTGCCCTGGTGTAGTGCTGGAGAAGTTCTTCACTCTTGACGTGTTAGCTTTTATACTTAAGTGACTAGGAAGCTCTGTCAGTGGTTGACCCTTAGTTTCTTGAACTAATTCATTCTCAAGAGTAGTTCAAACTCTTTTAAGGAAAAATGAGCCTAGATTTTGGTCTTAACACAATTACACTGAGGGAGGTGATTGGCCCATTGTAATGGGGGATAGCCTCTTGTCAGATCACATCTAGAGGACAGCGTTGAGTTCTGGCCATTGCATTAATACACTAGGAGGCATCCGGAGGAGAGCTAGCATGATAGTAAGGGGATGGAAGACTAAGCCTACAAGATTCATTTGAAGGATCTGAGTATATTTATTCTGGAGAATATTTGGGGGGGATAAGATAGTTTACATTTCAGTGGAAAGAAAACTCTAGAACAGGGATTGTCCATGGCTAACTAAAATACCCTGCACATAAGTAGGCATTTAATAAATGTCTGTTGAATTGAATGAAGTTGAATTTATTTTAATTAAGATAAAGTATTTAAAGGACCAACATATGGAGGAGGGATTGGATTTCTTCTGCTTGGCCCCAGAGGACCGCAAGGGGTTAAGTTGCTGGAAGGCAGATTTCAGGTCAATGTAAGGAAGAAAATACTTCCTAACAATTAGTCCTGTCTAAGAGTGGAGTGGGCTGGGGTAAAGGAATACAAATTTATATGCTCCCTAGTGTGTGCCAAGTACCATGCTAAGTACTTTTTACAAATATTTTCTCATTTGATCTTCACAATAATCCTGAAAGGTAGGTGTTATGATTCTCGTTTCATAGTTGGAGAAACTAAGGCAAAACAAAAGTGAAATGACTTCCCCAGGGGAACACAGCTGGTGTCTGGGGCTAGATTTGAACTCAAGTCTTCCTGAGTCCAGGAGCAAAGCTCTATTCCCTGTACCCCCAGCTACTTCTGCCAGCTGGCTCTGGAAGTAGTATGAATTCTAGAAATAGTCACATGAAGGCTGGATGGCCATTTGTTCAGAATACTGCAGACTGGGCTCTTGGTCAAATGTGATTTGGACTAGATTTTCTCTAAGGCAGTGGTGCCAAACTCAAATAAAAATGGAAGCCATAAACATCCCTGCAGGATGCATATTGATTTAGAGAACCATATATTAATATTATGTACTATTATTAATCTATTTTATAAATATATTATCACATTAATTATTAACCACATCATTAATGTTAGTTATGATATTATTATAAAATATATCAACATTATAATGATTAACTATATCATTAATATTAATTATTGTCTAATTAATATTATATATAATACAATATATTCATATTATGGATGTATTGTCATATTTTTGTTTTATTAAATATTTCCCAATTACATTTTAATCTAGTTCAGGAAGCCCTCAAGGGTGTTGTAGGCCACATATGGTGGGTGTTTGATTCTTCCGCTCTAAGGGGTCCGTCTCTTCGGACATTCTGTGGTTCTCTGCCCCACTCTTATCCTTCCTTTTCTCTGTTCACACCATTCTTCCATGCCTAGAATGGATTCTTTGCACATCTCTGTTCTTCAAGGCCCAACTCAGGTGGTCCCTCATCCTTAAAGCATTCTCGGATTCCTATCCTCTTCCACCCTGAATTCTCTTCTCTTGCCTCCCCTGATAGTGCTCATGGAATTTTACCTCTCTTTCTTCTATATCAAAGTTATACGTAAGAGAGGGAGTTCCCCCTCTACTTAGTTGATATAACCCAGAAGCCCCAGAACGTAATCACAAGATGTTAATGATGTGTTAGGTTAACTGTGGGAGATGTATCTAAGCTTTGATCCTTTTATGAGGTACAAACACCCCTCTGATTATGTCAGGAAGGGAATGATAAAATAGCTAAGCCCCAGACAGAATTTCATCAGTTTTAGAGTGGGAAAACAATTAAAGTCAGATGCTGTCTATGGAGACCCATGCAGGAGCAGGGGAGGAGAAAAGGAGAAGGAAATTTCAATTTCTCCCCTTCTTACCTTTTATCATTGGGTCTGAAGAGGAGCCACCTGGCCAGGAGGAGAAAATGAGGAGCAGAGACAATCAGACCCTGAGACCAAAAGAGAGAACATGAGGGGGCATAACTCCTAGCAGCAGAGAATATAGAGCTGGACTATAGAGAGGAGTTGACCCTGAGAACTCATATGAGAAATGCATCCTGAAGAGACTGTCGGATCCAGGGGTGGGGAGCCTGCAGCCTTGAGGCCACAAGTGGCCTTCGAGGTCTTGGGTGCGGCCTTGACTGAGTCCAAGTTTTACCCAGAACATCCCTTTATTAAGGGGATTTGTTCTGTGAAGTTTGGCTTCAAAGTGCCACGTTTGAGGACCTAGA
>CM053581.1:340985723-341017132 GCA_028627135.1 Pseudochirops cupreus | reverse complement strand
ACACACACACTTTGAGGTGAGGTTTGTTTTGGGGCTCACTTATGGGAAGAGTTGTGTGATTTGGCCAGATGAGAC
Organism: Pseudochirops cupreus; assembly: GCA_028627135.1. Lineage (NCBI taxonomy): Eukaryota > Metazoa > Chordata > Mammalia > Diprotodontia > Pseudocheiridae > Pseudochirops > Pseudochirops cupreus. Next base: position 341,017,057 of record CM053581.1, on the reverse strand, counting down.
TGGATACTTGTTGAGCCCCCAGGCCTTGAAAATTCAGATGTTGGCGCTTCTCTCTCTGGTGACTAACTATGTATGTATGTAATGGTCAGACAGCTAGAAACCCTGTCTGTTGATCTGTTGAATTGTGTTATTTTCTCTGTCTGTATTTTTTTGTCTGCTTGAAATTTCTGTTTGTATTTTTCGGAGGTTCAGGGTGCTGACTTTTCCCCTGAACTAGTAAATGATATATATGTTTGATTAAACTAAGACTGTTAATCCTCTTTGAGTTGCTTTCCTTTAGAAAAACAGATAAAAGAACCTGTGCTAGCAGCCATCCTGGGTATGCTAGGGTGCTTGCTGTTCCAGTGTACAGCAGAGAGAAGGGTAGGGAGTGGAGAAAAGGACACAGAGACGTACCTTCATGGCATGCACTACTGCCTCAGGTTTCTGTCCCATAGGGACATACCCCACTGCAGGGGAGGAAGAAAGCTCGGCTGTCATGTGAGCAGGACCCTGTGGAGAAGTAATTATACCTTTTAGCTTGGCTTTGATTTCTCAGTGAAAGTTTGAATCATCCAAGTGTCTCTGCTGGGCAGTATGGAACCCAAGTCAGGCAGGTCAAGGCAACCATTATGGAGACTTGGACCCTGAGAACTGGAAGAGGTATTAGAATCACAGAATCTTACAGTGAGAACTATCTGTTAAAGATGTTATCAACAGGATTCATGACATGGGTAAGTAAAGGTTGGACTAGATGACCTCTGTGGACTTTCCAACTCTAGTTCTATGATTCTTTGATAATGTAAGAGTTGGATGGGACCTTAGAATCATCAAACCAGAAATTGTCAAATCCAGAAAAGACCTCACAATCATGGAATGTCAGACTTAAGAAGAGCCTTCGAGATCAGCTATTCATAAGATCATGGCATCATGATCTTATGAGGTGGCAGTTCCACCTCTAGAGGTGGAAGGAACCTTGGAAGCCAATGTGCTATCAGTATCTGATTCTATGTGGTTATGGGCAGGAAGAAGATGGGGGTTAGGACCGCAGCTGAATAAAAAGAGGATAATGAGAAGATCTAAAGAGAAGCCAGGACAACTGAAGTCCAAAGAGAATCTCTAAGACTGAATTTCACTCCCTTCAACTATCTCCTTTATAAAAGGAGGAGGCTGAATCATGAGTATTCTAAAATTTTTTCTCATTCTAATATCTCTCCTTTCTTTGCTCCTGAAACATCTTTCCCAAGTGATGTTGCCACAGAAAAGCAAAAAAGAGACAACTTTTGGCCAAGATGGCTACCTAAACAGAGTCCAACCAGCCCACTCCCCCCACATACCTACTTGAGAAAAATTAAAAATCACACCAGATCTACTAATGAGCAAGTAAACCAATGAGAAACTATAGTAAATGCATCTTCCACCACCACAGGACTGCCCAAGAGCAAGCCAGAAACCTACAGGAAACAGGAAAGGGAGTCACTCAATAGGCAAAGCAGTAATGCTGGCCCAGGAAACCACTCTGAGGAGCCTTAAAGTGTACCCTAAATGAGCAAGAAACACATGTGACCTACAACATTCTGTGTTGAGAGCAAAGGGCTCCCCAAAAAAGCCCTAAGGTAGAGACCTTGGAAGTTTCGACAAGCTACAGCTAACAGTGAGGCATGCCAGCATTTAAACCAACATATCCCAGGCCCAGGGTCTCAGAGGTTCTCACTACTCTTTCCTGAGAAGTCACAAAGGGACCAACATCTGGCACTTTGAACAAAGATCCAGAGACACTAGCCCCAGGAGATTTAAGTTAGCACAGTAACCCAAGGGACCCAGAGTCAATAAGCAGAACCAACCACCCTACCCAAGAGTGTTGTGGGGCAGAGACTAGCTCTGGCACAAAGCCCCAATTCAAGGGTTAAATCTAGATACATCAGTAAATGAAAAAAGTCCTTAAAACAGTATAAAAATTTACCATAAATCTAGAAATCTCTTCCAAAGGAACTTAACAACAACTGGGAACAGAAACTCAACAGAAAAATGGATTTTCCACAAGGACTACAAGATCATTTGGAAGAAATAAAGCAAGAGATTTAAGTTTGAGGAATGAATTAGAAGAAGAATAAATACTTGGAACAGAAAGTATTCATCTGTACCCAAGTAATAGCCTTTCTGAAAATTAGAATATACTAAACAGAAATTAGTGAGTAATTCCATGAGATAATGTTGGAACAAATTTAAATGACTGAAAAACTGAAAAAGGTAACAGATAAAAAAACAACTTGGAAATAAGTTAAATAAATCTAGAAAATAAAAGAAATAAAAACAAAGAGAAAGAATTTAAGTCACTGGACTTCCTAACTTTAAAAAAAAAAGGTCTGGACATTATATTTCAAGAAATATAAGTGAAAACTTCCTAGATCTATTAGTACAAGAAGGCAAACTAAAAATAAAAGCAATCAAAGTATACCCCACTTCGAAAGTCCCTTCCTGAAAGAAATCCCAAAAGGAAAAGTCCTAGGAATGTCACAGCCAAAATCTAGCCCTTCCAAATACTGAAAAATAGTATTGAAAATCCTGGGGAAAACATACTGAAAGAAGCAGTTCAAGGACCTAGGAACCAGTCAGGATCACATGAACCCGGCAGCTTCTCCTATAAACGAGGAGAGATCTTGGAATATATTTCAAAAGGCAAAAGAGATAGGTTTGCCACCAAGAATAATTTACCCCTCAAAGCCACAGACAATCTTTCAGAGAGAAAAATGGCCATTTACTGAAAAAGGATACTTTCAAACATTTCTGATAAAACAAAAACCCAACCCAGAACTGAGCAGGAACTTGAAAATATACACTCAAGAGTCCAGAGAAATCTAATAACAGTAAATTCATTTGAGCAGTTGGAATGAGCTATTTGATGATATAGTGCTAACACTGTAATGGTGGAGAAGTAGGTGTCCCTTAGAACCATAATATCTCCAAAGGATATTGAGGAAGTTAAATAAGAAAATGGAATGACTGAGGGATGGATTGTTCTGTCCTGAGGGTTCTAAAAAGAGGAATGTGATGGAAGATTAAGAGGAATACACTGGTATAGAAAAGAAGAAAGAAGCAGAAGTTCACACACACATACATACACACACACATACACACACGGAATTCAGTGTAGAGACATATTAACACAAGAGGAAGGCAAGAAGGGAAAGGGAAATGTGAAGAGGGAAGATAATACCAGGCAGGAAATAAGAACCAACAAAACAAACTTCCTGACCCTACAGTGGGGACTAAGGGGGGGCAGACCAAAGAACTAGACTTATAGGGATGCCTCAGGTTTTTTTTGTTAAGATAATTGGGAATGGCTAAACAAAACGTGGCATCCAAACGTAACAGAATATTACTGCACCTCAAAGAAAAGACAAAAGATCAGGGAATCTTGGGAACTCTCAACTGAGGCAGAGTGAAAGACAGAAGAATCAAAGGAATAATCCGAAGAAGTACCAAGTAAAGAAAAACGATTTTGAAAGACCCAGAAAAGCTGATCAGTGCAAGGAGCAACCAGAGGGCTAGAGGGCCTCTGGTGAAGCTCCTTGTCACCCACCTCCTGCTACAGGGGTGGTGGATCCTGGACACCGAAAAAGACAGCCCTTTTGGATGTGGCCACCGTGAGATTTCACTGTGTTTGCCCAGTGCTTATCTCGGCAAGAATTTATTAAGCGCTTATTATATGCCTAATTACCAGGATAAAAACAAAAACCAAACCGCAATTACAGGATCCAGGCCCTCAAGGAGCTCACATTCTAATGAAGGAGGCCTCATGCAAATAACCGCCTCCCTACAGGACAAAGACAGTCCTGTCTATCAGGACCTGGGCTCCAGAAGCTGAGCTGAACAAGTCTAAGTCCCTGTTCTACAAGCAGGAAAGAGACCAAAGGAGTAGGGATCCAGAGTTGGAAGGAGCCTTAGTGGCCTTGGCCAACCTCTTCACTTTTTAGATAGGGTAACTGAGGCAGGTTAAGTGACTTGACTTACCCACGGGGTTACCCAGATAATAAACAGCAGCAGAATCAAGATTCCAACTAAAAGTTCAGCATTTTTTTACTTTTTCACTAACCTTTCCTCAAGCAATGACTTATTAAATACTTTTACTAAAGGAATCATGGCTTCCCTAATCCTTCTCATCTCCAGGCAGAACATCCCCACTTCCTCTGACCGATTCTCACATGGCTCAAGCTCTAGCCCCCTGCCCAGCATCCTACTTGAAACCACTGCATCATTTGTCCCTAGCCAGACTCAGCTTATCACGATGTGTCCACAACTCTGCTTCTTTTACTCCCATTCTAAACAAACTCCTTTATGGAGCTGCATGATTGTACACTTCCAGGAGTCATTTCCTCTCATAGCAAGCTTGCCTGAATGCTGCTTCTAGCTCCTCAGGGGAGAACAGTGAGAAGTAAAGTCAGGATGACTGCCACTCAGACCAACTTTCTTCCCCCAAAGAAGAGGACGGACAATTAGAGCTTTGTCCTAGGAATCAAGCAAGGAGACTGTCCACCTCATTCCAGGACTGCAAGAAAGCAGTTCACAACCACAGACTTCAGCTGAAGTTTGTTGAAGATCCTAGAATTTACTCTCCTTGACAGGGACCATACTCTGGTTCTGCAAAGCTGGGGAGCTAAGAAGAATCCCAGCTCCATCACCTATTGGAGTAGGTCTCTTCTTCCTTCTGGGCCTCTGTGTCTCATCAGTCAAATGGGATGATCATACCTACTCTACCAACATTTGTAAAGATCAAATGGGGATAACAGATTAGAAAGTTCTTGGAAAATTAGAAAGTGATGTTAAGTCATGTCACCCCATTTGGGGTTTTCTTGGAAAAGTTACTGGAGTGGTTTGTCATTTCCTTCTCCAGCTCATTTTATAGAGGAGGAACTGAGGCAAACAAGGTTAAGTGACATATCCAGGGTCACACAGCTAGGAAGTGTCTGAGGCCAGACTTGAATTCAGGTCCAGGCCCAGCGCTCTCTCCATTGCAATACCTAACTGCCCCTAAGTGATGAAAAGTAATGGAGAAGGTAAAATCCTGGAAATACTAGCAGCAGCAGTGGTAATAACAATTATAATGGTATAGAGCGGATCTATGATTTCACTGACATAGACAGATGTCCCAGAAGAAGAAACTCCCTCCCTAATGGAAGTCGGCACTTTATAGGCAAATTATAGGGCTAGAAAATTTCCTAAAGCAAAAGTGTCAAACTCGACCTCTCCCTTGACCAGATTAAAATGTAACTGAGAATTTTTTCAAAAATAAATAAAAACACAATACAATATAGATAATTTTAATGAGTCAACATGCAGCTGATTCATTTCTCTTTGAATCTGATACCACTGGCCCAGAGCACTGAGATGTTATTTGCCCAGGAACCAATAGCCAATATTGTGTCAGGGGCAGAATTTGAATCCAGTTTCTTTTGGCCTACTCTCTATCTACGATATATCACATGCTGCATCTTCAACATTGTCCTCATCACATTTTCTCATATTCCCATCAGAAAAGTTACTAGGGGCAGTTAGGTGGCCCTGGAGTCAGAACCTGAGTTCAAATCTGGCCTACAACACTTACTACTTGTGTGACCCCAGGCAAGTCCCTTCACCCTATTGCCTCCCAAAGTAAAAAGAAAAAAAAGAAAGAAAGGAAAAGAAAAGTTACTGCTTCCTTAAATTGAACGAGAAGGGCTTGCCCTTGAGGCCTTCCAAGTACCACTGGGGAGACTGTTCCAACAGTGCAGATTATAATGCAAGTGACCGATGGGTCAGAAGTTAAGGATATCTGTAGCAGCCTATCTGTGGGAAAACACTGCCCAGACCCCATTTGTCACTTGCAGCCATGCTACCCCTCACCCCAGTCACCTGCCATATGTCACAAGTAGCAGACGGTTTATTTAAATGCACATCCACCCCCATTACCACCAGCCACAGCGCATCCCATCCAAAAGGATGGGAAATCTTTGTCTCGCTCGTCAAAAAACTGAGATCAATTGAAATAAGAAGCTTTCCCCAAGATGGATTTCTAAGTGACATGAAGCAGCCCATGTCAATCACAGCTTCTATTTTAGAGGCATCATTTAGACTCACAAAGGAACTGTAGAATCATGAAAGTTAGAATCCAGAACAAAGAAAGCTGGAAGGCGCCTTAGAGATTGCCTGACCTCGCCCCTTGTTTATGGACCCCAAGAGCAGCTGGCCCCAGACTGTACAGAGCACTATGACAGATAGATTATCTTCATTCTCTGGCCATTCTCTGGCCACTGAGAGATTATGTCAGGCTCCTTCCACTGTACGTTGTTTCTCCAACCGTGCACCACAGGCTAAGTGGGGACAGCATGGGAAAAGGCTAGGCCCTCAGTTCTGGGGCTTGGGTTTCCGAGGGTCTAGGCAAGGTGCCCCAGAGTCAGCTCCTTAAATGTACTTGTGTTGGTGCCAAAGTGGCTTGTGCTCTTTAGACAGTCTGGATGGGGTCTCCATGTGTGGGGCCACACAAGGCTTTGGAAATATTGGGTCTGACATTTGTGAAATACGGGGGGGGCAGTCTTGAGCTGTGCTGGGAAGGAGAAAAAAAAGTTTGTCTTCAGTTCCTTCCACCTCCGTCTCTTTCATATATACATAGACTATTAGAGCTGGGAAGGGATCTTACAGGTCGCTGAGTCCAAATCCTTCATTTTACAGATGAAGAAACCAAGGCTCGGAGAGAGGGAAGTAAGGAACCCAAGGCTGCACAGCTTATTAGGGACAGAGCCAAGGCAGGAACTCAGACTTTGCCAGATGTTGTTCCCTAGACACAAGATTCCAGCTCCTGCCTTTGAACAAGTGATGCACAGTGTCTGAAAAGCATTCTCCCTTCACCTCTGACTCAAAGAATCCCCAGCGCCCTTTCAAAGCACAGCTCGGGGGGCATTTCCTGATCCCTCCAGGTACAAGCACTAACTTCCTCTTTGGATCATTTTCTATGTTCTTGGCATTTACTTACATACACAATCTCCTATACCTACTAGCAAGACTATAAGTCCCTTAAGGGCAGAAATTGTGTTATTCCTATGCCTTCCACATGGAAGTACTTTAAAAATGCTTGAAGTGAATTAAACCCAGGCCTCCTCACTCCTTATCCTGGGCTTTTTCCAGTACCTTGTTCCTTTTTATCTGTCCAGTGCTCACCATACCCTCCCTTCTGCAATGCTGCAGTATTCCCCAGACTCTCTCCCCCACCCTTGCCAAATGTTCAACCCCACCTTCTGCTACCCCCCAACCCAGAGGCAACATGTGTCCTCTCACAGATGAGTGACCTGACATGCTCACTCACATGGGAGGATTTGGAACGCTCTTGTGTTATTAGTCCCAGTTCCCTGGCTATTTCAGGTTTAAGGCTGGTCTTCCCCAACCCGAGAGAATCATTGGCTTGAGCCAAGCAGGGGCCATGTGCCCAGCACCTGGAGTTCCCTAGATTAGGGTTAGGCAATTGGATGTAGCAGGAGGCAGGGGGCCTATAGAGGAGGCCTTCCTCCTGCTATTCACCAGCTGTATCCATCGCCATCTGCAAATCCCATCACCCCGGGTCTCCATTTGCTCAGCTATAAAGTGAGGACAACACAGCCCTACAAACCTCACTGGGGCATTACAGGGATCAAATGAGAGAATGTCTGCAAAATGCTTTAGAATTACACATTGTTCTACAGGCACAAGTTGCTGCTACTGTGGTTGCTAGTCTTCTAACTTTTATTTTTGTATTCTTCTAATTTTGAAAAAGGCCTCCAAACCGCTGAAGGGATCCTTTCGGGGAAATCTGTTATCCTTTGCAATTCTTATTGACCAGTGTTGTTTAAACACATTGTGCAGATCCCCAGAGTACTCCCAGGTGTGTTGACTAAGTGTACACCCCCCAAAAAAATTAACAGCATATATGAGCAATTGCCTCCAATCATTTCCATCCCTTTGGAAACTAGAAATCCTCTCTGGCTCTAATAGGTAAATGTTTGCCTTTTCCAGCTAGGAACCAGGCCACCATACCTGTACCTACAGCCTAGCACCATGGCCTGTCATGGACACCCATTCTGTCTGCCCTCCTTCCTGCTCTTCCCTGACCCTTCGGCACCTCTTTATAAGTATTCCTTTCTCCCATTAGAAAGTGAATCCCTTAAGGGCAGGGATCACCTTGTTTGCATGTGTGTGCATGCATGTGTTACAACATGTATGTACCAGTATGTATGCGTAATGTAAACATGTGTGTGCATGCAAAGTATCATGTGCCTGCCGCATGTGAACAAGACAATCCCTACTCTACATCTGTTATATATGTATGTGTCTATATAACATGTCTGTAACATGCATGTTTGTAGATATGGACATATATACATATTAACAAGACCGTTCCTGCCTGTGTGTACGTATGCACACATGTGAACACAGACATGTTCATGCTGCTCTGGAGAAGGGTTTGGACTCAGTGACCCGTAAGATCCCTGCCAGGCCTCACACTCCATACACGCATGAAGAGCAAGAGAAGCAAGAAGCTAAAAACAAGCCCTGTTCTCTTTCTTAGCACAGGAATACACATACACATAAAGTACACACACACACACATGTTCCTATACATACACATGTTTATACACGTGTGTGTACGTGCACGCCCACACCCACAGCTTAGTACGATGCCCAGTACCCAGCAGGCATTTATAATAAGTGTTCTGCCACAGCTGAGAAGAGGACACTCTCCCCAACCTCGGGGCTGCTGTTCTTCAGCTACTTTTCAGCTGTAACTACCTCTGCATGATCCCATTTGGGGCTTCCTTGGCAAGATGCTGAAGGGGCTGGCCATTTCCCACAGAGAAGGAAACTGAGGAAAACAGGACTAAGTGACTTGCCCAGGGTCACACAGCGAGTAACCCAGCTCTTCCTGACTCCAGGCCCAGTGTCCTGTCCACTGCACCACCCGACCACCCTTACCCCGAATATAGCAGCTCCTGAATGAGGGTTTACGGAATTGCAAGGGAAACTGGAGGTCAACATCCAAGCTTCCACAGCCTTGCTTTATGGGAGAAAAAGAAGAGCCAGGAAGGGAAGTCATGAAGACCAATAAGAGGCAGAACCAAGACCTTCATACCGCTCTCTTCAGGACAGCGCAGTACTCACTCTGCTGCACCCTCCCAGGGACCACTACATTATATCCTGGGTGTCTCTCGGTTTGTGGTAGCAGAAGTGATAGCTGTAATCACAGGAGTAGTAGCCAACACTCACCGAGCACTTCAGTGGCTGCTAAACACTTGATAAATATCTCATTTTCTCCTCACAAAAACCCTGAGAGGCAGGTACCATTATTATTCCCATTTTACAGATGAGAAAACTGGGGCAAACAGAGGCTAAGTGACTTGCCCAGGTTCACACAGCTAGGAAGTATTTGAGGCTGCATTTGAACTCAGATTTTTCTGATTCCAGGTCCAGCACTCCATCCTCTGGGCCACCTGGCTGCCTAGAGAATCCTACACCTAATAAAATAATAGAGCTGACATTTATATAAAATATAAGTATATAATTTATAAATATACATTATTTATATAAAATAAAATAGCTGACATTACATATTGCTTATTACGTGCCAGGAACTGTGTCAAGCACTTCACAATTATCTCATCCCAGGGAGGTAGGTGCTATTATCATCCCCATTTTACTAATGAGGAAACTGAGGCAAACAGGTTAAGTGACTTACCTGGGGCCACACAGGGAGTATCTGAGGTCAGATTTTAACTCAAAATCCAATGTATGAGTTGAACATTAAAAACTCCCTTAATTTGGAGGGGATGGAGGGAGAAGGGAGGGAAAGGAGCCAACCCTAAGTCTTTATGTCCCTAAACACACAGGAGGGGGTGCAAAAGGTCACGTCTGTCACATATAACAGGGGAGCTAGTGACACAGAATCTAACGTCTCCCCAGGCTAGCCCAAGACCCACTTTCCCCACCTCTTTTGCTCCAGCATGCAAGGCCTGTGTTTAACTAATCTGGGCCTTCTTTATAGGAAAGTAAGCAAACAGACACTGGGCATTCATGTTTGGTACCAATAAGGAGAGAAACCTTCTTAAAGTGAAATATGGGGAGAGCCCCCAAACCTCAGAGTGAGGTCCTGTCATGGTCCAGAGGTGGGGAGCCTGTGGCCCTCTAGGTCCTCAGCTGTGGGCCTCTGATATGGGGATTTGTTTGTTCCGTGAAGTTTGGATTCAGTCAAAGACCCAAAGCCGAGGACCTAGAGGGCCACATGTGGCCTCGAAATCACAGGCTATGGAAGAACAACCTACGGAACTATGGGAAAACAGCAACCTGGGCCGGGCAGGTATATCACAACGTACTTACTACGTTTTGCTTCCCCAGCTAGATTACAACCTAGAGTACCTGAGGGAGAGATGACAGATGATGATGCTGAAGATGATAATTTTTGTTGTCATTCAGTGCTTTTCAGTTGTGTCCCCATTTTGTGGGCTTTTGTTGGCAAAGATACTGCAGTGGTTTGCCATTTCCTTCTCCAGCTCATCTTACAGATGAGGAAACTGAGACAAACAGGTTAAGTGACTTGCCCAGAGTCACACAGCTAGTCTGAGGCTAGATTTGAATTCAGGTCTTCCTGACTCCAGGCCCAGTGCTCTATCCACTGAGCCACCCAGCTGTCCCTTATGATAATATTTATATACGGCTTTAAGGTTTGCAAAGTGCTTTATAAATATTATCTCATTTTAGCCTCGCAACAATCCTATGGAGCAGGGGCTACAAGAATTCCTGTTTCATAGATAAGGAAACTGAGGTAGACAGAGGTTAAAGTGACTCGACCAGAGTAAGTGTCTGAGGCTGGATTTGAACTCAGGTCTTATGCCACCTACCTGCCCCATAAACTCAGCCTAGAAGGGATCTTAGAGGTCATCTAGCTCAAGCCTCTCATTTTTCAGATGATGAAAAGGAAGCTAATTGAGATGATGTGACTTCCCTAAGGTTCCACAAGGATCTGAACCTCACAGGGAGCCTTGTGATCTAAAATCCAGAAATCATTTGAGTGTGTTGTGTCATGTGTTGTAATAACACCTCCTTGATTCAGAAGAAAGTGTTCTGTCCATCTGTGAAAAGTTTCTATTAGCCTGAGAGCACCATAATTCTCTCAGACCTTAGAGGTCCCCAAGCCCCCTCATAACAGAGGTAAACAAAATGAGACCCAGAGAAGTCACTTACCAATGGTCACATGGCAAGCATGTGGCAAACTGGGGAGACATAAAGATCCCAAAGTACTAAGCCACAGGGTGCATTTCCACTTCTCACCTAAGCTTCACTCCCAGCCCACCCATCACCCCCTCCCAGCTGGCCAGCACAGAGGGCTCTTACGTTCTGCAGGGCATCCTGGTACTGTGGCAACGATGAGAGCTGTGACTCTGAATGATATGGGGACAGTCCCTTCCGAAGAGTTCTGAAGTCCCCAGAACTGGTCTGCTACATGGGAAAGAAGAGAAAAGGAAGAATCACTTGAAATGCATCATGGGCAATACCTCTCCATTTGTCTGGATTCTAGTTTAAATCTCGCCATTAACTCAATGTTCCCTTAAGAAAGTTAATTCCCCCATGTGGAAAATGAGGTTGGACTAAGATAGTGCTTTCTAACCAGTGGCCCATGGAACTTGGGGGGGGGGGGGGGGGTTTGAGCGGAAGGACAGACAAAGATCTATCACAAAGGGTCTACAAAGCCATAAAAAGTAGCATTGTCTAGCAGAAAGGAGAATGCACTTGCAATCAGGAAAAGACCTGGGTACAAACTTACCTCCAACACATTACAAACTCTTTGAGCCTCAGTTTGCAAAACATATAATAATCAGTATCTTCAAATACGTGCAAATGCTGTTATGATTAATAAAATTTTTAAATGTCATTGAATTCTTAGTTAACTTCTGGTCATCACCTATTATCTCAATTGATGGATATGAATGATACAACAAGCACCATGTTAGGATCCTTCTAATTTTTTCCCCTTTAAAAGGGATACCTATATCCTTGAAAATGATGTTCTAAGATCTCACCCACAACTAAAATTCTATGATTCTAGAAATAATCAGTAAATTAAGGGTTTCCATCACACCCTGAAAGAGACTTAAAAAGAGATTAAAAAAAAAAAGATGACACAACCTCAGCCTTCCACGAGCCTACGGTCTGCCTTAGGAGAAAAATCCAATACCGGAGAAATAATCACTCCACTTCAAGGGTCACTGACTCCATCAGTGCTGCTGTTCCTCTCTCCTTCCCCTTCTGTGAAGGTTAACGATCCCTTCACGCCTTGAGTTGCTGCGGCTTGGAAAAAAGTGCCCTGCTTGGTGGTCAACCCTATAGTGATGAGCTCCTCTCATCAGTTAAGGTGGTCCTCAGAAAACGGAGCAGCCAGTCCTCACCTGAAACTGTCCTAACCTGCTCTGACCTCCTGCTTGTTCTCTGCTGGCAAGAACCTTAGGATCACCTCCACATACTTAAAGAAGACGTTAGGGGAGGTAACTGAGAATGGCTTAGTAAAGTGAGATATGCATGTAAGTGCTTTAACTAAATTGTAAATAAAGAGAAGTTCAGCAGGAAGAACACTGACCTGGCAGAATAAGGAGACAAAGATCTTGGGCCTAGCTCTCCAGATCTGTCCCTAGCAAATGCTTCCTTCTTTACTGCCTTCAAATATGCCCTTAAGAAACCTTCACTAGACTCCCCCTTTTTTTGAGGGGGGGTGTCAATTGGTTATTTCCAACCCCATTTGGGGTTTTCTTGGCAAAGACACTAGAATAGTCTGGCATTTTCTTGTCCAGTTCATTTTTACAGATGAAGAAACTGAAGCAAACAGGGTTAAGTGACTTACCCAGGATAACACAACTAAAGTTGGATTTGAACTCAGGTCCTCTTGAGTCCAGGACTGGCTCTCTATCCACAATGCCACTCATTAGCTGCCCCTCATTAGAGCTTACCATGCCCTACTATATACCCTGTCTCTCCTCTTGTCACTGCCTTGGTACAAGCCCCCAATAATTCACACCTGGGCTATTGTAATAGCCTGCTGGTTGGTAGCCCTGCCTCAAGTCTTTCTCCACTCTGGTTCACCCTCTGCTCAAATGTCAAATAAATCTTCCTAAAACACAAAACTGACCATATCTCCTCCACTCTTCAATATATTCCAATGGCACTTTATTACCTCAAGGATCAAAAAAAATTCTCTACTTGGCATTCAAAGCCCTTCACAGCTCAAGCCCTTCTTCCCTTGCCAGTCTTCTCAGACCTTCCTCCTCTCCATGTGCTGTGATGCCGGCCTCCTAGATGCTCCTTGCATACAACGCTTCTTCTCCAGACTCCTAGGATATGCACTGGCTGTGCCCCATGCCTGGAATGCACTCCGACTTCATCCAGACTTGCAAGCTTCCAAGCTACACTCCCACCTTTGTTGGGCCAGTACTCCTTCATCTTCCTTCCGAGACTTCGCTTAGAGATGACCTCTCATTGATCCTGTACATGGATCTTGTTTGCACAGCTGTTTGCAGGTTATCCCCACCGAGGGACCTGAGAGCAGACTGATTTCTGCCTTTCTTTACACCTCCAGCTCTTAGCCCCAGGCCTGGTGCCTGTTGTTCTGTGTTTGTCAACTGATCATCTCACTACAAATGACTCACAGATCTGTATGTCCATTATGTTCTGGGCCCAACCTAGCTCAGGTTGGTCCATTAATTTGGAGAATGCAAGAAAACACTCTGGGACCTCAAAATTCAATTAAAATAAATTTACTAGCAAAAAGACTAAAAGGATGTAATTCATTACAAATAGACTCTGATCTTCTCTCCCCAGAGGGAAGATTCTCCTGGGCATTTTCCAGGACAACAGGCTGAGTCAGAGTGAGCTCTGCAAGGGAGTAGGAATTCTGATCAATGCCAGGAATGCCATCTACGGCTTCGTAAAGCCCTCATCCTCCTGACCAACCAAATCCAGAGGATAATCTCATTGCCCTCAAAGGAAGCAGTCAACCTGAAAAAGAAGCTGTTCCTCCCACAGGGCCCAATCTCTGTCCTCATCTCACATGCCTGTTGGACATTTCCAACTGGATAAGCTATACACAGGAGCAGCTAGGTGGTGCAGTGGTTAGAATACTGGACTTGGAGTCAGAAGCAGCAGCCTTCAAATCTGACATCAGAGACTTACTAGCTGTGTTACCCTGGCCAAGTCACTTAACCCTGCTTGCATAAAACTGCACAGGGAAATGGCAAACCACTCCAGTATCATTGCCAAGAAAACCACATGGAGAGTTGGTCCTCGGGGTCATGAAGAATCACATGTGACTGAATGAACAACAACATGCCATGGATATCTCAGACCTAACATATCCAAAACAAAAGTCCTCTTTCCCTTTAAACCCACGTCTTTCACTGGCTGTTTGATCCTGGGCAAGTAATATATCATCTCTCAGCCACTGTTTCCTCAGTTTTTAAAATAAGGATGATAGTATCTACTTCCAGGGTAATGTTATAAGGATTGAGTGAGCTAATATTTCTATATAAATGGTAGCTATTATTATTATTTGTCTATGACCCAAGGAAATGAAGAACGCCTATACTTTTAAAAAATTACCTATACTGTTATTTTAAAAAAGGGTATGTATGCATGTGATTTAAATCTAGATTCCTTCTACATCAATTGCCATAGAATTGTTACTAAGATGATACTGGTATATAAAATACTCTAAAAATATGAACCACTATGGAAATTAGCAGGTGTTGTGGCTCCTTGTGAGGGTTATTTCTTTATGCTGCCTGGATTTGTATAGATTGCAGGACTTTAAGAGTGCTATTAGTACAAAGAACTCTTGTTGCATTAAATGGCTGCTATTGTTTAAAAAAAAAAAACCCACGTCTTTACTCAACTCCCCAATTTATTGAAGGTACCATCATATTTCTAATGCTTCAGAAGGTTCATGACCTTGATATTATCTTCAAATGCTTACTTTTCCTCAACTCTCATATAGAAGATCATGGATTTGGAGCTGGAAGAGGCTATCTCATGCAACTCTTCTATTTTAATACGAGGAGACTAAGGCACATACATAGAGGTTAAATGACTGCCCAGGATCATAAGTTACTAAATGTCAGAGGCAGGAGTTGAACCCTGATCTTGCTGACTCCAAGCCCACTACTCTATCCACTGTGACAGACCGCCTCTTGATAACCAATGTTTGCAAATTTTGCCATTTCTGTCCATACCATCTCTCCCTTTTGTCTCCACGCTACTCACACAGCCCCTGCTGAGGCCCTCATCACCACTTGTCTGGACTACGGCAATGGCCTCTAAGTGGTCTCTCAACCTCAAGCCTTTCTGCCTCCAATCAATTCTCTGCTCAGGCAATCTTCCTTAAGTTTAGATGTGACCATGGCACTTCTCTAGTCAATAAACTCCCTGCTGCCTCTGGGATAACTACTCTGGTTTCAAAGCCTTTCATGTTCTGGTCCTGCCCTATCTTTCCAGCTTCAGCATACTCTTTTCTCCTTCCCATGCTCTACAATCCAGCCAACAGCTTTCGTTCTGTTCATCCCATATAGAACTCAATCTCCAGGCTCTGTACCTTTGCATTGGTCATCCCTCGTGTCTGGAATGCACTCCTTTCATTGCCTCCATCTCACAGAATCTTTCACTTATTTCAAGACACAGATGAAACATGACCTTCTATACAAAGCCTTTCCTGATCTCTTCTCCAGTTGTTAATTCCCTCCCTACCACCCCACCTTGAAGTAACTGTGGTACTGGAGACTTTAAATATTGACCTTTCCATTTAGAGAGTCTTTGGAAATCTTGATGGGTCCTGTCTGGGTGAAAAATTGCAGTTTCTCCTTTGACCAAAGCTATATTCTCCGTCTTTCTCTCCAAATCCTTCATCACCCCCCACCTCACAAAACAACAAACATTAGGCACTGCAGGGAATGATGTCTGAGCCTCAACATGCCACCAAAGACAAATACCCCATATAAGAGTTTACTCTATATCCAAAGCAGGGTTAAGTGGCTTCCCTCACTCACTGAGTATGTCCTGAGATATGACGCAGTCTCCTACTGAAAGGAGCCGGGGGTGTTTCAGTAAGTCTTTAGAGGATGAGAGAGGCTCATTTTAGAAGTGAACTCTCCCAGCATTATAGCCTCATGGTCCCAAGGCAAAAAAAAGAAAGGGCTGGCAAACTTTCCAGGAAGACAGTAGGGTTAGGTGGGAGGGGGGAAGGGGGTTATGGGGAAAGGATGGAAAAGATGGGGCTAGATGTTTAAGAAGAGAGCAAAGATCTGAGATTTAAGAAGAAAACCAGTGAAATCTCAATAAAACTCTTCATTAAGTTTCATTTTTCCTTCAGGGTACAGCAAGCACTGTCCTCAGATTTTGCCTGATACAAAACACATGACCTTTTCCATCTCTTTTGCTCCATTTCAATCTTTAAGCCGTCTTTCTGAATGAAATGCTATCTTACACTTCAAAGGAGCAGAGGGGAAAGCATCAGGGTAATAAAATTAAATGGAATGTTTCATAAATAGAGCTTGACTATGTGTTTAAAAAAAAGTGAGACAAAGGAGCAGACCTGGGAGGGGAAGTGAAGGAGGGAATGCTGGGGTGGCCAATCCTGAAGTACTTTTTTCACTGGTTTGTGGGGAAGAGGGAAGAAGGGAGAGAGAAGGATGGTCTCTTAGCTGGGAAGCTAGAAAGCATGAAAGGGAAAGTAATCCTAAACTCCTACGATTCAGAGCTGCCAATAGCTCCTGTCGAGAAGAGGAATTGTAAGTAACTAGTCCATTTGGAGATGGCAATGGCCCCCCTATATAGGACAAGCTAAGGCTAGAGGGCCCCAGGAACACAGGTATTTGTCATATGTTGAGGCTGGAGCCTCAGGAAGTTAATACAGAGCTTTTGGCTGGAAAAAGATTTGGATCTCTAAATGAAGGAGCAGAGAGGGGGTCTGGAGGGTGGGGGAACCAGGATGGTGAGAGGGTTAGAAATCATGTCATAAAAGGAATAGCTGAAGAAATCAAGAAGGTTTAGCATGAAGCAAAGTAAACTTGAGTGAAACAAAATGACTATCTTCAAGTATGTGAAGGGTTGCCATGGAGTAAAGCGGTTAGATTTGCCCTCCATACCTCTGGAGTACTGAACTGTAGCCCAGAAAAAGAAGTAACAAGAAGGCAGATTTCAAATCAATAGAGTAAGGAACTTCCTAACAATCAGAGCTGGGTTGATTCATAGAGTATTTAGTTTCCTCTCACTGGCTAGATGTGTTCAAGTAGAGGCTAGCTGTTCACCTGTCAGGAAAGGTTCGTGTTATCCATTTATACAGGAAGTGAGAGGCTGGATTAGATCCTTCTAAGATCACACAGACCTGTAGGTCTATTGAATGGTATAATATCAGAGTACATGCCCTCCATTTTATAGATAAGAAAACTGAGGCCCAGAAAGGAGCTTGTTGAAGGGTAGTTAATGGCAGAGCTGTGAATGTTGTAGGGGATTCATGATCTGGGTAGGGACTGGACTAAATCACAAAATCTTTCCCAACTCTTAAGATTTTATAATTCTACAAAAACTAGGTCTCCCAACTATCCATTAAAACAGGATTTTTTTCCCTCCTGAATGATCACATCATCTTAAAAGGCACAACATGAAAAAACACTCTAGAGTAATAGGGTGCTGCCTGCTGTTAGATTTATAAGAGGAATGATTGAGCTAGAAGGGACCCTAGATAATAGAACATAAGGAACACTAGAAACAGACTATCGCAGGTGGAAAGAATTTGGAGATCACTTAGTTCAATCCTTAGCTTAAGTACGAAAAGTCTTCAACATTCTATTCACCATTCAGTTTCCAAATAAACATCCTCCCACTAACAGCAACCTCCCTATCTCCCAAGGTAGCACCTTTTCACTGACAAACTCTTTTAGGTATTTCTTAATAATCTGTCTCCCTGTGACTTTAACTTTAAAAGTACTTAGCACCTATGATATTCCCAGCTCTGTCTAAATGCTATCTAGCTTCCTGGGGCTGCCTTCTCCATAAACAGGCCATCTAGAAGCATGGAAGGGAAAACAGTTGAGCTGTTCATTACTTAGGGGAGTTGATCCTCATTTCCTGGGTGTAAGTACTAACATCATTTTCTCCTTTGACATGCCAAGCCTCATTTTTTTCTTACTTGGATTCATCCCCCTTGACAGGACACTGTCAAGTCCTTAATGAAATGGCTTCATTAAGCAGCATTCGTGTGGTTAAATCTTGAAAACTTCATATTTCTTAAAGAATAGAAGTTTTTAATTAACAAGCTACAATTAATTACTTTCCATGTGCACTCTGTTCATTTATAAACACTTACATATGACTAGAACTTATCAGTGTGGTACAGTGGAAAGAACAAGATATTTGGAATCAGAGGGCCTGGATTTCAATCCTGGTTCTACTACTTCTGGCTGCATGAGCTAAACTAGGTGATTTGATTTCCTCAGTTTCCTCATCTGTAAAATAAGAAGGTCCAACTAGATGACCTATGAGGTCCCTTCCAGCTTTAAATCTACGATCCTAGGATTTATGAAGTCCTAAATCCAGACGGGAGAAATGTGAAGTCTCTCATTAACTGGCAATATAACTAATGGTGCACAAAAATGAGTAACCATTATTCTACTTAGACCCGAATTAAAACCCCCTGGTATTTGCATTATCACTTCAGTCACAAAATGAAATTACTTTGCCTCATTTTCATCCCTGAAATGAGGCAGGAGCTGAAATTGCTTGACTAGATCCAATTGTACTTAAGGTATCATTTCTCAGTAGTAACATCATTTAAGTGAACACACAGATATCTGGAAATATGCATTCTTTGGGTAAGAATAGTCTGTGTCTCTCCAGAAATGAAAGAAAGCTTGGCCAGAAGGCACAGAAGCAGTTTTTACCTAACAAAGTAACAAGGAGACTAGCTTACACTTGTGGATCTTTCATTACCAAACACTAACCTGGCTTTTAAAAAACTGTAAGTATGTAGGTATGTATGCATGCAAGCATGTATGTATATACATGCACATACTACATACACAGTGTACATGTATAACATGCTTATTCACACACATATACATAAATGCGCTATGTGTGGGCACACACATGAATACATGCATCCACACATGTGCATATATTATATATATGTACGCGCACACACATACACATTTTTCAGTCACGTCTAACTCTTCATGATCCTGTTTGGAGTTTTCTTGACAAAGATACAAGAGTGATTCACCATTTCCTTCTCCAGTTCATTTCACAGATGAGGACACTGAGGCAAAACAGAGTTAAGTGACTTACCCAGGGTCATGCAGTTGGTAAGTGTTTGGAGCCAGATTTGAGGAACTCAGGAACTGAGGAAAATGAGTCTTCCTGACTCCAGGTCCACTGTTCTATCCACTGTGCCACCTAGCTGCCCACATGCACACATACACACACATGCACATACATACATACATGTGCACACATATGTGTACATGTAAAGTATCTGGGTGGGTACAGCAAACAACAAATATGCCGGGAGTTGAGTAGGAGACCAGCAGGGACAGGGCACAGAGCTCTCCAGACCCTGAGCCGGTTGCGACTGCACAACCCCATGCGGTGCCCAATACAACACAACTGAGGATGAAGAAACACTACAATTCCAAGAGTGTCACAAATGCAGGGGATGCAAAGAATAATGGAGAGATGCTTGGTGAATGCAAGTAGGATGGGATCATTGACAACTCTGGTAGTGGCAGAGGTGGGAAAACTCCACAAGCAACGTGGTAAAAGGTATTATCAAGGATATGTGTGACCAAAGGAGGGGAGGGCTGCTCATGCAGCGGCAAAGATAGATGGAAGAAGGACAACTCAGATGTTACATTGGCACCATCAAAACTTAAAGAGAACCAGCAGAAGGTCTCCTGGACACTGGGTGAGGATATAAGGAGAAACTTGGACAAGATCACACAGAATGGGAAGGTCTGTATGGATTCTGATCCACACCAGGAGAGGGAAATGCCCATGTCCACGAGATGAAAGATCGCTGAAGCATGAAGCAGCCATCTGCTTGCTAACCACACAAGAAGATGTACAAGATCACAGAGTTAGAGCGGGAGGGATTTTAGGCAATCTAGTCCAATTCCCTCAGTTTAGAGAAGAGAAAAGTGATGTTAAGTGACATATCCAAGGTCACCTGGAAAGCCAGTGGCAGAGCCATCTCCAACTTGTAGTTTAGCATTCTACTGAGCTACGTAGCTAAACAAAGGCCAATGCATGCCTGGTGCTAGGAGTCTCTCATTTTCCTAAACTACTCATTTCTAGAATCTATCTCATTTCATGAACTATGGAAAGGTCACAGGTTGGGGAGCCAGGAGACCTAGGTTCTAATTCAAGCTCTGTGGCAAGAGGCAATACAGTACAGTGGATCAAACGTGGGAGTCAGGAAGATTTGGATTCAGATCTCATCTCAGATGCTCACTCGTGGTGTGACCCTGGACAAGTCAATTTCCTCATCTATAAAACTGGGATCATAATAATATAAGGTTGTTGTAAGGATCAAATGAATCAATGCACGTTAAATGTTTTGCACATCTTAAAGCATGGCGTAAGTACAAGTCATTAACATGAACCCTGACCCGACCTTAACTAAGTGAAGTCTTTCCTAAGATTCCTTTTTTTATTAAGCCTAACTAAGCCAAAATTCCTTAGGCTGACACCCAGGCCTTTCCAGATTTACCTGCTTTACACACACACACACACACACACACACACACACACACACACACACACACACACACACACACACACACACACACACACACACACAGCTCTCTTTTCAAAGTGGACTTCCTACTCCCTCTCTCTGCCATTCTGCCTGCACTATTCTGTCAGCCTGCACACCTACTCCATCCCAGCTTCCTCTCTAGGTGTCAAAGTGCAGCCTATCCTTAAGACCAAGCTCAAATGCACTTTCCACCTGAAGCTGATCTCCACCCATTAACTGATGGATCCTCTCCCAGCTAAGAACTTTAAACGCTTTTGTTCACACCTCTCTTACAGCACTTGGATCTACACCAAGGGTCATAGTCATTTATATGTGTCTTATATTACCCACTAGACCGTGCGGTCCTTTAAGCCAGCTGCTGCTGTGTCTTATTTGTCTTTAACTCTCCCACAGTACCAAGCATAGGACCCTGCCCATGACAGGTGCTCCTGTGTTAAATAAGTCACTCTGAGGGCCCAAACAATGACCCTGTGGGCTTGGGCTGGCACCTCCTGTTGGCCAATCAATTCACAACTTGACCAACAACGCATTGGTATTGCAATTTTCCCACATCTTCGGCATTTACCATTTTCCTGTTTTGTCATGTTAGCCAATCAGATAGGTGTGATGTGGCATCTCAGAGTTGTTTTGATTTGCATTTCTCTAATTAATAGTGACTTAGAGTATTTTTTTTCATATGACTACAGATAGCTTTAATTTCTTCCTCTGAAAACTGCCAATTCATATCCTTTAATCATTTATCAACTGGGGAATGACTTGTATCCTTATAAATTCGACTCAGTTTTCTACATATTTTAGAGATGAGGCCTTTATCAGAGACACTGGCTGTAAAAATTGTTTCCCAGCTTTCTGCTTCCCCGAGGGAAGACTTTTGTGAGCTGATGCAAAGTGAAGTGAGCAGAACCAAGAGAACAATCCACATAGAAAGAGCAAGATTACAAGGATAATCAACAGTGAAAGAATCCGTAATTCTCATCAGTACAATCATGCACCACAACTCAAAAGGACTCATTATGAAAAATGGTCTCCACCTCCACATGGGGAACTGATGGACTCAGGGTGCAGACTGAACTGTATTTATTTCTCTCTCTTTTTCTTGTTCTCCCTCTGACTGCCACTCCCACCCTCCTAGAATACGGCTAACATGGAAAGATATTTTGCTTGACTTTATATGTATAATGGATATTGTAATTCTTGCCTTTTCAATGGGAGAGAGAGAGGTAGAGGGAGGGAGACAGTTTGGAACTGAAAATAAAAATAAAACTGATTAAAATTAAATGAAAAAAATGTTTTAGAAAGTCTTTCCAGATTTGTCACCTATTAGTGCCCTCCCTCCCAAACTACCTCATATTTAACTACTCAGGATATATTTTTATTTAATCTTATGTAACTTTATGTATGCTTGTCTCCATCATTAGAGGGGAGGCTCCTTGTCAGTAGGGAAGCTTTTATTCTTGTATCTGTGGTGTAGCACAGTGCTTGGTACAAATGCTTGTTGATCGACCCATTGATTCTTCACATTTTATCTTCCATAATGACAGAAAAGATGTCTTTCAAACAGCAGAAACTGGAGGGGTGGGGAGAAAGTGTGGCACAGTATGCTAAAAAATGGAGAATAAGATTTTCGTGACTGACATATATGCAGATGTTATTTAATCCAATTAACCCAACTAACAATCCAAGCTTGATTCTCTCATTCACTCTGCCTGCCTCACCTTAGAGCAACAGTTCTCAACCTGTGGGTCATGACCCCTTTGGGGGTCGAATGACCCTTTCACAGGGGTCTCCCAAGACCATCAGAAAACACATATTTCTGATGGTCTTAGGAACTGAGACACTGCTCCTCTATCCATCTCCAGGCAGGTTGCCCACATGCAGATACGCCCACATACGAGTATTAAAGGGTCACAGCATTAGGAAGGTTGAGAACCACTGCCTTAAAGGGTCCCTAGAAAAATCATGTGAGTTTTTGAATAACAAAATGCAGAAAGAAGAGCTCAAAAGGACTTTAGAAATAACCTTATCGGGGTGGCTAGGTAGCACAGTGAACAGAGCACTGGTCCTGGAATCAGGAGGACCTGAGTTCAAATTTGGCCTCAGACATTTAACACTTACCAGCCATGTGACCTTGGGCAAGTCACTTAACCCCAATTGCCCCTCAAAAAAAAAAAGAAAGAACCTAATTCAAGTCCTTTTACACAGGAAAAAACTGGGGCCTCAAGAATTAAAGTGACTTACCCAAAGTCAGTTGAACCAAAATTAGATTCCCAGATCTTCCAACTTCCAAGCCAATGCTCTTTCCCTTATGCTTCCCTGAAGGAATCTGTCAGGGTCCTCAACATAGACCCAGCTAAGACAACAGGGACAGGCTCAGAAGGGCATGTCAAAGACACATTTGGCATGAACTCTATCATGGATACAGAGCCATCGCTGTCCCCATAGCCTTCCATGCTTCCTTTAGCCAAGATTGCAGGAAACTCACCATATGGCTTAAAGCACAAGACTTCACCAGGGACACACAAAGACCAAGGGGGAAAGGAGTAGCTGTGCTCCCCCTGCTCCTCAAGCTCCCCAGACAGACACTGCTCTGCCACAAAGAAGGCTCATCTGACTTTAACTACCTCTCACTTTTCCCAAGGCAACAAGCCCTACAGAAATAGTGGAAAGGGACACCCTACAGTAACCATCAACCTAAACATTCTGTTCAGATGAGTGGTGAGAAGGTGGTACCTTTCACAGAACAATTGGCTTCCCTTGTGGCTTGGCTCAGTGGTATGATGGCTAGGTCATTGGACTTAAGGGCAGAAAAGATCTGAGATCAAATCCTGCCTCAGATACTTACTAGCCATGTAAACTTGAATAAGTTATTTAACTTCTTGAGTTTTTTCATCTGTAAAATTTGGGCAAAGGATTTGATAGCCTGCAAAGTTCCTCCTAGGACAGCTAGGTGGCAAAGTGGATACAGCACTGGGCCTGAAGTCAGGAAGACTCATTTTCTTGAGTCTGGCCTCAGACACTTACCAGCTACATGACCCAAGGCAAGTCACTTAACCCAATTTGCCTTAGTTTCCTCATCTGTAAAATGAGCTGGAGAAGGAAATGGCAAACCATTCCAGTATCTTTGCCAAGAAAACCCCAAATAGAGTCACAAAGAGACAGACAGGACAGAAAAATGACCAAAAAACAACAAAGGTCCCTCCTCACTCCATAGCTATGATCATATAGGCCCTACCTTCTCCGACTTCATCAGTGTGGTAACAGATCCAGTAATGATTCTACTAGCAATAGAATCACTAGTGACAGGTAAGTATAGCAGAAAGCACTAAGGAGTCTGACCCAATCAGAAGATCTGGGGGCCAGAAGCTCAGTTCTTTCACCTACTAACCTTGAGCAAGTCTGAGTCTCAATTTCTTCACCTACGAAATGCAAATACTGTCAGGAACCAGGATTTCAGTGATATAAAAATCCTTCAGCGAGGGAATTCCCTCTCTCAGTGCAGCTCAGCACTAGGTCTGCAGCTTATAATGTAAGTATTGTTTGAGCAATTGAGAGAAATAAAGTGACTTATGCCCAGGCCCAGAGTCATACAGGTAGAATATGTTAGAGACAGGATTTAATCATTGGTCATGTTGACTCCAAAGCTGACTCATGATCTACACAACACAGTTATCATTTCTTGTTGGGGATCTCCTAGGATAATGGATATGAAGTGCATGGTAAATGCAAGCGAAATTAATCTAAGGTAACAAACCCAGCCACCAACTGACTGGGACTCTGTAATTCAAGTGGGTTTACCACAAGAAAACAGCGTGAAAAGGATGAGAATGAGAGAGCCAAAGGCGGGATTGAGGATCCAGGCTTTCTAGGAATGTCAAGAGAGGTAAGGACACCCTGCAGTCTCTGGATAATTCACGTATGTCATCACAACACAGAGACTTAACATCCCCAGGGAAATGGTTACACAGAAAGGTCACCAAGGTAAAATCCAAGCATCTAACAAAATGTTACTGAAAGCCTACTGCATGAGAAGCAGAGTGCTTGGGGCTAGGCCCTAGCAGCCCTAATTAATTCCAGGCCTTTAATCACCCATCATAAGGCCCATAATTGAGGACAGGAAGAAGAGGGAGTGGAAAGGAATGAACATATTCATTAGACTTGGGTTCATCTTGTGGAGACACTTCAAAAAAATCTGAACAATTTCCATCTGTTGGTAACTGCAGTTGCTGAAATTAGGAAAACTACTTAGCTGGAGGGGGAAGTAGCACTTGACTTAAAAGACTGCATCAAGAAATCTGGTTTCTAGTCATAGGATCTCAAGGGTTTGGAAGGATATCTCCTCCAACCCATAAATGCCTGGCATATTGGTTGGTTAGTTACTGTCCTTCATTCTCAAAGAGGACCAAAATGGCATTGCTGTGTTGGAGTCAAAGTACAGTGTTGTCCAACTGTGGCTGATCAAACCAATACAAGCTCGGAAGGCTCTACCACAGGTCGGGCACAAATAAAACATTTGGAGTGGAGATATCTCTAAATTTGACATTTTATGTTTCTTGGGAGCTACTGCAATTGAAACGTAAATGCCATAAGTGCCTAGCACAGAGTACACCCTTAATAAATGTTTACTGATTGATTGATAAATGCCTTTCCAAAAGGTCCCTCAAGGTGTGGTTATGCAGCCTCTATCTGAAGGCTGACGTGGAGAACCTATGATAGCTCTGAAGGCGGTGTGTTCTACTTTGTGAAAGGCATTGTAAAGTGCTTTATTGAAATCCAGATGGACAAATGCCATAGCAGGTTAGTGCTACAAGGGACCTCAGAGATGAAAATGACTCTTAAAATAAACTTGCCTTGCTGATTTTTTTTTTGGCCCCCACACTATTCCTTTACTTGAGAGATTATGAACCTGAGGGACTGAAGCCTGGCAGTATCCTTGACAGTAACAGGGAAGATCAGAAGGATAGGTTTGGGAGGAAAGATGATAAGCTGTTTTGAACCTGTTGAGCTTCAGGACCCAACAGGACATTCAGCTTATAATATCCAAAAAACAATCACGATGTGGGACTGACACTCAGGAGAGAAACTTGGAGCCTTCAGAGAGCAAAATGAACCTAGACTTGATAAGATCACTAAATGAAAGGGTATGAAGAAAAAAGGACAGAGCCTTGGAGTCTGCTCACAGTTAGGGGGTATGACAGGAATGATGGACCAGCAAGAGTAAGAAGGGAAGGAGCCAATAAGAAAAGGGTCATAAAAAGCCAGAGAGGAGACAGTATTCAAGAGGAGAAAGTGCTGCAGAGAGGTGGAAAAGGAAAAGGATTGGGAAAAAGCTGTCAAACTTTGCAATTAAGAAATCACATATAACTTTGAAAGGAATAGTTTTGGTTACACGGTCTCAGACATTTACTAGCTGTGTGACCCTGGGCAAGTCACTGAAGCCTGCTGATCTCAGATTTTTCATCTGTAAAATGAGTTGGATAAGGAAATGGCAAACCACTCTAGTGCCTTTGCCAAGAAAACCCCAAGTGGGGTCATGGAGAGTCAAACATGACTGAAAACAATTGAACAACAACAAAAATAATGTATAAAGAGAGTAAAGATTACATGCTACATATTACATATGTAATAAAATAGGAGAGATATAGAGCCAGAGAGATGGAGATGAAGATGACGGGTAAGACGAGTATCTAAAAGTCAAAGATCTAAGATTCTATTTCTTTTAGTTCAACAGTTCTAAGCCTGCATTAACACCTCTATTGCGGTGTTAATGTTCAAATGCTGCACCCTCTTTTCCAAACAAATGCAAAATTTCCTACATCTGAATTTTAAACACAAGCCTATTCCACTACTTGTTTTTTCTGAAGGGGGGCAGGGTGAGCGTGAACGTGAGGCATCATAAGATTAGACAAATGGAGAGCTATAATAATAATTCACACTGACAGTTGCCATTTACAATGCATTACAATACATTCACATAGCCAGTAGGTAAGCTAATGTAGTGTCTCCATTCTATAGATGATGAAACTGGGGGCCAGACAAGTAAAGTGACTTGTCCACAGTCACCTCATCGGGATTCAGATGTGTGCTGAATTCCAATTCCAGGGCTCTTTCCCTTATATCATGCTGATTCTCCAGATTGCTCTCAATCTAGAAACCCCTGTTCTAGTTCAAAAGAGGACAAAGGAAGTATTTAACTAGACAATCATTCAGACCCCTCCCCTTACTCCAGGATGGCTACACCAAACAGAGACAGTTCCATTTCTGATTCTGTCTCGACCTTATCTGAGTTGCCAGGTGCCTTTGTCCCTACAAGTTGAAAAAACTCTGCCTGAAAGTATGTTCCATAAGCGTTAATTACATAGTTAAGGTGATAATTAAACTCTTAAACATTATCACAAAAGAAGCTGTGACATTCCTGGTCCCAAAGATTTGTACAAATGGACCCAAGAGCTGTCCATATCATTGGTTAATCATCCCATTTAATCTGGAAATAGAAAACTAGACTACATAATATCATCCTCTGAATGGCCTATTTATGTATTATTTTCGTCCTGCCCATGGCTATACATCGGGAGACTTGGGTTCAACCCCTTCCTTGGCCACTAAGTTTTTATTCGACTTCAAAGGATCACTTGACCTCCATGGAACTATTTCCTCCTCTGTAAATTGGAACTAATGATACTTGTACTACCTTTACCTCACAGGAAACCACAATAGTATCATTAGTATCAAATGAAACAATAGGGCTAACGTACTTTGTAGCTATAAAGTGCTATTCAGAGGCTAACCATGAGTTGATTCACCTGACTTTGACTAACTTCTTTAATGAAAAATTGGGATGGAAGTTCTCCCATCTCAAATAGGGTGTGTGTGTGTGTGTGTGTGTGTGTGTGTGTGTGTGTGTGTGTCTGTCTGTCTGTCTGTCTGTCTGTCTGTCTCCCTAGAAATGATCAGTGAAGTGAAGACAGTGCCGGGCTGGAGTCAGAAAGACCAGGGTTCCAATCCCAACTTTGCCTGCTGTTGTGATGGCCATGGGCAAGTGGCATAACTTTTCTGAGGCTCTGCTTCCTCCTCCCTAAAGTGGTGATAATGATATTGTTCATACTATCTCCCAAAGTTATTGTGAGGAGAGAGGTCTGCAACACACTCTGAAAACTGTAAAGGGCTAAATAATGGTGAGTGATCATTATTATTAATCAGGGAATTCACTTTCTGTGTTTTAGTTTCTTCATATGTAGAATGGGGACAATAACCTCTGCCTTGCTTCCTCATGCAGACGCCAAGAGAATAATAAGATCAGACTGCTTACCTCTGCATGTTTAAGAGCAGAACCAAAAAAAAAAAAGGAAAGACATTAAGGAAGAATTGGAAGGCAGTGATCTATCATACTGAGGAAAAAAAGGAAATTGTCAGTATCTGAAGAAGAAAGGAGTCACTCAGTAAGATATCACCCAGAAGACACACTGGCAATGAAAACACTGCACACGTCCCTTGCCTGAACCCCAGACACTGCAGTCCAGAGCTCCAAACACAGCATGCCTCTACCTGGAGCCAGTTCCTTGACCGGATGTAGCGGCTTGTTACCTAGAAAGGGACAGAGTGTGGTCACACACTGGAAAGAGATCTAAAATCATCATGACATGTCACTTCACTAACAGTGCTCACATAGGGGTGGCTAGGTGGTGCAGTGAATAGAGCACCGACCCTGCAGTCAGGAGGACCTGAGTTCAAATTTGGCCTCAGACGCTTAATACTTGTTAGTCATGTGACCTTGGGAAAGTCACTTAACCCCAACTGCCCCTCAAAAAACCCCAAACAGTTCTATGATCAAATGTTAAAAATATATGTGTGTGTGTGTGTGTGTGTATGTATATATATATATATACACACACATATATATATATAATCATCATCATTATTATTATTATTATTATTATTATTATTACCATTATTATTATTAACTACATCCAACTG
The DNA here is from genome assembly GCA_028627135.1 of Pseudochirops cupreus. Lineage (NCBI taxonomy): Eukaryota > Metazoa > Chordata > Mammalia > Diprotodontia > Pseudocheiridae > Pseudochirops > Pseudochirops cupreus. The sequence continues at coordinate 340,988,262 of CM053581.1, read as the reverse complement.
GGAATTAAGATATACAGGCACTGTGGTGGGGAGATCCATCCTGCCCCTCCGGAAAGTCAGAGGGGTGAGGGGGAAGACATAGGAGAGAGCAAATTGGGGGAGGGGTTATACAGTGGGATGGCTGTTTTGAGGTGTTGGGTAAGGGGAAAGATGGGGAGAAAATTTGTAACTCAAAATATCGTGGAAATGAATGATGTAAACAAGAAAATAAATTTATTTATTTATTTACTAGATTAAAAACAAACGACTGCTCACACAAGGCAAACACCTTTAAAAAAAAAAAGGCAAAAGCTAGCTGACTTTCTTGAGATCCACTAGTTGATGAGAGAAAATTATCTTAGTGGCAGAAATAGGACTTGAAATAAAGTCTCTTGATTCCTAGTCTTTGATGAGACTAAAATAACAATTTATGAATAAACAAGAGAGAGAGAACAGTGAGGTGTAAAATGGATAATTTTGATTACATTAAATTAAAAAGTTTTCATACAAACAAAACAAATGTAGACAAGAACAGAAGCAAAGCAGAAAATTGGGGGGGGGAGCGGATTTTATAGACAGTTTCTCAGATAAAAGTCTCCTATCTCAAATATATAAAGAATTCTGTCAAATCTATGAGAATGAGTCATTCTCCAATTGAGAAATAGTCAAATGATATAAACAGACGATTTTCCAATGAAGAAATCAAAACAATGTAACTTTATATAAATATATTAATTGTTATGATTTAAATATATAAATAAATCAAAATAATGTAGTTATATTAAAATGCTCTAAATTGTGACTGATTAGAGAAATGCAAATTAAAAGAACTTCGAGATAGCATTTTACACCTATCAGACTGGCTAAAATGATTGGAGGGGAAAGGGACAAATGTCGGAGAGGATATGGAAAAACTGGGACACTAGTTCACTGGTGAAATTGTGAACTGATCCAACCATTTTGGAGAACAATCTGGAATTATGCCCAAAGAGTTCTTAAACTGTTTATACCCTTTGACCTAGTAATACCACTACTTGGTCTATTTCCAAAGATGATTAGGGGAAAAGGAAAAGAACCTATATGTTCTAAAAAATATTTGTAGCAGTTCTCTATATAGTGGCAAAGAACTGGAAATTACAGGAATGCCCACCAACTGGGGAACCGCTGAACAAGTTGTGGTATAGGATTGTGATAGAATATACTGGGTGATAGGAAAGGATGAGCTCAATGATCTTAGAAAAACTTGGATAGACTTGCATAAATTAATTAAGAGCAAAATGAGCAGAACCAAGAGAACATTGTATACAGTAACAGCAACACTGTTTTATTAACAACTTTGAGCAAATAAGTCATTTTGACCATTACAAATACCCAAATTAACCACAAATGACATCTCTAGGGTGGAGGTAAGAGACAGAAAAAAAAGGGGAAATGAAATTTACATGATAACTTTATTATATAAATGTACACATACATATAAATTATAAATATATATAATTATAAATATATATTTAAATATATAATATTATGTATCAAGCTGTACATAATAGATTGACAGTATTATGTTTAATCGTCTTTAAAAAAATTATACTCTGCTATGGAAATGCTTTTTTTATTCCACAAATTAAAAATAAAATAAATGTAAAAGAAAAAGTAGTGAGAACTTATTTTTTTATTCTATTAATAACTGATTATTAAATTAGGATCCAGGGTTTTTCTCTTCTGTTTCTTTATGGAGACCCAGCTCCTGCAGAAGGTCAGTCTTTGAAGGACATGGTTAATTAGGGTTACCCCTAACCCTCAGGGAACATGCTTCCTACCCCAACTAGGAGACCTTCCTTCTGTTTAGACTAGCATAGGTTCCCAAAGTGGGCAATATCGCCCCTTGGGGGGCGCTGCAATGATCTAGGGAGGGCAGTAGTAGTTTGAAATGACACAAATTTAAAAAAAAAAGTTAAAGGGTTAAAGACAGTACACTTCCAAGGGAGTGTTGGATAATTTTTTTTGAAAAGGGGGTGATAGGTCAAATAAAGTTTGGGAACCTCTGAAACTTTAGAGTGTAAACAGACTCCAATCTAGGTGAGTTCTAACCTGAAGGAAATGAGCTCCTATCCTTGTATCCCTCCTTTAGAGTTTAGGGTGACCCAGCTCATGAAGAAGAAAACCAACCAAAGTGGTCTGAATGGAGATGGATTCCCCTGTCCAGACTGCTGGAGGCAGCTGAGTCTCAAAGTCAAGCCTCATTTCTCAGCTAGAGAAGCTGAGAAATTCTAGCCCTCTTCCTCATTAAATGTCCACGAATCAGGGTGATTTTCATTTGTCAGGGGCATTTAAGGCATTCAGTGTCTCCATTAGGGATCTTTCAGAGAAACCACTGACCATCACTTCATTGCTTAATAGCTAGCCTAACTGATAAATTGATTATTATTTATTCAGAAAGTGACTCTCAGATTTTCATTTGTAATAGTAGAGAGAGTAGAAAAAGACAGGAAGGACATCTAAGAATAGCTATTTGGGAATCACCCACACTAACGGATGAGAATGATGACCAGTGGGGAAG
>CM053581.1:340968210-340985623 GCA_028627135.1 Pseudochirops cupreus | reverse complement strand
AGAGAGAGAGAGAGACAGAGACAGAGAGAGAGAGAAAGACAGAGAGAGGGAGGGGAGGGAGAGAGAGAGACAGAGAGAGAGAGAGAAAAGGAGGGAGACAAAGAGAGAGGTGAGAGACAAAGAGAACCAGTAGAAAAGGAGAATGAGAAGCGAGATGGGGGAGTCTTTGAAGCTGAGGCAGAAGAACATGTTGCTGAAGGGCCAGTCAAACAATCACCAAGCACTTTATGAAGGACTTTCTATGTACCAGAAAGTGTCCCAGGTTCTGGGGATACGGAGACAATAGCCAAAGAGTTCCTGCCCTATGGGAGTTCACATGTAGCCAGGAGACACGCATACAGATGAGACCAAGGGTAGTTTGGAAGGAGAGGACTAGAGACACGAGGAGGGCAGGAAAGCTTGATGTAAAAGGCAGCATCTAAGCTGAGCCGAGAATGTAATTCGGGATTCTAGGAGAGGTAAAGTATTTCAGGCTTGTGGTTCAATCAACATATAGGCAGAGAGATGGGCAAGCATTAAAGGAAGCCCAGGTGAAGGGAGACTGACAGAAGCCCCTTGACTTTATATTGATGGCCTCCCAGGGAGATAATGCCCCACAAAGGACTACCCCCTGGGCTTCCTTGTTCCCTTGGCACTCTTTCCACAGTACCATGTTGCCCCTCAAGGTCTGGCACAAGTGCCTGCTCCTCTACCATGATTTTAGCCACCTAAATTGCCAGGCTCTCAGTTGTGTCGCCTGACCCAAATCCTTAAGTATGATGTATTGGGAAGAATGCTAGGCTTGGAGCTAGAAAACCCATCTGCATAGCATTCCCAGCTCCAACAGTTACTGGGGACAATTTTAGCAAAGTCACTTGAGATTTGTGAGACTCAGTTTCCTTACCCGCAAATGGGAAGATTCTAATTTTGCTCTTCCCTTCCAACCCCCGTTGGAGCTACTGTGAGGATCAACTTAAGTAATGAAGGGAAAAGTGCTTTATAAAGGGCAAAATATTCGGTAAACATATACTAGACCATATCTGCTGTTGTTACTCATATTGACGGGCACTGAATCCACCAAAAAAACAAGCAGGGTGATGAGGAGTTTGAAAAACAATAATAGTAATAATAATACCTAGTTTTTATATAGCTCCTACTATGCGCTATTATACAAAGAGCTTCACAAATATTACCACCCCCATTTCACAGTTGAGATAGCAGAGGCAAACAGAGGGAAGGTGCTTGCCCAAAGATACACCATTAGTAAGTGTCTGAGGCCAGATTCTGACTCCTATCTTCTTGACTCCAAGCCCAACACTCTACCCACTGCATTAACCAGTTGCCTCTTCGAACAATGGTTGAAAGAACTGGAGGTGATGAGTCTAGAGAAGGCAAGACACAGGGAAAACATGAAGGGAAGATGAAATAGGGCAGGATTTTAAATTGTAGCTAAGCAAGAGAATACCCTAAGGCCCAGGTGGGGTTGGTGATTTTATACTCACCTCAATTCAAACATGATAAAGGATATGGGAATAATCACAAATCAGGGTACTGGTAGCTTAGGGACAGGCTAAGAGGCTGGAGAGGCTGAAGAGGCTGTCGGGAACCTTCAGATCTCTCAGTGTTTGGGGAATTAGGAAGGATGGAAAGGGAAAACATGAAGTCTTATTTATTTTTTTACAGGAATTCAGAGATGGAAGAGAATTCACAGATTGTCAAGCTCAACTCTTTCATCATTCAGAATTAATGTATGTCCCACAGACAGTATTTTTTTTTTACCTAAAGTCATAAAAGTTGTTAGTAACAGAACCAAGCTTTGAATCGAAGTTCATGACTTAAAAAAAAATTCTGATGACTATTTTTCAATATAGTTGGTTTCCTCTGGAATCCTGTGTATTTTATTTTATGCTTTTTAAAACATTCTGAGAAGGGATTCATAGGCTTCACTAGACTATCAAAGTGAGTCCATAACATAAAAAAGGTTAAGAACTCCTGGTCTAGAAATAGGGCCTGAATCAAAGATGATAGCATGGCTAGACAACAATTAATGGGAAGAAAAAAAGTGAGGGTTTAGTGAATTCCAAGATCAACATGAGTCAACAGAGCCACTAAGCAGTCAAAAGCACTAAGATGATTATCTCAACGGCCCTCACATGGAAGAGGAATTAAATTTGTTCTGATTGGCCCCAGAAAATGAGACAAGAGCTATGGATAGTGAGATTTCAGCTTGATGTATAGAAAATTTTAGCTATCCAAATTGGAATGAACTGTCTCAGGAAGCAGTGGGGTCCTCTTACCTTAAGATCTTCAATCTAAGGCTGGATGAACACTTGTCAGGTATACTTTAGAGGGGAGAAAGGATTCTTAAGATGTGGATTGAACTAACTGGCCTCTGAGGACCCTTCCAAATGAGATTTCTTAACCTCAAAGGCGGTGTTTTCTTTTTTTTCCCTTATACTTATCTTCCAAAGGACATGGCATAGTGGGTACTAATAATAAACAGATGTTGCATTAAAAGAAATATAACTGAATTGAATCGAACATTAGTGCTAAAAAGGATCAAAACTATTTGGTCTTAAGGAGCTCATATTCTCAGCACGGAAAGACATTGCATATTGGAAGTTTCAGCTGCAGTTTAAATGGAAAACCTCAGTGGTCCTTAGGTTGGAGAGCAAAGCAGATGGAAACATATCTTACTTAGTGTATTTCCATTAATAAAATCTTGTCAGTTTTTTATGTAGAAACATTTAAGAGAGAAATGATTACTTTCAGTCTAGTCTGAAACAGTCATCTTAAATGCTATCCACATCTAGAGAAAGAATTGATAAAGTCTGGATACAGATTGAAGCATACTAGTTTCACTTTTTTGGTGGGTTTTTTTCCTCCTTTAGTTCCCGTTTCTTCTTTCACAACATGACTGATATGGATATATGATTTACATGACTGCACATTTATAACCTATATCAAATTGTTTACCATGTTAGGGAAGGGAGAGGGAACAGAGGGAAGGAGAAAATTTGGAACTCAAATTTTTATGTAAAAATGAATCTTGAAAATTGTCTTTAAGTGTGATTGGAAAAAATATTATTAAAAAAATAAAATATTCATCTCAAGGGTGGATATAAGCAAAGAGATGATTATTAAATAATTATTGACATCGCCTCTTAGATCAAGATGAGGATGAGATCCCCCTAGACTCAGCCCACAGACTTCTGCTTGATAATTTTTAGATTGTGATGATGAATTTTTAAATGTTTAAATTAATTAGAATTTGACCAACCTTTGATTCTGGTAGCTACTCCTTGAGAATCACCCATTGGGAAGCAATCTCTGTAATCCAGATGTCTTAGGGATGAAGTTTTTGATAGAATCATTCATTGCCAAACATATTTTCCAGGTTCCTAAGGGAATCAGGATTCTTTTAACTTGAAATCAAAAAGTTACAGTGGGAAAAGCACTGGAGTCAGAGGATATGGATTTGAAAATCCCACCTCTCATACTTACTTCCTGTGTCATGGTAGACAAGTCGTTTAACTTCCATGGGCCTAGGGTCCTCATTGTAAAAGAGGGATTTGACAAGATGGCCTCCAAGTTCCCTTCCAACTCTACTCCACAGGGAGAAAACCTTTGCAAACCTTAAAACGCTATATAAACATAGATTGTGAATTGTTAGTGTATCTCCCCCTTCAAAGAACCATCCAGTTATTACTTAAGATTTAATTCAAGAGGGATTCCACTGAGAGTGACTTCCTAACTACTTCCTCCTCAGTTCATAGCAATTATCACCTTATTTGGAAAGTTTAGCTTAGGTCATGAAGTTATCACAGATTTTTGTTTTCAGTCATCTTCACGTAGGAAGCACATGGCCCCAGATTTTAAGAAAACAATTCTCTGAGCTATGTGAGCTATCCATTTGAACGAGTCCTCCTAGTGGGCAAAGATGATGTTTTCTGTTTGTTTTCACTTTTTTGCATGCCCAAGACTTAATACAGTGCCTCGTACACAATAAGTGCTTAATAAATGCTTGCTAACTAGCTTTCACATTGGGCTTATTGGGGAAGGGGAGTATCTGTGCTCTTTGATGACAAGGACTGTTGCTTGACTTTCTGCTCTTTCTCTTTATCACTTCGCACTTAATTCATATTTACAGAAATGAATTTAGTTAGATGGCAGCATTGATTTCCTTAAAGAACTGTGATTTTTTTTTTCTAAAGACACAAAGCTATCAGCTTTCCTTAAAGGGCTATCTTTAAATCAGTAGGACCAGACTTCTGTCTAAGATGGCTAGCTTGAGTTAAATCAGGCAGCCCAGCTCCCACAAACTGGATATGCCAGTAAAAAAAAAACTAAAAATAACAACAGACTAAATAATGATGAAGAAATCCAAGGAGAAACTACAGTGACTTCATCCATGTCAGAATTGCACAAAACATCAGCTAGAAGCCCAAGAGGAATAGAGAAGATGGCCCACTAGAAAAGCCAGCACCACCACAGACATGCAAGAGAGAAGGCTGATAGCATGACCAGAGATGAACCAAAGATACCTACAGATTGCAAGATTCTCTGCTTGGAGGTAGGAAAAGTAGAGGGCTCCCATGGGACAGATGGAGAGTAACCAGGAATCCACAGCATGGATTGTAGAAACTAACAGAAGTGACAAGAAGCCATTGTAGACATGGTAGCACAAAGACCAGCACAGGAACCTAAGTGGCCCAGGCTGAGACCAAACACTTCCAAATCCTGGAGTCAGGAGCTAAGAAGACTGATGAATAAAATAGAAGACACCTGCCATTACAAAAGGGTCGGCTAGATGGTGCAGTAGATAGAGCACCAGGCTTGGAGTCAGGAAGACCTGAGTTCAAATACAGCCTCAGACACATAATATCTGTGTGACCCTGGGTAAGTCACTCAACCCTATTTCCTCAGATTTTTCATTTGTAAAATGAGTTGGAGAAGGAAATGGCAAATCTTTATCAGTATCTTTACCAAGAAAACACCAATTAGGGTCATGAAGAGCAAGAAGCAACTGAACAACAACAAACTACTATAAAAAATTATAGATAACAGGAACCCCAAATCAAACCTAGAAGAAGAAAGTAACTCCGTAACAACTGAAGACAGACACTCAAAGAAAAAATTAATTTTCCACAAAAGAAGAAAAAGAAGGGCTAAGGGAAAAAATGAAGCAAGGATTATAATAATAAAATACAAACTCTTGAGGAAAGACTTGAAAGGAGAACAGAAAGCGTTTAACCTTTCCCAAGTGACTCTCTCAAAATTAGAATAGACTAAGTAGAAATCAATGATGCCGTAATTTAGTTAATACCAGAATACGTAAGTCATCAGACTTCCTGAAAAAACATAATTAAAAACAAAAACCAAACCCTAGACACTATAGTTCCAGAAATCATACATGGAGACTACCCAGTTCAATGGTGTACGAATCGAATGAGATATTATTATGCAGTAAGAAATGACCAGAGAAGCTTTGAATAACTGATGCAGAGCGAAGCAAGCCGAACCAGGAGAGTAATATATGCAAGGCCAACAACTTTATAAAGAAAAGCAGCTTTAAAAGACTTAAGAACCCCAATCAATACAATGACCACTCTTGTTTCCAGAAGACTTGTGCTGAAGAATGCTAACCCCCAGACAGAGAGCTAATGGATTCATAACACAGAAAGAGACATATATTCAGTTTAAGACACAGTGTGAATGTGTTTTGCTTGATAATACCTATTTCTTACAAAGGTTTCCCCTGCCACTATTTTTTTTTTAATGGAAGGAAAGGAAGAAGGGAGCTAGGGATTGTGATGCCCAAAAAAGCCATTGGAACATTTTTTTTAATGGCAAAGAAGAGAATTACAGGTAAAGCAAGGCAGCTTTGAAAGTAACTGAACATATACACTTTTTAAAAAGCAAGCTGTATGGAATAGAGAGTCATGGTTTCATGTACAGTTCTCTTTATATTCTACTTTGTATACAGTAATACTTTTTCTTTCTTAGCATTTGCTAAGTTCAGAATTTTAAAATAAAATTAAAAACTAAAACAAATCAAGAGGAATGTCAGAGACCTGGAAGAGTTTGATCTGTCTCATGACTTCAGCAAAGTCTTTTTCATTTAGGACATAACCTATGTACCAGATTTGTTCACTTAACGTCGACTTTCGATTCCCTATACAAAAGGCTAAAATAATTTTTAAAAAAATAAGTAAAATAACTGAGGTAAGTATGACCAAAAAAAGCAAAAGATAAAATTTGTTTTTTTTTAATTTATAAATTTGCTGCAATAAAAGAACCATTAAAGCCTGAGTAAGCCCTTCAATCCGATATAAAAAGACAAAAATCTGCTAATAGGTGCCCATGGCAATTGAGAAGATGAAGACGCATTTCTTCATAGAGGAAAGCTTTCTGAAACCCTGATAAGGTATCCTTTCTTCATTTTTAAAAGGAAATGTTCACGGAGTAATGGATAAAACTTGGTATCAAGAAGATGTGGCTTCAAACCCTCCTTCAGATACTTACTAGATGTGTGACTGAGTAAATTCTCAATTTGACTTCATTCATCTGTAAAATGGGAATAATAATGTATAGCATCTTAATTCAAAGGACAAAAGAGAAAAAATAGGCAAAGTGATTCATAAACTTTAAGGAGTTATATAAATCAATCATTATTCCACAGGTACTATCAAGGAAGAGATAATCCCATCAAATGTCAGAGATAAGTAGTAATGGTTGGTGAGTCCTTCATGAGATATTTAGGCAGCCATTTGTCAACCTGACAAATAGATAAATCTGTTACCTTCTGAGAACGTATATCCAGGAATGTGATGGAGAACCTCTAAGATTTACCAAACCAGACAACTTCTACCTGTTTCTAGTGATTTGTGCAGGAATGAATGATGCAATCTAGAAAGCACTGCTAAAAATTATGAAGCCCTGGACAAAAACCCTGGAGATATAAGGGCTATGAATGGGGGAAAGGGGTCTCCCATTACTGCCAATTTCACATCAAGGAAAGAATGATATTGTAAGTCAATAGCTGACTAAGAAGAGGGAGTCTGAGAATGCAATTCAGATTTGTAGACAATGGCTTAAAGTACTTATGTGATGGGCTGTTGGAAAGGGCAGGAATACATTTAATGAAAGAAAGCAAAATGTTCTATTTGCCCAGAGTCTTCATTAAAGCTAGGTTTAAATTGAAAAAGGAGTAAGATGGAAGTTGTCCACATAGATGAGATAAACCTGGTATGATAAAGTATAGAAATTTAGATTTCCAGCTAAGATAACAATGTGAAAGACCAAAAAGGAGCTTAGTGTTCCCACTCTAACAAAGATCTAAAAAGGGTATCAGTTCAAATGATGACCAAGAAACCCAAAAAGAAACACAGTGACCTACTTCAAATAGCCCAGGACTACACAAAGACAGCCAAAACCCCCAGGTCCCTGAAGCCAGTCCTGCCAAGGAAGATGACACTAGCTTACGTTTGAAGCAATACTGAAGCAAGACTCTGGGCTCAGGGGACCCTGTAAACCACCTACAATCCTGGAGCATCCACCTACCAAGATAAATACAGGAATTATATCAATACAACCACTACAAAGAATTCCTTCCAGACATAAAGGCAGATAATCGAAGAGACATGAATGGCTCATGGTGTGGTTGTGCCAATAAATTACAATGCTACCTAAATGAATTTACAAGTTCAACACCATTCCAATCAAACTACCAAAGAGTTATTATTATAACACTGTAAAATAATAACAAAGTTCACGAAGGTTAAAAATCTAAACTTAAGGTAAACAGCAAGGGGAAAAGTACAAAGGAAGAGGGCCCAGCAGTGCCAGATGCCAAGCCCAGCATCTCGTCTGGCCAAATCACACAGCTCTTCCCGAAGGGAGCTCCAGAGCAAAACCTCACATCAGGGCATATATGTAGCCTTCTCCTGGGTCAGAGAATGTCACAGCCCTCTTGGCCCCTGCCCAATCACCAAGTAATATGGCACGGGCATTGCTGAAGAACAAGCCTCCCGCCATAGGCTCCCTGTGACCACATTCAGCCTATTACGGGGCAGAGTACACTTTCAAATCAGGGAAGGGTCTCAGAGCCACTTAAGCCACTTAAGCCAAGGGCCTATGGGCAGGGAAGATCTTCAGATTTCTGTAACACAGAGCAATACCACTACTAGGCACATCACCCAAAGAGGTCAAAGACAGAGACAAGGAAAAGATCTCTATGTAAAAAAAAAAAAAAAATATATATATATATATATATATATACACACACACACACACACACACACACACACACACACACACACACACACTAGTACTTTTGGGTTGCAGCAAGGAATTGGAAAGAAAGATGGTGCCCATCAGCTGGGGAATGGCTGGATAAATGTGGTATAGTAATGCAACAGAATATTGTTGTGCTATAACTAATGATGGAAGAGACAGATTCGGAGAAACCTTGAAGGACACAGATGAACCAATGCATAACAAAGAAGTAGAACCAGAAAAACAATTTATACAAAGACAATACTGTAAAGGAAAACAATTGTGGAAGACTTAATAATCATGATTAATGCAATGACAACTCACGATTCCAAAAGACTAATGATGAATCATTCTTCCCACTTCTTGGCTAGCAAATGGTAAAGAACTGGTACAGAGTGAAAAACACATTTTCAGACACGGACAATGTATGACTTTGTTTCGCTTAACTGTCCTTATCTGTTATGAGAGAGGACTTTGGTGGGGGTGGAGTTAAGGGGGAGGGAGAGAGGCTGGTTATAGTGATATCAAAAAAGGGGGAAGAAAAGAACCAAAAAAGCATCAATGAAGCATTAAAAATACCCAGAGGAAAGGAGAAGTTCAGAAGAGGCCATGCATGAGCAGGGCAGTTTGGAACTCACATGTTAAATCTGAAATATGCACTTTAAAAAGGAAACTACCTAGTGGAGAGTCACACTTTTATATTCGGTCCTCTCGGTTCTTTGCATGGGAAATAGTAATTTTTAAAAAATGCTCGTCAAATTCATAATAAAAAGGGAATTTTTAAAAACAAAACAAGATTTTCTCTAATTCACGGGCCTTCACTTGGAGTGGAGTTTCCCCTTGGGAAAATGCAGACGGTTTTGTCCAAAAGCCAGGTGTCTACAATGGCGGCAACCAAGAGAGTCATAGGAGCAGGGACGGGGTAGGGTAACAGCTGCCACAGGAGTATCTGGAGTAACAGGCCAGGGAATTGGTTTTCATTTATTTCTTTGTCTAAGAATTCTTTTGTGATAGATTATTTTCAGTTACCTTCTCTTTGCCATTGCTGAGTTATGTGAATATGGATTTTTTTGCTTTTATTTCTTAGTGTGGTATGGAGAGACCTGCTGTTAGGAAACATCTCAACTCCACCATCTTCCACTGGGTTTAAAATCAGGAAAACTCATCTTCCTGAGTCCAAATCTGGCCCAGACACTTACTAGCTGTGTGACCCTGGGCAAGCCACTCAATCCTGTTTGCCTCAGTTTTCTCATCTGTAAAATGAGCTGGAGAAGGAAATGGCAAACCACTGCAATATCTTTGCCAAGAAAACCCCAAATGGTGTTATGAAAAGTTGGACATGACTAAAATGGCTCAACAACACTTATGTGCTTATATGTTGCATTTCCCCCAGAGCAATGAGACCTCTTTTGAAGAAAGGCTTCTTCTTTTTTAGATTTTGTCTTTGTATCTCCAGTGCCTAGCACAATGCCCTTGCACACAGTAGGTGCTTAAAAAATACTTATTAGGTTGGACTGAAACCGGGGATGTTAACACTGTGGAAGAGAAGAGTATAGAAGAATGGCAGGGGGTCGTGCTGGGTGACACGTAATGACTCCCAAGAATCTGAAGATGTGTCATGAGAAAATGAGATTATATTCATGTGTAGCTCTAAAACCCAGGGTGAAAACCAACTGGTCCAAGTCTAAGGGAAGTACAAATTTTAGTTCAACATAGATAATCACTGGGGCCTCTAGGTGATGCAGTGGACAGAGTTCCAAGCTTAGAGTCAGGAAGACTCATCTTCCTAAGTTCAAATCTGGTCTCAGATACTTACTAGCTGTGTGACCCTGGGCAAGTCACTTAACCCTATTTGCCTTAGCTTCCTCATCTGTAAAACGAGCCAGAGAAGGAAATGGCAAACACTCCAGTATCTCTGCCAAGAAAACTCCAAATGAGGTCTCCCTTAGTGAGACACAAATGAAAACAACTGATCAGTTTTTCTAATTCCTGGAGATCTCCAATAAAAGACCTCCATAAAAGACATCAAGGCTCATATCCTGGGATGTATTGGGGATGTTTGCATCTGACAAACAAGTCAGGGGCATTATAGAGGAGATTTCTGCTTTGAGTAAGAGGTTGAATAAAAATGATAGATCATTAGAGACCCTTCCCACTCAGAGTCACTTAAGACCTGCCAAAGTCTACCACATTCTTGCTTTTTGCCTGTTTAATAAAGCCCTCAGGGAAAGGAAAATGAAGACCTGTGAGCTTGGCTAAATCAGTTAACCTAACGAGGCCTCAATTTCCTCAACTGCAAAACAAGGAGGTTGAACAAGAAAACCTCTAGGACACCTTGGAGCTCGAGATCTGAGGCTAAGAGACAAATACATGGGTGTCTATTGGACCGACGGTGCAGCCCGTCATGTGGAGAAGGTTTAGTGACTGTCAAGAGACTGTTAGGGTATTAGCAGAGGGATAAAATTACATTTGTTAAAATAGTTAGCTGTCAGTATCATTATTCAATATGAAGGAAGGAAGGAAGGGAATGAGGGAGGGAAGAAGGAAGGGAGGGAGGGAAGGGGGAAGGAAGGAAGGAAGGAAGGGAGAGAAAGAGAAAGAGAAAGAGAAAGAGAAAGAGAAAGAGAAAGAGAAAGAGAAAGAAGGAAGGAAGGAAGAGAGAGAAAGATGGGGGTCTTCCTCAGGAATATATACAGGGCAATTTGGGAATTAGCAGAGTGTCCCTACACTCTTCTAATGATTCATTAGGGAATAAAAGAGATGATGGGCTCACAAACTACTGCCAGGGGAACATAAGCTCTGGGAGATCCCAAGAAGCTGCAAAGGTTTTTAGCATCAGCTCAGCCCAACAACATACCCCATGTCCCAAGTTCAGACAGCCACAGAAAAGTGATCTTACAATGACAATGTCATAGGTTAGAATCCTAGAACCAGAAGGATGCTCAGGGCTTTGCTAGCACAATTGCTTCATTATACAAACAATAACAATAATTATAACAATCGCTCCCATTTGTCTAGCACTACAAGTTTTACAGAGCACATCGTCTATGTCATTTCATCTGATCCTCACCAACAACCCTGTGAGGTGGATGTTGTTATTATTCCCACTTTACAGATGGGACAACTGAGGTTGGGAAAGGTTAAGTGATTTACATAGGGTCACACAGCTAATAAGTGTCTGAGGCAAGACTTGAACACAGATCCTTTTAACTCCAGGGTCAAGGCTCTGACCCTGTATGTTACTTGGTCACCTCTGGGAAGTTAAGTGGCTTGCTCAGCGTCACCTAAATCACAGTCAGTAGTAGTAGCTGTGAGACGTGAATCCAGATCCTCAGACTCTAGAGTCAGTGGTCTTTCATCTATAACATGTTATTTTACCTCCCAAATCAAGAAACATCGCATGCCAGAGCTATGAGACTCGAAAATTAAATTCAAACCAATCGGTAAGTATTGTGGACAATAGGACAATGCTTCCTATAGGAAGGTAAAACAATACCCCTACCATGCGTGCCCAGGGCTTAAGTCTCTTAGGGGGTGACAGAGCACATACAAAAATACCTATAATACAAGATAACGCATCGTGTGTGATTCAAAAGACTAACAGGCTAAAAGAACAAATCTAATACAACAAAGTTTGTTCTCAAACAGACCCGTGAAATGTGATTATGCATGTGAAGTGGCCTCCAGTGACGCAGCTTGCAACCTTTCCTTGTAACTTTTGCCCAGACCCTCCCATCATTTCTCCACCATGCCGAGGACCCACCTCTATATCTTTCTTGACATCTCAAGGTAACCATGGGGCGAATGAGCTGTCCATCAGCAATTCCCCCCTCACACAAGGTTAAAATATAAGTTTTGCAAGACCTTAAGAAAGATGACAACATATTATAAGCAGTATCCCCTCACAAAACAGAGGAAGCAACGAAGGGGAAAGCCAGTTCAGTGAGGGATCCACCTAAGCAAAGTCAAGAAAACAGACATAAGAAAAATGGAAAATACCTGCAAAGATTTTCATAACAAATATTTTTGCCATCAAGGAGAGCAGAGCCACTTATCCTTGGGCTATTAACATCACAGTCCCAGATGTTGTTAGCACTTAACAAAACAAAGAAGGGAAAAGAAAATGAACTAGGCCAAATGCTCATAGAGGAGATCAGAGAGGGAGTGACAAAAATGACAAAAGGGTAGGAAAAAGAACCCCAAAACCTTGGACTTTATTAATTCCACAAAAAAAGGAAGTCAA
Organism: Pseudochirops cupreus; assembly: GCA_028627135.1. Lineage (NCBI taxonomy): Eukaryota > Metazoa > Chordata > Mammalia > Diprotodontia > Pseudocheiridae > Pseudochirops > Pseudochirops cupreus. The sequence goes on along the minus strand of CM053581.1, from coordinate 340,973,124 downwards.
GAAAGCATCAACAACTTCCAGCTTCTGAAATGAAGTTTAATAGGAATTCTGTAAAGTTCTACACAAAGGAGTCCTTACGGCTAGACAACATTCCAATTGAAAATGAGCTGTGGATTTGGCTTACCAGTTCACTGAGTAAAAAGTATAACATGGCAGTCAAAGAAAGAAAGCTAATGAAGACCTTGCCTTATATTAATGTAAGCACATTATCCAGAGCATGGAAATGATAGTCCCACTGAACTCTGCCCAGGTCCCTACATCATTACATACAGTTGTGAGGGTCACATTTGAAGAGCAACAATGTCAGGCAGGAAGACTCATCCTCCTAAGTTCAAATCTGGCCTCAGACACTTACTAGCTGTGTGGCCCTGGGCAAGTCACTTAACCCTGTTTGCCTCAGTTTCCTCATCTGTAAAATGAGCTGAAGAAGGAAATGTTAGAGTTTAGCTTGATTTTGGGTAAGCAGCATTTTCCTGGCTTGCCTGGTAGCTATCCCTATCTATCATTTAAGACTATCTGGAGGGGATGGGCAGAGAAGAGAAATTGGCTTACAAGCAAAGCCATGGACCTCAACCCACTGATAGGTCACAGACTATCTTTAATGTGCCCCAGAGACCCACTAGCTGTGTGACCCTGGGCAAGGACTAAAACCCACTGAACAAGAATAGACGGGATAGTTCCCCAAAAGGAGGCTGTATGACCCCTTGTCAGGAATGTTGCACAAGGGATTTCTGGTTAGATTTGAGTCAGATTAGATGACTTCTAACTCGGAGGTTTTATGATCTTAAGTAAATCAAAATGAGTGTAAACAAATGAAGCCAGAGGGGGAAAGATCATGACCAAGCAGAGTGTTCAGGGAATGCTCTTTATAGAGGAGATTATACTGAGCAGAACTTTAAAGAATGGCTAAGGTTTCAACAGACAAAAAGGTGGAGGGAGGACGGTGGAGACACAAAAGACAATAGGAGCAAAACGTCACACGTGTGCAGAGAATGACAAGTTTGGCAACAGCAGAGATTTTTTGAAGGAGGTTAGTATTAAGGCTAGAAAAGTGAGGTGGTGCCAGCTTAAGAAGGACAATCAATCAGTGCCAGACCAAGCCTATATTATATAGGCAATAAAGGACATTGACCACAAAGTCATAAAACAGAATAGTCAAGGTAAAAGCCACTTTATAATCATATATAATTTATCAGGGCAGCTAGGTGGCACAGTGAATAGAGCACCAGCCCTGGGGTCAGGAAGATCTGAGTTCAAATTTGACCTTAGATACTTGCCATTTAGTAGCAGTGTGACCCTGGGCAAGTCACTTAACCCCAACTGCCTCACCCACCCCCCCCAAAAAAAAGAATAAACAAGGAAAGTGAGAGGGAATAAGAAACTGAAATACTTTAAGGGTGGATAGGATGTGGGATTTTTCTCAGGGAAATAGAAAGCTACTCCTCCATGAGGGCTTTTTTTCTCAGTGTGGCCTCTATTTAACACCAAAATAGTTTTAATTAAAAATACACTAGGGTGTTCACAGCCTAAATTACTGTATTGCCTTTTGTATTGTCTCTCTCATCTCTGCCTAAAAATTTCATCAACACAGCTGCTTCCTCCAAGTGATTCATCCCAAGACCCCATACATGTTATTTTTCCGTCGAATTTTCTATGCCATCCCCCTGGGGAGACTGTAATTGATATTGGAGTCCACATTGCGCTTATTCACTCCAGCTGACTCCCCTGCTGGGCTAATAAATGAAATAGCTATTGTACCCCAAAAGCAAAGCTTACAAAAGAGCAAGAGTCGCTTGTAATTTTCTCTCAAAATAAGAGAGAAGGCACACGGCCTGGCTCAGGGGATGGAGGCCAAGTGCCGGGGAGAAAAGGCAAGAACTCTGCCCTGATGCACCCGCTGCAGGCTCCCTCCACCTAGTTTAGAACAGATCCCGTCAGGGGTGGAAGGTTCCAGGGAATCACAGAACACAGCCTAAGAGAGCACGGAATGTCAAGAGAGGAGAGGGATCGTACAAAGGACTGCTCATTCATTCAGCCAATGTAAGCACCTACTGTGTGCAGACAACTCTGTCAGGTTCTAGGGGAGATGGGAAACCTGGTTAAGAATTAGTCCCTGCCTCCACAGAGCATTAGCAGCTTACAGGCTAGACCAGGCCTGCACAACCTGTGGCATGCCAAAGGATTTCAGATGGCCCAGGGGAAATGTAGAGGAAAATGCACTCTGCATTTTCCCAGCCCCCTGAAATCCTTTGGCATCTAGACAACAGAATGGCAAAAGCTGAAAAGAACCTGAGAACTGCAGAATCAAACAGTGAGAAACCTGGAAGGGCCCTAGAGGTCATCTTCTTCAGGCTGTCATTTTACAATAGATACCTTAATAAGCATTTATTAAGCACTTACAGTGTCAAGAACTAAGCTAATGGGGCAGCTAGGAGTCAGGAGGACCTGAGTTCAAATCTTACCTCAGACACTTGACACACTTACTAGCTGTGTGACCTTGGGCAAGTCACTTAACCACAATTGCCTTGCCTTCCTCCCTCCAAAAACTAAAGAAAAAAAAAGAACTAAGCTAAGAAAAAAAATTTTTTTTAACCATTTCCTGCCCTTAATGAACTTATGGTCTAATGGTAGAAATAAGATGTAAGTAAAAAGAAATTCATTAATACAACTATCATTTATTAAGCACCTACTATGCACAAAATACACAGGGGAATAGTTCCTCCTGCCCTGAAGAAGTTTTCAATCTATTAGAGAATATGACAGTACACAAATAATACATTCCAAAGGGAGGAAAGGAAAGATTCAGAAAGGCTGGCTGCTCTAAGAAAATCTCAAGAGGAAGAGACGATGTGGGGCCGGGAAGAAGCTAGGAAAGCTTCCTGGAAGATGCAGTACCTGGATCTTGAAATGAAAGGATTTTGACAGCAGAGAAAAACAGAAAAATGGCCCTTAATACATAAATGGTGACAGACACCATCCATGTACACAGCAAATAAAGAGGAAGGTGCTCATGGCTTGCTTAGACTTAGGAGATTTGCTGTGTTATCCAACTCGATTCTGCACCTCCACCTAGATGGCATTAAGTTCTCTCTGCAACTTGCCTCCCTGGTCTCTACAGAACCATACTGTATGGGATGAGTGAAAACTTCTCAATTTGGGGTGGTTAACTTTTCAAATTGTTTCTGTCAATCACTTTTATCTTCCTTTGTCTGTTTTCCGCCTCGGTGGGACCCTCCCCTTATCTTTCCTTGCTGTCCCAGTTGGGGAAGTATTTGGTAGAGTATGCCTCTCCACCAATGAGAGGGGAAATAGTCGGGGAGGGGTCTTGACTAAGTTAGGTTATAAATTCCAGCACTATCTTTTGTAACTTGCCTCTTCTCCATGATGAGTCATGGGGAAGACCACCCTCTTCTCCCTCGGAAGAGAATAAAGTCTTGTTCTTATCCTAAGAGATCTCTGTGTTTATTTCTTTTCACTAAATTAAGGATGAAGGATATTTTTCATCCCAAACAATGCCAGTTTATCACACAAGATACTCCATGCACTTGGCTCTGGGCATTTCCTCTGGCCCTCCCATCCCCCAAGCCTGGAGTACTCTCCCTCCTCCATCCTTGCTTCCTTTAAGTCCCACTCAAACCCCTACCTTCCACAGGAAGCCCTTGCCAGCCTTCTGAATTCCTGTGCCTTCTCTGTAACTATTTTCCATTTTGCTCTTCTGTGCATATCTGTTTATGTGGCTGCTCCCTTGTTAGACTGTAAGCTCTCTGAGGCCCTGACTTCCTTTAAGTTCCAACTAAAACCCTACCTCCTACAGTGAGTCTACCCAACCCCTTTTAATTCCTGGGCTTTCTAATTTCCTATTTATCTGGTTGCTTTGTTCACATTTGTTTGATGTTCTCTCCCCCATTAGATTGTAAACTCCCTGAAGGAAGGGATTATAAAGGGCTTCTTCTAGTATCTTCAGCATTTTTAGCACAGTGCCTGGGGCACATAGAAGGTTCTTAATATTGATTAATTAACAACACATATTTATACAGCACCTTAAGCTTTAAAGAAATGACTTCCCTCAAATTACATGAACTGATGCAAAGTGAAGTGAGCAGAACCAGGAGATCACTGTACACAGTAACAGCAGTATTGTACAACGATCAGTTGGGAATGACTCAGCTGTTCTCAGTATTGTACAAGATCAGATGGGAATGACTTGGCTGTTCTCAGCAATACAATGATCCAGGATGATTCCTAAGGACTCATGATGAAAAATGGTATCCACCTCCAAAGAAAGAACTGACGGAGTCTAAAAGCAGATCACAGCATATTTTCTAACTTTATTTTTTTCTCCTTTTTTTGGTCTGTGTTCTCTTTTGCAACATAGATACAGAATATAGAAATAAGATTTTCATGACTGCATATGTATAATCTATGTCAAAGCACTCGCCTTCTCAACAAAGGAGGGGATTTGGAAATCAAAAATTATAAAAAAAACCAAATGCTAAAAATTGCTTTCACATGTGAGAAAAAAATAAAATTAAAATATTCTTTAAAAACAACAATACCCCCCTCAGAACTCTGAGAGGAAAGCCTTGAGCTGGGATCCCCAAAACCTGGGTTCATAGGATCACAACTCTAGAGCTGAAAGGGACCTCATAGTCTGACCTCCTCATTTTACAGATAGAGAAATTGAGGTCTAGAGAGGTTCAGTGACTTGCCCAAGGTCACACAGGTAATGAATGGCAGAGATAGGATTTGAACCCAGATTCTTTGACTCCAGTGTATCACACTGACTTTACCCATTATAAGTTTATGAATGTGGGTAAACGACGTATCCTGCCTGAGCATCAAATGCCTCATCTGTAAGTAGAGAATATTTAATTTATATATAGCACATATATTACATATCATATACTTTATATA
>CM053581.1:340949974-340967710 GCA_028627135.1 Pseudochirops cupreus | reverse complement strand
TTCAGAGCTTCACAAGCAGTGTTTTTCCAGAGGCATAAGTTCTGAATTTTATCGTCTTTTACTATTTTCGTCAATTTGATGGGTACAATGTTGGGTATAAAAGGATAGATGCAATCTTGTAGTTCTTTTAATGTGTATTTGTCTGACTGTAAGAGAATTTAATGCTTTTTTGTGTAGTTATTAATAACTTGTCTGTCTTATTTTAAGAACTGCCTATTCATATTTTGACATATTCTTCTTATTTTTTTTTTTACAAATTTTCCTATAAAATTTGAATAGCACACTTTTATCATAACTCTTACTGGAAAGATTTTTTTTTAACCAATCTCTTTATTTCTTATTCTAGATATGTTTTTGTTGAACAAATAATTTATGTTCATATGATCAAATTCATTGATTTTTTTTCTTTCGTAATTTCTTTTTGCTTATGAATGGTTAAAAATGTTCCTTCTTTCCATTATTGTGAAAGATAATATTCCATCATTCTGTAATTTTTATGATTTACAAAATATTTAAATCATTAATTGATTTGAAATATATTGTGCAGTATAGTGTGTGTGGGATAGAGTCAATTCCAATCTTCATGAAACTACCATCCAATTTTCTAAACAGTTTTTATTGAATAACTAAATCCTTTCCCAACGTTTCAGTGATCTTTGATTTATAAAGCACTAGTCTACTAGTCTAGATTGTGAATCTGTTCCTTTGATCTGTTTTTCTATTCTTTTTTTTTGCTTTTTTTTTGGAGAGGCAATTGGGGTTAAGTGACTTGCCCAAGGTCACATGGCTAGTGAGGGTGTCAAGTGTATGAGGTCAAATTTGAACTCAGGTCCTCCTGACTCCAGGGCCAGTGCTGTATTTAATTTTGATTTTTTTTTAAACTGTATTAGTGTATAATTTGAGATCTGGTATTGAAAGTTATATATTTTTTTCTTTTCTTTTCATTATTTCCTATGATGTTCTTGACCTTTTGTCCTGCTAATTAAATTTTGTTGCTTTATCCAATACTAGGAAGTATCCCACTGGTATTTTGAGTGATATTGCATTAAGTCTAATAGGTGAGAGACAGTATCCCAGAGGTAGAAAACCTGGGTTTGAGTCCTGTCTCTGACATATATATATATGTATGACACTGATAGTAGGACAAGGTCAAGTAATTCAGCCTCCCAGTGCTCCTAAACAACACTTTAAAATTAAAAAATGCAGAGTCACTAATCTGATTTAGTATAGGGGATTTCTACACTGGAAACTCCCTAAATGGATGCATGAATGAAAAAGTACTTATTGAAAGTGCATATTTATACTATATGCCAACCATTATGCTATATGTTGGAGGTAGACAGTCTTCTTGTTGTCCACTTGTTTCAGTCATATCTGACTCTGTGACCCCATTTGGGATTTTTCTGGCAGAGATACTGGAGTGGTTTGCCCTTCCTTCTCCAGCTCATTTGACATCTAAGGAAACTGAGACAAACAGGGTTAAGTGACTTACCCAGGGTCATACAGCTATTAAGTCTCTGAGATTAGATTTGAACTCAAGAAGATGAATCTCCCTGACTCTAGGCCCAGCATTTTAACCACAGGGCCATCTAACTGCCCCCAGAGACATAAATACAAAAGAAAATTCCTACCCTCAAGGATCTTTCATCTGAATAGGGGACAAAACATTAATAGGAGTGTAGGGAATTTGGGTAGGTAGGTAACAAGGCCCAGTTGTTGCAGGAGTATGTGTGTGGGTGTGTACATGTATATGTATATGTATGTGTGTGTGTATGATGTATATGTATGTATGTATGTATAGACACATTTCTAGCAACTATGAAAATGTCTTTTAGTACAAGTACATAGTAAATGCTTTTCATTAACAACACTCATATTGTTAGACCTGGTTAATTCAACAAAAGTCAAGTATTAAGAATGATTGTCTAATCTCTATTCCATTTTTAACAGACTTTGATTATATACAAAATTTATCTAAAATGATAATTTACTTTACTTATGCTGTAATCCTTAAATCAGATAGGTTAATAGCATTCTTCACTGTCAAAATAATTCATGGTTAATGTTTATCCTATGTTGACAACGTACAAGACTGTGGTGGCAACCACACTGGCATACCCAGGATGGCTGCTAGCACAGGTTCTTAGATCTGCTTTACTAGCAAAGATAGCTGTTTAAGGGGTCAACAATCTTTTTTAATTACATTTACTAGTTCAGGGGAAAAGTCAGCACCCTGTACTTCATAGAAAATACGAGCCGAGAAATAAAGACCAACAGACAGAACTCTGTCTGAATCAACTATATACTTTACAAACATCCTTGGATGGAGAGAGCCTTTACATCTGAGCAGTCAGGGAGTTCTGAACATACCGCCACCCAGAATCTCTGCCAGGGAATCACAAGATCTTTCTCATAAGCGTGCCCCCAAAGCAAAATACCAGCTCAGTGTGTGTGTGTGTGTGTGTGTGTGTGTGTGTGTGTGCACATATATACACATACATACATATGCATTATATTATTTATATATTCCCAGAAGGCATCACAACTCTCCTGACTCTGTGCCTAGTTAGAAATTAGCGGAAGGTATGAAAGCCTTCCGACAAGCAAGCCTCCCCTGAGCAAACTTTCCTTAATGGGCTCCACTTGAGGCCTATTAATGGGTGGGGAAGATCTTATATCCCATTAACATTACAAAAACACTATACAGATAACAAAATCCTATATTGTTTGGTATGGGATAGTGGAAAGAACATTACATTTGCTGTCATGTTGCCTGACTTTATCCCCAAATATTTTATTTCCTTAGTAACTGGCAAGCTATTTACCCTCTGCAGACCTCAGTTTGCTCATCTTTGAGGTGAAGTTAGAAAGGATGATCCCTGAGATCTCTTTCCAACTCTCAAACTATGATTTTGTGCTCCTTTAGAAAATTACTAAATAATGCAGAATTATCATCTTTGTTTTATTAGCTTGACCTACCTTAAGCTTTTTGTTTGTTTGTTTCTTTCTTCCCTACCTCTCTCCTCCCTCCTTTTTTCTCCCTCCCTTCCTTCCCCCTTCTTTCTTTCCCTCCTCCATCTCTTCTTTCCTTTCTCCCTTCCTTCATTTCCTCGTTTCTTCCCTCCCTCTTTCCTTCCTTCTTTCTTTTTTCTTTCCTTCCTTCCCTCTCTCTTCCATTCTTTCTTTTCTCTCTTCCTTCCTTCCTTTCTCCCCTCCTTTCTTCCTTCCATTCACTCTTCCCTCTTTCTTTTTCTCCCTCCTCCTCTCTTTCTTTCCTTCCTCCCTCCCTTTCTTCCATGCCTTCTCCCTCTCTTCTTCCCTTCCTCCTTCCCTTCCTTCTTTTCCTCCTCCCTCCTGCTCTGCATTCCTCCTTTCTTCTTTCTCTCCCTCTCAAGAGATCTGCCAACCTCAGCCTCCTCAATAGCAAGGTTTACATTTGTCTGCCACTTCACCTGGCTCAAGGTGATTTTCATCTTAGGTATTTTAGGTCCTCTTTTCCCTCGTACTGTTGCTTTTGCTTGCTGTTGCTGCTGCTCACACCACTGTGAGAAGATCTGGGCTGCTCACCACCACTCACTGCCATCTTTTTGGAAATGATAGGGGACATGGCTGTAGCCTCACTGTATGGGAGTCTCACACCAGCTCTGTGAAGGAGATAGGGAGGGCTTAATATCCCTGTTTGACAGGTATGGGAGCTGCAGACCAGAGAGGTGAAGGACTTTCCTAAGGTCAGTAACCCCTGATGCTAAGGCAGCTAAGTGGCGCTGTACCAAGAGTGGAGTCAGAAAGACCTGAGTCCATGTCCAGATACAGACACTTCCTAGTTGTGTGATCCTGGGCAAGTCACTTAACCTTTGCCGCCTCAGTTTCCTTGTCTGTAAAATGAGGGTAAAATGAGGAATATCTACCTCGCAGAGTTATTGTGAAGGTCAAATATGATCACATTTGTAAAGGGCTTCCTTAGCACAGGACCTGGCACATAGTGGGCATTTCCCTCTCTCCCTCCATCTTTCCTCCATACTACTTTGTTTCAACTGACACAACTTCAGTAAAAAGGCCAAAAGCACCGTAGAAATGGAAACTCTAATTGCAAGCTCTCTGCTTTGTTTCTTTTCTGTGTCAACTTGACCAAATTATTATGGCTTGTTATTTTGACAGTTGCATTCAACACTATTTTAAAGCAGTACTCACAAATCACACTATAAACAGATTGGCAAAATACCTCCATCCTCTGCCAGACACTTCTGTTTCATCCTCTATAGTTCTGGGTTTTTTGTTTTTGTTTTTTTGCTTTGGGAGCAACAGGGCCTAGGAAGGAAGATGGAACAAAGAGTCAATTTTTAAAAGCATATAGATTCTAAGAAGTAAAATGTTTAATCAGACAGTATGGCACATGTCTGCCACCCCTGCTGCTGAAGAGGCTGAGCCTGAGGCTGAGGCTGGTGGATTACTTGAACTGCAATAGGGCAAAAACCTTTTGTTGTCAACACTAAGTTTGGCACCAATATGGCACCAATATTAGGAGCCACCAGACTTCCTAAGGCAGAACGGACTTGCCCAGGTCAGCAACTGAGGCGTCCAGAGCTTCCATAGAGTTCGATGGTGGGATTGGGACTGTGAGTATCATCCACTGCCTGGTCAAGCCAGACAGAACTAGTATTTAAAAAAGAAAAAAGGCAAGATCTTTGGTATTACCAGTTTTGTGGACTTGTAATAATTTGCTGCCTGCTACAACTAGAGCACCCTGCTTCAGAGCAGCCACAGATCTCATTGAGGATGAAGATTTACTGTGGGTTAGAGAATTGGGCATGGGGAGGAAATTAAAATGGTTCTCAATTATTCTATGCTCTGAGCAACTGTTATCCAGTCATTTCAGCCGTGTCTGACTCTTTATGACCCCATCTGGGGTTTTCTTGGCAGAGATACTGGGGTAGTTGGCCATTTCTTTCTCCAAGTTCATTTTACAGATGAGGAAACTGAGGCAAACAGGGTTAAGTGACTTGCCCAGGGTCACACTGCTAGTAAGTGTCTGAACTCAGGAAGATGAGTCTTCCTGGCTCTAGGCCAGATGCCCTATCTACTTCATCACCTAAGCAACTGAAGGGTCAGTAAAGAAAAGCATGGGACTAAAAGAGTAGCTGGTATTCATTTGGGTGGCTAGTACATGGTAAGTAGATGTTCAGGAAATGTTTGTTGAATGAATGAACTTGATTAATTTTAACTTTAAGAAGTCACTTCATCTCTGTTCTGTCTCTTGTTCCTTACTGTGACCCCATTAGAAAGTAAGTTCAGTTCTGAGCTCTTTTACTTAATTATCCAAAGCACCACTTCCAGTCCTTCAGCTTTTGAAAGCCCAGTTTCCTCATCCATAAAATCAGACAGTCAGCCTAGACGATCCCTAAGGACCCTTCCAGCCCTAAGTTCTATGATCTTGTGATTATTTCCTTTGCTTTACAGATGTGGAAAATTAGACTCCAAGAGGGGAAATAAATTACTTGCTCAAGGTCACAGACTCACAACTAGACCCCATGTCTCCAGACTCTCTCCCTGTGCTGTTCCCTTTAGGTAAGTCTGAGCTTCCATAGCCGACATCCAAAAGCCACCAGTCTGTGTTTCCCTGACACAGTTCCAAAAAAAAAGGTTTGGAAATGGAAAGAGAGAATAAAATGCAGAAGTTACAAAGTTATTATTTTGAATTGGATGTAGTGTGAAACCCTGTTTGATAGGAAGAAAGCATTCAGAACCAGGAAGACCATGGGTTCATAAAACCTCAAAAGCTTTTTTTTTCCCCTTTAGATATTTTCTCAGTGTTGTCAAAAGATGATAAAGGCACAGAGAGAGAGAGAGTCTCTTTAAGGCAAAGGCACAGGGTTGAGGACCTTCCATAGTTCTAAATAAGCCCTTACTGGAGGCCAGTTAATGACAGAGCTAGGGATCAAAACTAGATCCTCAGACTGCCAGTCCAATGGGCTTTCTACTATACCACGCAAAGAATGGGCAAACTTGGGAAATTGGTCATTTTGGAACCCTCTATCCTTTCCATACTTGCCTGAATCATTTAAATAGGAAGAGAACAGAATGTATTGCCTTTGGGAAACTGCAAAGCTCCTTTATTGACTCCTTTCCTTCCTTATTCCCTGTCTTCCTTTATTCTTCTCTTCCATCCCTCCTTCCTTCTTTCCCTCCTTTCCTTCTTTCCTCCTTTCTTCCTACCTCCCTCCCTTTCTCCCCTTCCTCTTTTCCTTCCTTCCTCTCTTCCCTCCCTCCTTGCCTTCCTCCTTCCTTCCCTCCTTTCTTCCCAGTTTTCCTTCCTCCCTCTCTCATTTCCTTTCTCCTTTCTCTCCCTCCTTCCTGCCATCTTCCTTTCTTCCTTCCTTCCTTCCTTTCTTTCTTTCTTTCTTTCTTTCTTTCTTTCTTTCTTTCTTCTTTCTTTCTTCCTTTGTTTCTTTCCTTCCCATCCTCCTTCCCTCTACCAGTGTTGTTTGAAGCTTGTAAAGCATGGATTACTACAGTCTCTGAAGAATTTAAAATGAGTAACAGGACAAGGGAGAAGCACATGGTGGGTGTGAGTAGGTTGCATCACAAAACAAATTAGGAACTCTAATAATAATAACTAACTTTTCTAGGTTTATAAAGCATTATATGCACATATACCATGTATTTGTGAACACATCTATTTTTATACTTACATATTGTATAATTTGATTCCCACAATAACTGTGTAAGATAAATGCCATTATCATGCCATTATCATGAAGAAACTGAGGCTCTGAGAAAGTTAAGTGAATTTTCCAGGGTCACACAGTGTAATGGTAATGGGATTTGAAGATCTTCCATGCCCCTTGTATTGGCAAGCAAACAGGTACTTAGCACCTTGTTTCAAGTAAATGATTTGTGTCAAATATTAAGATCCAGAACTTGTGAATCCCACAGTGGGATGAACTTGCTGATATAACAAGAAGGAGTGGAACAGGGAGGAGCTAATACTGTATATAAGGAAAAGCCCAAGTTAGAGAGCCAGAACTTATTCTGAGAGCTGCTGAGAACTTCTGAGAGACAGCCAGAACTGCTAGGAATGAGAATTTCTGGGAGCTGTAACTGCTGGGAGCAAGCAGCATGGAGGCTGAGGAGCTACTGTGAGTGAGGAGAGAAGGATCCCTGCTTGAGGGAGGGAGTAAGAGAGGAGGATCCTTGCTTAAGGGTCTGTTTTGTTTTGAAGGCTTGGAAATGTGAGTGTTTGCTGCCTTGACTATGTGTACTAACTTTTTGGTTACTGTAATGACTTTGACTTTCTGGTTTTGGGACTCAGTTTTCTGGCATTTAAATAAATGCTTTGGTTCTGTCCTCCATGTGGAGAGCCTGTTACATTTGGTGATTCACAACTACACCAGCCTATTCATAGCCACTATGGGCACTGTGAATATCATGTTGCTGGTACACACAGGTACTAAGCATATTCCTGAACTGAAGGCTTAGGTCTTCTTGAATCCAAATACAGCATTCCATTGACTATGCCTTTTAGCTGCTTATGTAAAGTTAAGTATATATTTCTGGACCAAGCCTGACTCACTAAGGTCAATCCAGTGATTCAGGTTTAGGACTGAGAAGTGATGTAACACTCATGGGCCATCAAATTCAATAAATATCAATTTATTTACAATAAAAAAGAAAGCAAACAATTCAAGAAATGTGGACACTGCTCCCCTTCATCTCCACATCTGCCAGGGCAGCAAAACCTAGGTTAGAAAGACCCACAGGAGCAGTGGGAACTCTGCCAAAGCTCTGGAATAACGTCTCGTAAAGGTCTTGGGATCTTTCTGCTTCAGGCAACAAGAAAGTTGCATTAGTGCTTCAAGCCTTGGCTGTCTAGAGCCACACCGACCGAATCCTAAGGACAGGCTTCTTGCCTCTTGCAGGGACCAACCCAGCCTATGGAAAGCAGATTCTGCTCTTACCACATCCCACACTTAGTGAATGACATCCTCCCAAATCTTCCAGGGCATCTCCAACTGCTTAAACGTCCTTGAAATCGTTGACTAAACAACTCTGACCTCAGGAAGAAATAGGCAGTGCTGGAGGAAAAATTTAATGCAAATGAAAGAGACAAAAACACCAATTTAAAGGTCTCTTAAAAAAAAGTAGTTCATGCAGTGGGAGTAATACCAGAAGTAGTTCATGCCTCCTGATGCAAAACAGTGATAGGGCACAGTAGCAGAACCAGGACCATTAGGGTCACAGTGCCAATGAAAACCCCTCAGCTTAACCCCTTAGCCATCCCGATCACGGGCAGGGTCATCTCCAGAAAGGTAACTAACTTCAAGGCCATAACCCTCTTGCCTATGATCTATTCCCAGGATTGCAGTCAACACTGGAACTCACTCTCTGCCATATACTAAGTATTTCTCAACCCACCAGCTATAACTTCCCCCTGCCTGGGAGCCCCATCAGAAGGATAATATCACGTCCTTGTCCCTTTAGAAACCTCTACTGAGGGGCTGGGCTGAGCTAGGGGGTACAGTGATTTAGAGTGCTGGGCCTGGAGTTAGGAAGACTCATCTGCCTGAATTAAAGTCTGGGCTCAGTCATTTACTAACTGTGTGACCCTGGGCAAGTCACCTAATGCTATTTGCCTCAGTTTCCTCATCTGTAAAATGAGCTGGAAAAGGAAATGGCAAACCACACCAGTGTCTTTGCTAAGAAAACCCCAAATGGGGTCACAAAGAGTAAGACATGACTGAATAACTGAGGGGCTATCCCCTCTTTATGTAGGGCTAGATGAAGACCCTTCCTCACCTTCATCCAGGGACTGAGGGGAGAGAGAGTGACCTAAGCAATTGGGTAAGCCCCACAAAATGATTCTAACCCTCCTTCCCTATGTGAATTCTTTAGTCAATTTGAGACAGCTATCCTATCTCTTCCAATTCTCCTCTTCTCCAACTTATTTCCTTCAACTGATTCTAGATAGTATTGCTTAGGGTCCTTTTTCATTATCCTACCTGCCCTTCTCTGGACAATTTCCAACTTATCAATGTCACAAAGTCTGAGGCTAATTGTTATCTTTATTCTCCTTCCCTGAAGTTGTTTACCATTTCCACCCCATGCAGGAGATAGAGTAGCTCCAGCAAATTGGGATCTCGGTATTTGACACAGCTTTCTTTATTGACTATATGGGGCCCCACCAAAGGAGTGGCCCAGATCCCCAATTCAGCTCTGTTGATTCTTACACATAGCATTAAATGCCACCCGCAATTCAGTTCAACTCAATGAGTGTTTGTAAAGGACATACTAAGTACAAGGTATCGGGCCAGGAACTGGGGACTTAAAGGCAAAAGAACCAGATGTTGCCTCACCTCTAACCTGCTGACCTCCCCTCCTTCATTTCAAGTCCTTTTCCTCTCTGCATAATAACATGATAAGTACGCCTATGTGCCTGCCTTTGACCATGGAAATCTCCTCATTTAGATATCCTCCTATTTCATTTCCTCCCCCTTCTTTCTTGTCGCACTTGCCCAACCATCTTCCTTCTTCCGTCTTAGCCCTTTTGTCCCACCTGGTTCTCATCGAAGTTAATTTCATCCGTAGGTGTCCTTGACATTAAGCTTCCCGAGCATGCAGTGCAGGGCCAATCCTTAAATACTCTCTAGGGCATTTGATAGAATTCTAATGGAAACCCCACCATGTTCCCAGCTAGGCCCCTATGACCTCAGCCAGACACCAACAATGACCTGCTAACTGCCTGGGCTGCCATCTGTTACCGGTTACCAGCTTCCAACTGTCAGTGGGCTTAAGACATCTGCCTTGTCTGATGCAAACTTTCCCCTTGACGACTGTGTCTGCCTTACAGGACTTAATGGGGCCTCTCCTGATTTCTTCCCTTCTGCATGAGGGTAGGGGAAAGAATGTAATCAGAGGACCCTGAGGCACCCTGCTTCTGCAGCTTACTAGCTAGACAAATTTCTCACCTCTCTGAGTTTCAACCATCTAAAGTAGAAACTGTCAAAGGAAACATGTGCAAGCACAGGCACAGTTGGGTAGATGGCTAGAATTAGAGTCAGGAAGGCCTGATTTCCAGTCCTATGTCTGATGCTGACAAGCCCCACTGACCATGAACAAGTTGTTCAACCTCTATGAACTTGATTGAACAAGTTACATGAACTTGATTTTTCTTCTCTGTAAAACGGGGACAATTGTGACTCAGAAGAAAAAAATGATTAAAAGGCTTTGCAAACTTTAAAGTGCTTTACAAGCATCAGTTATTGCTATTATTCACACAGGGAGCATCTTGACTGACTTATACCATTAAAAGATACAGAAGATCTGAGAAAGAACAAGCAGTTGAGAGTGAATACCAAAGATTGGCATGGTACTATAAAGCTCAGAGTGAGAGGAGGCTTGCAGTGAATGATAAAGGATAATGAAAAGGAAGCTTTAAAAAACAAAGCAGAAGACCTAAGAAAGGATAACAGACAACAGAGAAAAGGCAGAACCATTCTGCTCTCATTTCACTTTTGTTTCCTGGAACAAGAAAATTGATTTTAGAACTAGAAGATATAGAACAAAAAATATTTAGCGGAGACTTAAAGTCAAGATAAGGGAGGAGGTGGTAAAGGGAAATGTCTAAATACTTGCTATGAATTCAAGCTGCTAGGTGTGGATCAGTGGGGTCCTGGAGCTTCAAACAAACTTACAATTGTGACTGGAAGCCACTACAAGTAAACTTTGAAAAACAGTGGAAAATAGGAAAATCTAGAGATAAGTAGATATTATCCAGTGAGGGGGAGAGAGAGAGAGAGACAGAGACACAGACAGAGAGACAGAGAGAAAGAGAGAGAGAGAGACAGAGACAGAGAGAGAGAGAGTGAGAGAGAGAGAGAGAAAGAGAATAAGAATCTTTGTTGTAGGCCAGTAAGCTTCAATTATTTTCCAAAATTCTGTTTTTCTGCTGGGGCAGCTAGGTGACACAGTGGATAAGAGTAAATAGGTAGAGTCAGAAAAAATCATCTTTCTGAGTTCAAATCTGACCTTCAGCAGTTCTCAACCTATGGGTTGCAATCCCTTTGGGGTCGAACGACCCTTTCACAGGGGTCGCCTAAGACCATCAGAAAACACATATTTCCAATGGTCTCAGGAACTGAGACGCAGCTCCTCTATCCGTCTCCAGGCAGGTCCACCCACATGCAGATACACCCACATACGTATTAAAGGGTCACGGCATTAGGAAGGTTGAGAACCACTGCCTTAGATACTTACTAGCTGAGTGACCCTGGGTAAGTCATTTAACTCTGTTTGCCTCAGTTCTTCATCTGAGAAATGAACTGGAGAAGGAAATGGCAAACGCCTCCAGTATCTTTGACAAGAAAACCCCAAATGGAGTCTAACATGACTGAAAACAACTGAAAAACAAAAGTTGTCCAATGGATAAAGCCTCAGGCCTGGGTTAGGAAGACCTGAATTCAAATATGGCATCAGACACCTACTAGCTGTGTGACCCTGGGCAAGTTACTTCATCTCTATTGCCTCAGTTTCCTCATTTGTAAAGTGGGAATTACAAGGACCAATTGAAATAATAATTATAACGTGCTTAGCATGGTGTCTGGCACACAGTAAGTGCTTTGTAAGTGTTAGCTATTAGCTGCTTTGCTTCCACGTGTCAGCCTAGACCCCCGGTTTCACTGACAGCCCAGGCTCTTCAGTGTTTTCCATATCATATCATATATACACGCTTTATGGTTACAGCAGTCTTTGAAAACTTTATAAAAGAGACCAACCTAAGAAAAGAACATGGATAGGGCATACTCTGGAGGTGCAGAGAGATAGAAACAAAGCACAAACCTGACCCCTTCACATCCCTTAGACATTATTAAAAGACTGGTTTGTTAGCACTTAGAAAAGGAAGCCATGTCCATTAAGAACAGATCTGACTTGGTTTTTTGTTTTTGTTTTTTACAGTTACCAGTTTAGTAGATCAGAGGAATATTATCATGGAATCACAGAATGTCAGAGCTGAAACGATCTTCTTAGAGATGATCTATTTCAACTCTCTCAGAAACTGGGACTCATGGGTGCATTGACTTGGCTGTGGCCACACAGTTATTATATAACAGAGCTAAGACTTGAACTGTAGTCTCTAAGGTTTCCAATGCAGTGTTCTTTCCACTATGACACATAAGGAGATTATATTGAGGAAAGTAGCTAAACATAACCAAATACATACAGAAGAAGTCAATGCTGTAGGTTACTCAGATATAAATGTACACACAGATCAGTTTTCAAGATGACTCAAAATGGGGAAGATTCAAAAGTAATAGAGAAAATAATGGCCTCGACTTTTACATTCCCACCCCCACCCTCGCCTTAGAATGAAACTAAGAAGACAGCAGCAACTATAGTAACAAACTTTGTGACTATTTAGTCATCCCTATAAAACTTTTTTAAAGATAAATTTTAATGAAAAATTTGTTGTTATTCAGTCATGTCCATCTCTTCCTGACCCCATTTGGGGTTTTCTTAGCAAAGATACTGGAGTGGTTTGCCATTTCTTTCTCCAAGTCATTTTACAGATGAGGAAACTGAGGCAAACAGCATTGCCCAGGGTCACTCAGCTAGTAAGTGTCTGAGGCCAAATTTGAACTCAGAAAGATGAGACTTCCTGACTCCAAGCCCAGCACCTTATCTACTTCACCACCTAGATGCCCCATTAAAAACCTATTTGGACATTAATCCAACCAACCAAAATAGTGGTGATTTGCATTTTGAATAATTAATCTCAATATGTCAGCCACTTCTCCTAAGTCCATATTGGAATGGTTTATTTGTCCATTTATTCTCATTCACTTTTTCTCTTCTATAATCATAGTGTGTACTTCATTCTTCTGACTCTACCTTTTCCACTTTTGGTTATTACATAAAGATCTTTCCAGATTTCTTTGTGTTATGTAAACTCGTTGGTCTTAATTATATTAAAATATTCCATTCCATTAATGAATCACAATTTATTTAACCATTGCCCTATTTGGGACCCTTAAGTTGCTTCTAGTTTTTGTTTGTTTTGGCTTGGTTTGCAATTACATAAAATGCTGCTATGAAAATCTTAGAAGAGATCATTCTCTTTTGGGGGGGAGGGGAGTGGAGAGGGTGCTTTTTCAAAATAATTCCAGGATACATGCTCTCTATAAAATCTTAGTGAAAAGAATCTACTTACTCATTGAGAATTTTCCTATAGCAAAAGCATTTTGACCCTATTTTCTACAAAGTCTTGGGCACATCACTTAACCTCTGGGCTCTCAGTATTTAATTCTACGATCTTCAGAGTTTTTAAATGATATCCTTGAGAGCAACATGGAACTATATGGAATAGATGGTGATATAATTAGGTGGATTTAGAGCTAGCTGATTGATGGGATCCAAAAATTGTGTCTTTAGTCAATTGAATCCCCCTACATCTTCTCTTCTCCAGATTAAACATGCCTGATTCCTTCAATAAATCCTTGAATAACATGATTTCTAGTCTCCTTAAACATCCTGTTTGCCTTCCTCTGAAGGTACTACAGTTTGTTAAAGTTCTTCCTCAAAGGTCTGTAACTAACCATAATGCTCCAGATGTGGACTGACCAAGGTAGAATGTAATGGGACTGACACCACTTTGATTAATTCAACTAATCTTTTTTTATGATGTCGCTAAAAAACATACATATTTCTCATACCCCATGGAACTTTTGCAAAAATTGACTATGTATTGGAACACGGAGATATTGAAAAGAAATTTAAAATGACAGAAATAGTAAACACATCCTTGATAGACTATAATACAATTTTTTCAATGTAGCTAGTTCAGGAAGCCTAAAGGAAAGACAAACCCAAATTAAGATGTAACAATGAAACTCTAAATAATAAATAAGTCAAAGAACAAATAATAGAAAGTAATTATCTGAAAGAAAATGATAACAATGAAACAACTAAAATGTCTCGGATGCAGCTAAAGCAATCCTGGGGAAAATCATGACTGCAAAATATATATGAACAAAATAGAAAAGGGGGAGGGTTAGTGAAATGAATATGCATTTTAAAAAAATAGAAAGCTAACAAAGAAACACAAAATAAGCACAGAACAAGAAACATTGTAAATTAGACCATAAGTAGATAAACTAAAACAAAAAAGCCTTACAAACTTAAAAGCTGATCCTTTGAAAAGATTTACAAAACTTGATTAATAAGAATGGAGCAGAAAAACCAATAAAACAGCAAATGCACAAGGTGAAATCAGAAGAAATAAAAATAATTATCAGAACCTTTTATGCATCGTTGTATGCTAACAAAACTGAGAATACAAAAGAAATAGAGGAATAGCTTCACAAACATAAAATAACTAAACCAACAGAAGACCAAACAGAGTTCTTAAATAATCTGATCTCAGAAAAGGAAATAGAACAAGCTAGAAAGGAACTAACAAAAGGGGGGGGGGGGGCGGGGAGAGAGAGAAGGGGAATGCCTGGTTCTAGTCCTAATGGATTTGCAGAAGAATTCTATCAAACTTTTAAAGGAAGGAAGGAAACAAATATTTATTAAGCATTTACTACGTGCTGGAAACTGCTAAGTGCTTCACGATCTTTATTCCATCTGATCCTCACAACAACCCTGGGACGTAGCTATTAATATTTCCATTTTACAGTTGAGAAAACTGATGCAGACAGAGGTTGTCAATCAATTATTGAACAATTATATTTATGTAATAAGTGCCTACTATGTGCCAGGCACTACGCTAAGTGCAACAAGAAGAGGCAAAAGATATTCCCTGTCCTCAAGGAGCTCACGATCTAATGGGGTAGGTTAAGTGATTTGCCCAGTGTCACGTAAGTAATAAATGTCTGAGGCTAGATGTGAACTCAGGTCTTCAGGGCTCCAGGCTTAGTACTCTACCCACTGGGCCAGATAGCTGCCTTATAAAGAATAACGAGTTCCAATACTCTGTAAAGTATTCTCAAAAACTGAGAAACAAAGCACTCCACCAGACTCCTTTTACAAGGCAAATATATTCCTAATACACAAACTAAAGAAGAATGAAACAAATAAAGGAGAAGTAATTCAAAATATTTTTTAAAACCTGTCAGACTATAGAAATTCATCAAGAAAATGATTTATTTTGGAGTGGCTAGGTGGCACAGTGAATAGAGCACAGGCCCTGGAGTCAGGAGGACCTGAGTTCAAATCTGGCCTGAGATACTTGACACACTTACTAGCCATGTGACTTTGGGCAAGTCACTTAACCCAGTTGCCCTCTAAAAAGCAAAAAAAAAAAGATTTATTTTGTTCAATTTGGCTACATATCAGAAATGGGTCAATGTTAGGAAAACAAGCAACATAATTAAAATGTTAAAAAGAAAAATATCTAAAACCATGATTATCTTAATTAGACACAGAAAAATCCCTTGGAAAATATAGCAAAAGTACAGGGGGAAAATATTTGTATCAAACCTCTCAGATAAGGATTTGTGATGCAAGATATATAGATAGCTAACAGATTGTGTGTGTGTGTGTGTGTGTGTGTGTGTCTATGTACGTATAAGAACAAAAGTCATTCCTCAGTAGGTAAGTGGTCAAAGGACATGAAGAACTAGTTCTCAAAAGAAGAATTGTAAATGAAAATCCGAAAGAATTGCAAACAGTTATAAAATATTTCTCCAAATCACTAACAATACTAATAACAGAAATAAGAATCAAAATAACCCTGAGGTTTCACTAAACAACTAGCAAATTGACCAAGTTGACAAAAGATGGGAATAGTCAGTATAGGAGGGGTTATGGGAAGATAGGTACACTAATACATTGTTGGCAGATCTATGAAGCAGTACAATTGTTTTGAAAAGAAATTTCAAATTATGCAAATAAAGTGACTAAAATGCTCATATGTCTTGACCCAAAGATTTCACCAGTGGGCTTATGCTCTAAGGAGGTTATTGATAAGAAAAAAGTTCCCACATGTTGCCAAATATTTATAGTAGTTCTTGTGGTAGTAAAGAGTTGGAAGCAATATACCCATCCATTGGGAAATTGTTACAAAAATTGTGGTAAATGAATGTAATAAAACATTACTGTGTTGTGAGAAATGATAAACATGGTGAATACAGAGAAACATGGAAAATAATCTGATGCAGAATGAAGTAAGCAGAGACATGAAAACAATATACACAATGACTAACAGTGTAAATTAAAAGAACAACCACAAAACAACAAAAAGCGAATGTTACAATGTTACAAGGAACAAAAATGACGCCAAGGAAGGGATATGAAAAGACAGTCTCATCCCACTCCTGTGCAAAAGTGGGAGGCGTGTGTGAGTGCGGTGTCTAGCAAATACTTTCAGATTTTTTCAATATATTGGCCAGTTTTGCTGGGGTTTTTGGCTCTTTTTCTTTTTTTCTTTAAAGAATATTATTTGTTATATGAGACAGCTCTCTAGGAGGAAAAGGGGGGGAAAGGATACTTGGAAAATTCTGGTAATATGGAAAACAAAAGGTAGTATTTTTTTTTACAGCAAATGAGTGAATAAATATTTGTTAAGCACCCACTACATGCCAAGAATTCTGCTAAATGCTGAGGATACATATATAAAGTGAAACGTCCCCTGCCTTTAAAGTAACTTACACTCTTCTAGCTTTCATTTTAGTCTCAAATTCTTCCCCTATCCCCTGGCCCTCCCCCACCCATCTAGAAGTCAAGACATATAATACCTATTATCTATATAAAGTCATGCAAACATTTCCACATTAGCCATGTTGTACACACACACACACACACACACACTCACACACACTCACACACACACACACACTCACACACATACACACACTCACACACACACACACACTCACACACACACTCACACATACTCTCACACACACACATACACACACTCACACACACACATCACACACATACACACACACTCACACACATACACACACACTCACACACACACTCACACACACGCACACTCACACACACATCACACACACTCACACACACTCACGCACACACTCACACACACACACCACACACACACATACACACACTCACACACACACTCACACACACATACACACACTCACACACACTCACACACACACTCACACACACATCACACACACATTCACAGACACACTCACACTCACACACACACACACACGAAAATTAAGTGAAAAAATATGCTTCAACCAATATTCAAAATTCTTCAGTTTGCTTTCTCGAGGTAAAAAGCATTTTTCATCCTGAGTCCTTCAGAATTGTCTTGGATCCACGTTTTAATCAGAGTGGCTAAGTCTTTCATGGCTGATTATCAGTAATTTACACTCTAATGATGGAAGACAACTCTCAAATATTTGAATAGAGACGAAGGAAGGTCATTTTGGTCTTAGCAGTCACAGTAGTGAAGCTGCAGTGCATTTGATTGTCATACCCTTTCCAGAACCAATGGTATGTAACAATACTGGGATTTGAAGATCTTCCACGCCCCTTGAGCTTGCTGATGTAGCAGGAAGGGTTGGAGCAAGAGAACGCCGGAACCAAGCTAGTCTCCGTGCGGTGCTGACTGGAAGCGGCGGCAGAGGCAGTGGCTGCGGTTGCGAACTCCTTTTGCTTTGAGCAGGGCAGAATCTCTGCTAAGGACTCCTGCTGAGGACTGCCTGGGGCAGGAACTGCCAGGGGCCGGAGCTGCTGGGACCAAGCTGCCTGGACGCTGAG
>CM053581.1:340930115-340949474 GCA_028627135.1 Pseudochirops cupreus | reverse complement strand
TGGAGGAGGTGGCATCTTCCCACAGTTGAAAGAAGGCAGAGGTTTTGAAAAATAGAAACAGGTAGGAAGCATTTTCCAGGAATGGGGGAAATGGCTTATATGAAAGCAAGAAGGTTTGAGATAGAGTCTAGAATGATTAGCAGTTCATTTTGGCTGGGCGGTAAATTTATGAAAGGGAGTAGTATGAATGTGGCCAGAAAAGTGAATGAGAGCTAAGTTGTGGAGGGCTTTAAGTGCCAGGCCAAGAGTTTATGTTTTATCCTATAGACATTGGACAGTGACTGAAGGATATTTGGGGGGGGGGGGGAGGGAAGAAAGGGATAACATGTCCAGTACATAGGTGCTTAATAAATGTTTATTGACCAACAAAATTCATTAGGATCATTATTTTGTCAGCTGTGTGAAGTTTGGATTGGAGATTAGTAGTGATAATGGACTGAGTTGGTACCGAAGCTTGTGTGATTGTGATTGTGTAAGTGAAGAAAAAGGGAATATTCTGAGAGATATTGTGGAGGTAGAATTGAAACGATGTCACAAGTGACTGGATATAGGGATTGAGAGGGAAAAGAGTAATGAGAATGGCTCCAAGTTGTGAACCTCAATGACAATAAGAATGGTGCTGCCTTCCAAGGAAACATGAAATTTGGAGGAGGAATGGGTTTTTTGGGGGGGAAGATAAGATTTTATTTTGAATACATTGAATTTGAGAGCTCCATGGAGCATCCAGGAAGAGAAAGCCAACAATACATGACTAGTATTCAAGAAAGATTAGGGCTGGATTTTTCATCTTTTGTTAGAAGTTATACTTGAAACTATGGGAAATGAAAAGATCTCCACAAGAGAGAAAAAAGGGAAGAGAAGAATGGAGTGCAAGACAGACAGGTGGAGAATTTCCATACTGAGGTGACAGGAGATGGACGAATGGAAGCCTTCCCCAACCTCTCAATTCTATTGCCTTCCCTCTGCTAATTATTTCCTATTTATTCTGCATACAGCTTGCTTTGAATAGTTTTGTTTGCATGTTCTCTCCCCGATTAGATTCTAAGCTCTTGAGACCAGGGGCTGTTTTTCTCTTCATTTTGTATTCCTATTGCTTAACTCAGTCTATGGCACATAGAAGGCAGTTAATGTTTACTGGTTGATTGATTAGTGACCAAATGAAGAAGCCTGAGAAATTACAGTGGGGCAGGTAGGAGAGCCAAGACAAAGTAATATAACAGAAGGAAAGGGAGGGGGAGGGGTTTAATCTACAGTCTTTCATCTTCAGAGGTTAGGTAGGATAAGGATTGATAAAAGGCTACATGACTGAGCAGGTAAGAGACCACTGGAATCTTGGAGAGAGCAGTTTCTGTTGGGTAGTGAAATCCAAAGCCATATTGCAAGGGATTGAGGAACCAGGAGAAAGTAGATGAAGGAATTTGGTGTGAAAGGGTACTGGGTGATAACAGTTAATTGCAGTTTTTATTTTTTTTTTTATTTTATTTATCTTATTCTGAATTTAAGAAATAAAATGAGCATTTCCATAACATTGTAGAACAGAAAAAAAAGATGATTGTACATGAAACAATTGTACCTTTTAAAAGATTAAGGTAGATCTAAGCAAGTTTGTTGGGCAATAGAGAAGGAGCCAAGAGATGAAGAGAGATTAAAGATGAGGGAGGAAATGATGGATCAAGTTCATGGGGGAGGTGGGAGGGAATGAGATGGAGGGAGAGGTCAGGCCTTAGGAGGAAGGCTCAGGAACTGGAGTAAAAGAAAGGAGGCTAGCTGAAGACACAGGAAAGCTGTGAGGTTTGGAATTCAGTAGAAAAGGGAAGTCTTGGTGGACAGCTTTTATTTCCTCTTCAAAGAAAGAAGACATCTGCTGAGAGATGAGTAAGTGGGAAGCAATTGGACCCTTAAGATGTTTTGGAACAGCTAAGTCCTTTCATGTGCTTAGTAAATGCTGTTGAATTGAAAGAGTAGAAATGTTTGGGTTTTTTCTCCTTTATACAGAATGAAGGTCAAGTTGAGTTTGTTGTTTTTTTTTTAATCTGAACTTGTGATTTCATTGATATGGGATAGTGAACTCCCGATGGAGTTCAACTCTTTCCATTGATACGGATTGACAACTCCTCAGTCATTTATAGTTAGAGGGTTGCCACAGGGTCACTGAGATACTAAGTAGCTTGTCTGTGGTCATACAATTAGTTTATTAGAGGGAGGACTTGAACCTAGGTCTTCCTGATGTAAGGCTTTGCCTCTAACCACTAATCCAGGCTGTCTTTTCATTTGAGATTAATTAACCTAAATTTGTAATGATTCCAATTGGTATGGTGCTGTGACCTCCTGTGCTCTTCAGCAGCATGGGAGCCAACAGAGAAGAATATGGATGGTGGAGGGTGTGACTCAGTGTGGAGTATTGGCAGGAAATGAACTGCAGTAGGACAGTGGGGTTAGAGGTGCTGGATATTGTATGTAGTTGTTTTGATTTGCTGTAGTGTCAAAACTATAGAGAAAAGTGAGGTAGGAGCCAGGGTGACAGTCTGGGTAAACTGGTAGGGATGGAGAGACTGATGGTCATGGTGAAGATGAATAGGTTTAGGAGGAGTGAGTCAGAGGGAGAAACAGAAAAACTGGAGATTTTGATTAGACAGAAGAATCTAAAAGTTCAAAATAATGAAGCTTGTAAGTTGGGGTCGTGGGGTGGGACAGGGTGACAGGAATAAGTAATTGGAGAAGGGACCTAGACCAAAGGATGTGCCTCCAAAGCTGGTAGAGTCTTCAGAAATATGATTCATAGGTCAACATGAGTTGGAGCTGGACTCCAAGGACTGCCTTGGAACCAGGGGAGGAAGTCAGAGCTTCCCATAAGCCAGATGTTCTTCCCAGTGGTTATTACAGCCTGTTGGAGAGAATTTTAGAATTTATGAACTTAGAGTTGGAAAGGACCTTTAAGATAATTCAGTGACACTGAATTTGTAGATGGGGAAGTTGAGGCCAAGAGAGATTAAATAATGTCTGAGATCAGAAAGCTGGTTAGTGATATGAGTCTAGAACCTAAGTCTAGATTCCTATTTCAGTGATATTTTTAAGAAGTCCTACTGACTCTTAAAAAAACAAACAAACCCAAACAACCCATGATGTTTTTTTATTGATGTCTTTTGTTTTTCACATCATTGTTTTCCTCAGCATCTCTTCCTTTCCCTCTCCCAGAGAGCTATCCTACATAAAGAAATAGTATTTTTAATGACAAAAAAAATAAAAAGAGGAAAAATCAGCATAACTAATCCATATATATTGCAAAAGTTCAAAACCACATTAAATATGCAACAGCTGTGGACCTCCCACCTCCATGGAGGGATGGTTTGAGAGTGTACTCTTCATCCTACTGATTCTTGATTAGGAAGGGGTGTATATGTAACCCTCTGGATCTGTGAATTTGTTTGTTAATTTAAAAATATTTGTCAGTAACTTAACCTCTCATTTTTACCTTGTTTCCTAGTGCTGCTACTGCTTCCTTTTTTTTTTTTTTTTGGATTATTGGAGGGGAAGGGGAAAGCAGGGCAATTGGGGTTAAGTGACTTGCCTAAAGTCACCGGGCTAGTAAATGTTAAGTGTCTGAGGCTGTATTTGAACTCAGGCCCTCCTGACTTCAGTGGGAGGGCCAGTGCTCTATTCACTGCACCATCAACTGCCCACTGTTACTGCTTCTTAAAAGCTACTGTGAGCCTAAGTATACCCCACTCTGAAGTGTAGCATAGAGCTGCTGGTCACCTAATACTGCCAGGGTTGCTTAGCCCCAGCAGGGTCCTGGAGGACTGGAAATTCACCTACCCTCACCAGTAGGGGGTGGTAGTTAGGATCATAGGATCACAGGTTGAGAGTTACTTCTTAAAGGTCTTCCATGTTACAGATGAAAAAAGTAAGACCCAGCTGAACAACTGCTTGCCCTAAGTCTCACGTAGGCAATAAGAAAGCAGTAGAGTCAGAATTAGAACCTAGGTCCTCTGACTCTAAATCCAATTCTGGATGTCTCTGTGAGTCATTGAAGCTTTTACTGCTTTCTTTCCAGCCAAAGACAAGAAGAAAACAATTCTTTGAAGAACAGCTTGTGACCTCCAATTTTGAGGGCTGCTCTGTCTCAGTGGGTCTTGGAGGACTAGAAAGTGACTGAAGTCTAATTCCTCCTAACTGTGGGGAGAAACTGGCAGCTATTAAGGATGAAAGTGTACATCAATGAGGGGTAACTAGGAAGTAAAGTAGATAAGAATATTGGGACTAGAGTCAGGAAGATTCCTCTTCTTGAGTTCAAATCTGACCTCAGACACTTACTAACTGTGTGACCCTGGGAAAATCACTTAATTCTATTTGCTCCAGTTTCCTCAACTATAAAATGAGCTGGAGAAGGAAATGGCAAACTGCTCCAGTATCTTTGTCAAGAAAACCCCAAATGGGGTCACAAAGAGTCAGACGCCACTAAAATGACAGACTAACAAAGTACATCAGCAACTTTCTTTCAGGAGACTTGGATTCCTGTTCTAACTCAGCTAGAAATTTATTGTGTTAAGCTAGTCACTTTCCCTTGGGGCACCAGTTTTCTCATCTGTAAAATGGGTAGATGATTTATAAGGTCCCCTTTCAGTTTTTATGTTTTATGACACATACTAATCAGAAGAATTTAAGGAACATTGAAAAAAGAGAAAGCTTTGGGAAGAAATCAGGTATCTATTACGGTCATTTTATGTTAAGAACAAACACTAGGCTTTGTCCATTAGTGGACATCTGCAGAATCTCTTGAATGGGGGTGGGGCAAGTATTCTCCATGAACAAGTATAGAACAAACTAATTCCCTGAATACTAAGAGAGATATTTTATAAACCTAATGACAATATGCAAATAAATGTCAGCTATTATTTTGTTGAAATTGCTCAGTCGTTTCAGTCATGCCTGACTCTTTTGAATCCATTTGGGGTTTTCTTGGCAGAGACACTGGAGCAGTTTGCCATTTCCTTCTCCAGCTCATTTTTCAGATGAGGAAACTGAGTCAAACAGGGTTAAGAGATTTGCTCAGGGTCAAACAGTTAGCAAGTGTATGAGACCAGATTTGAACTCAGGAAATTGAGTCTTTCTGATTCCAAGTCCCATGCTGTACCCACTGCACCAACTAGTTTCTTCTTCTTCTTCTTCTTCTTCTTCTTCTTCTTCTTCTTCTTCTTCTTCTTCTTCTCCTTCTCCTTCCCCATCTCCTTCTTCTTCTTCTCCTGCTCCTTCTCCTCCCCTTCTTCCTCCTCCTCCTCCTCCTCCTCTTCTTTCTTCTTCCCTCTCAGTCTGTGTCACTCAACATAGTCCCCTGAAGGAGAGACATTAATATAGTGCCCACTATGTGCCAGGCACAACTAAGTGCTTTTTTTTTTTTTATAAATATCTCATTTTTAAAAATTAAATATCTCATTTAGTCTTTTGACCATGTTGTATGATTTTCTACTATTTCACGTGTTCTGCCTTGTGTCAGAATTGTTTGTGTTCATAACTCAATGCTCCTAACTGATTGTGAGTTCCTTAAGGGATCACAGAATACTAGACTTAGAGCTGGATGGGATCTTAGAAGTCAGACCTCTATTTCACAAGTGAGGAAAGCGAAGCCCAAAAAGGTTAAGTGACTTATCCCAGGTCAGGTAGTAAGTGACAGAGGCAGGATTTGAACCCAGGTCCTCTGACTCCAAAGTACTTTCTATATTGCCTCAATACTTTTTTCATCTTAGTATCCCCTGTTCATAATAGACACACAATGAATGGGGTCAGTTTCAGTGATATTTGGGTTATGCTTTTTTTGTTTTATTTGATCAGGAGTCAACCATATTTATTCATTATGTTCCTTTTTGTTCTCTTGTTAAACCATGGTATTTCCCAGGTGTGTCATGTTCCTTTTGTCCCCACTGAAGGCTGACAGGGATGCCAGTTCTTCTTTGAGATGTTGCAGACAGAAGTCAAGCCTCTGGGCCTGGGAGGGCAAGCCCTTATTGGCCAAAGATTTGCCATAGATTCCAAGACCTGCCAGTGGGATCAACTCCTACAACTAGATGAACAGCTGTGAGGAGCCAACCATGCACTGCGGGATTGCCGGGAAGAGACACAATTCTTGTGGGAAGTTGAATTGGGAGTCACATTGGTTGTTCTCTGGTGGAGAAAATCATTATCATACCAAGTGAGCAAATAGAACGAATCCTAGATCTGTTTAGAAGGACATAGGATTTTCACTTGTAGGGGACCTTGAGGACTATCATATATTCTTGAGGTACTTAAGAAGCAAATTGAATCAGGGAAAAGGCTAATTAGAGAAACCCTGAAGAAAATATTTGTAGACAGGGTAGGAGTGAGGAATTTACTTTAGGGTCTTTCACATTTCACCTTAATGCTCTATATTTTGCTTCCTTTTGACAAATTTCCCTTCATAAATCTTGGTAGCAGGCTAATCCACAGAAAGACATTTAATCAGGAAGAACATATTTGAAGTGTGACCTAATGTCTCATCCAGGGCAGGAAGAAAACAGTATCTGGTCAACCAACTGAAAGAATGGGCAATGGAGTTGGGGAATGACATGAAGGGGAGGAAAAATGACGCTATTTAATTCTTTTTGGAAGGAGTGCCATCTTTGAGCTCAGAGTTTGTGTCATTTAATCTCACAAATATTTATCCCATTAGTACTCTGTGTTTCCAGCTCCATTCTGGGTGCTGCCTTTCAGTTAGTAGCATCAAACTAGGATTCAGGACCCTGTTACAGCTGGGAATTAGGTAGGAACTGCAGTGGATAGAGTCCTGGACTTGGGGGCAAGAAGACCTGAGTTCAAATCTTGCCCCAGGCATTCATTAGCTGTATAACCCTGGCAAGTCACCTGACCTCAGATTTACTTTACTCATCTGCAAAAATGGGAATAATAATAAAATCAATTTCACAGGGTGATTTGAGGATTGTATGAGATAATATATATAAACTGATTTGTAAACATTAAAGAGTTATATAAATGCTAGCTATTATCATATAATTCCTTGTCAAAGGAAAATGTTCATAACATCTCATTGGGGAACATAGTTGAAACACAATCCCAGAACATCTCAGCAAGATTTTTGTTTTATGGTCTTCTTTCTCTGGGCTGTCTTACAGGGGAAGAGGTTGGACTGGGTCTTGGTGTGCACTGAGTTCCACATACGTGCTCAAGCTTCTTCCAGAGCATTGTGGAATCTTGAAATTCCTTCTTACTCTAGTGCCTGTATTTTATGGAAGAGCAGAAAGGGAGTTATAGGAATATCCTTTTTATCTGTCATTGTCAAGGAGGGAGTGGAATAAAATTTCCTATTGAGATCATCTGTTAAATTCGGGGCTTCTTAAACTTTTTCCACTTGTGACCCCTTTTTATGTTTTGGCATCATTTGTTGGCCTTGCATGGCCTGAGGGCACGCTCAGTGCAAAGTGCACATGCTTTGTGTTTGAAACCAAAGCTGCATTGACCTTGCTAGGAACAATATGGGCCAGCCCTACCAGAAACACCTCAGATTCATTACATGTTTGATTTTGAATTAATTTCTAGTTGTTGCACATTCAGAAACCTTTTATTGTTTGCCAATTTTTTTGCAACCCCATATGGGGTTGTGACCCACAGTTTAAGAAGCGCTAAATTCTTTTCGAGGGAAGATAACATCTTGTTACTATTTCCAAAGTAGTGAAAATAAAAGCCAATATTTTAAAAATAAAATGAAATGAAATGAATATGAAAATAAAAATACATTTAAGGTGTTCCATAATAGGACTTTCCCTGTAATAACTTTGTGGATTAGGTTATCCCAATTTCAAAGTTGAGGAAAAAGGCCTAAGAAGACCAGGGTCATATAGAAAACAAATGTTGGAGTTGAGATTTGAACCCAGATCTGTCCATTCTAAATCCATTGCTGCCTTCTGAGACAGGACACAGACTGGACACAGTTAGACTAGACATAGTCTAACCTTATCTTTAAAAAAAAATCATTAGTATCTCTTGTTTTTACATCTAGCATTTTCAAATATATCACACTGTTATATCTCCCGTCCAGTGAAACTTTCTTTAAAGCAAAGAAAAATAGTAAATAAAATCAACCCGTCTTATATTGTGTATGACATTCTATACCCATAGTCCTTCTCTTCTCCAAGGAAAGAAAAAAAAACAATTCATTGCCTCCTCTCTTCTCTGGAGCCAACATTGGTCATTGTAATTACAGTGTTTTATTTTAATTTAACCTTTTTAAAATTATTACATGGAAGCAGATTAACTCTCCTCTGGTCCTTTTAGAAATAGTAAGAAAGCATCAAAAAATCATCTTAGTTTGAATCCTTTGGACTAATCTGGAAGAAAAACCTCTCGTCCATCTTTTTTAGCTATCAGTTCCAAAATAATGTCTTGCTCCACTCTTTCTGATCCCTATTCATTTTGTAAACCTAAGTAAACTAATTTGACTTCTTTGGGAGTCAGTTCCTTTATCTGTAAAATGCAGCTAATATCTTCTACTTACAGGGTTATTGTAGAACCAGATACAGTAATGTAAGTAAAGGGCTATCCAAATATTTTACGCTATGTAAAAGTCAGTTGTTATTGTGTGGCCTGAAATGGTTTGAGCTTCAGTATAGATACGGAGGATTGATGGTGGATGTGGGTGATATTTACTCATAAGAATGACTCAAAAACTGAAATGTTGGGCACAGCTTATACCCTGACCTTTCACTGAGACTGACAGGTGTGTTTGGAGATTTCTTGACTCCAAACTCAAGTTGACCTCCTTCTAGATAGATTTTGAAACATGACATAGCTTGCAGAAAGACCCCGTCCTTGTTCCTTAATCAGGAGATACCTTCTGAACTGCCCCATTGTATATTAGCTCGAATTCTGCTTATAGAATATCAGCTTCTTGAGACTATTTCATCTTTGTATCCTTAACCACAGGGCTAACACTTAAGTACTTATAGGTTGATGTTCTTAATCTTTTTAAGTTTGTCACTCTGTTTGCCCCCTATGCTTAATGGCCCCTGGACGACTGTGCTTTTTGAGTTCCTGCGTCTGCTTAAAAAATTAAAAATTAGTGCATCAGGGGCCGTACTTGGAGTTACCTTTCTCAGTTCTGGTTAATGGGATAGAATCTTTGGGGCCCATTTCCTGGCATGTGGGGGCCAGGAGGAATTGGCCATTTTAATATGATATGGCAAGCCCTGAGTTGCCTTTTCCCAATCCTGTAAGAGTGATGTAGTCTAGGGAACTGTGTGAGTTAAAAGAAGAGACAATTTTAGGGCCAGCCCCTTGTTTTGATTCTTCCATGTATTGGTGTGCTCTCTCTATAGAGAGAGCCTTTTCATCATGAAAAGTTTGGGGAGATGAACAGTTATCTTTCTCGCCATCCCATTGCCATTCTGTCGAAGGATTCGACTAGGTGAATTTGCACCTTGACCCTGACTGCCTACCCAGCTTTGTGTTTTGTTTCCTGTGTGGGCGATTTTAAATAATTCTTAGGGTGGGTTTGTCTTGTTTGGAAACAACATTGTGAATTTGAGAAATCTGAAGGTTTTTTGTCTCATTGTTTTGGAGCTGACTAGTGACCTGAAAAGCTTCTGTATCAGAGAAGATAGCCTCTGAATCCCCAAACCTGGGTGGCTGTTTTACAAGCAGACGTCACCTGAGTTAGCTAGACAGTGAGGAGCTGAAGTGAAATGTGAAATGCCTCAGAAGCAATCCTTTCAACTCTTTTATATCCTGATGGCATTTAAATATCAGCCTAGCAATAGATTGTCACAATAGAACTAAGGTCTATTAAGGTAATGAATCTTATTTTAAGTCATTCTGTTAACATGCGCTGACATTTTTAAGCTCTGCATTTCTTTTGGGTGGAGGAGTAAATTACCTGTCCCATATCTGATTCATATTCTACATTGAGTATGCATTTTGTTTCTGCTTTTTGTAGAAACCCTGGATGGGAGCCATAACCTAAGCTAAAAGTGAAATCATCTTTGGAGCAGGAGTTTAATGAGCTGTAGAGTATTTGAAAAGGAAGCCTAACCCCTCTCATTAGAAGCCAGACTCCCTTGGAGGGGACTGAATCCTGTCCAAACCACCTCTGTGAATACAGAACAGGGAGAGGCACAATACCTCACTCCCTGTTTGCCCAATAGTGTTCCCTCAAGTTAAATTAATAACTATCAATGAAAACAAGAAATCAAGAAATTTTGAAAAATAAGTAATAATGTTAAATATTATACCATATTTTAACAAATAAGAAACGAATTAATCAAAGAAATGTGTTTACTTCCTGTCCCCTCTTGAATTTTCATTACTGATGGCTTTTAAAATGTGTATATATATATATATATGTATATGTTGTGCGCGCGCGTGTGTGTGTGTGTGTGTTTTTGTGATCATTTTTTGCTGATCATTGTAGAACATTCAGTGTTTCCATATCCTTCTTGTTAATATTTCGACAGTACTACATTATTCGATTATATTACATGTCATAATTTATTCAGAATGAAGGCACGAAGATCTAGGTTCATGACCTGTCTCTGACATGATATCTATGTAACCATGCTCAGGAATTACTCGCAAGACTATAAGTTACCATTGGCATTGATGGAAGACGTTTCCACGCCGGACCAGCCCCTCAGCTAGGAGTTCCCCTATTTGGATGATATTACAGATACAGACTACCACCCCTTTCCCCCAAATCATTGGATTTATAAGTTGTTTTCCAAGTTTTTGTTACTGTAAATAAAATAGCTATAAATTGAATAATTTCCTGACCTTCCCCAAGCCTTCCCCCTTCCCCTTGTCAATATTTGTTTTCCGTTGCAGTTAATCCTTGGTTGGTTGTTTTTAATTCATTTTTGGCCATTTTGATATTGATCACCCTTTTATTTCCTCCATGAATTCCTTAGTGATACCTTCAGTTACTCCAATGATTTTTTAAATTTTTTATAAATTTTTAAAAAATATTGTGGTGATTGTTGTTCTTGTTATTGTCATAGTTCTTATTTTCATATTAAGAACTGGGTGTTAAAGTCCTTTTTGTTGAAATTTTTCCTACTAGGAAAACATATCTTTTAAAAAACTTTGGAACCCCTATCACTTTTATCTACTCAATAATATTCTTCAATAGAGAGCACCTTTTGTTTAGAAAAAGAGGAGCTGGTATATCAGTGGTTCAGGAAGCCACTTGAAGCAGGAAATCTAAACCTAATATTAGGGGTCTGTGATCTCTGACTGCTTGAGTTTCATAACCTTGCATTCAGTCTCATCTGAAACATTTAAAGAAGTGCTCAGAAAATCTTGTCCTGGACAGCGTCGTCATTGCTAAGTGTTTCTTTATCTTCTAGGTCCAAGGTTTGAGGCAACTTGTAGGACAAATAGGCACCCAAGACTTCCCCGGGGGAAACAGAGTCAAACATGAAAAGCTCTCCAGAAATAAATTTATGAACCTCCATCATAGAGGTCTTACCTGGCTTGCTGTCTGTTTCTTCCTCTGGCTGCTTTGCAATAACAGTGAAAAGGACCTGCCTACCAAATCCCAATCTAGATATCAGAATTCTCCTCCCTTTTATCTATCACTTGCAGACTTTTTTTTTTAAGTGGGAGAAAAGGCTGGTGCTCTTGATATGGTTCTGGGCTGCAGCTGCTCCCTTCCTGGTTTCATAACTAAATTAAGATGCATCTATGATTGTGGAAACACCTGTCTTCAGTCCCCTTATCCCTTCCATTGTTACCAATTGGCCCCCAGAGAACAATGGGTAATTGTGTAAACAGATAGCAGACCACATAGGAGAAACACCTATAGACAGGACCAAGAAATTGTCATTTGTCCCAGTTGTTTTATGTCATGTCATCCCTTTGCTCTGTGAAGGGACAAGATTAAAAATCAAAACACAGAGAAAAGGAGCTCCAGTCTTTGGATGGTGCTTGCAGAACTCCCTTTCAGAAAGCAACTGGGATATGTTCAATAACCTGGCCCCTACCTCAAGAATATAAGATGAAGTTGAAGCTGGCCCATTCTTTCCCTAAGAAACTCTATCAGGATAGATGAGTGATAGAATGTCCAATAAAAACACAGCTGTTTGTTCTGAGTGCCCATCTTGATTTGTGTCTGACGAGAAAATTAAGGTCAACTTTTCGCAATAGGGCTAATGGCATGTCTTCACTCTGTCAATCATGATGTGGAAACAGCAGCATCTGTGGAAAGACTTGGCAGAGGTTCTCCATCCCAGTCAAAGGGGTTGTCATGGATACTGCCTTTAGAGGAAAGGGCGCTAACAAGTGAGTCAGTATGGCATAATAGAAAAACACTCTAGTCTAGGTGGAGTAAAGAAATGAGAGTTTGAGGACTGACTCTGACATTTACTCACTACATGACTATGGGCAAAACTTACACTACTTCAGTGTCTCAGTTTCCTCATTTGTATATAGGAATAATAATACTTATATTACCTATCTTATGGGCTCTTTTAAAAAAAATTTAATCTTTTTTACTTTAAATTTTAAAAATTATGAATCGAAATACCAATGAGTATTTCAATATACAAATAAGAAAGGGAAAAGGATTTAGGTATTTTTTGTTTTTTCAGAAGATTCATTTAAAATTTAACACTACAGCAAGAAAACTTCATGTATATGAACTTCCTTTTGCTCTCCTGTTATTTATAAATGTTTCAAGGATACTCTTTTTAAAAAATAGAAATGGCAGATAATTTAGTTCTAAAAAGACAACACTTAGACAACATATCAAAATTTTGGGGTTTCAGCCAAAATGATGCTTTCTGGGAAAACTTTACATCTTTATTTTATTTTTTTTAAATGTTACTTATTTGTTTTTAATTTTCAACATTCACTTCCATAAGATTTAAAATTCTAAATTCTCTTCCCCTCCATCCACTCCTGTTCCCCAAGAAGGTGTGCAATCTGATATAGACTATACACGTACACCCATATTAAACACATTTCCACATCAGTCATGTTGTAATGAAGAATTAGAACCCAAGGGGAAAACTATAAGAAAGAAGAAACCAAAAAAAAAAAGACAGAGAGAGAGAGAGAGAGAGAGAGAGAGAGAGAGAGAGAGAGAGAGAGAGAGAAAATACTATGCTTCGATCTACATTCAGACTCCATATTCTTTCTCTGGATGTGGATAGCATTTTCCATCATCAGTCTTTTGGATTTGTCTTAGATTCTGAGAATTATTGCTGAGAAGAGTTCAAGTCTATCAAAGTTGGTCATCACACAATGTTGCTGTTCCTGTGTATAATGTTCTCCTGGTTCTGCTTGCTTTCCTCAGCATCAGTTCATGTAAGTCTTTCCAGGTTTTTCCGAAATCTGCCTGCTCATCATTTCTTATGGAACAATAGTATTCCATTACATTCATATGCCACAACTTGTTCAGCCATTCCCCAATTGATAGGCATCCCCTCAATTTCCAATTCTTGGCCACCACAAAAAGAGCTGCTATAAATATTTTTGTATATGTGGGTCCTTTTCCCATTTTTATGATCTCTTTGGGATACAGACCTAGTTGTGATATTGGGGCAAGGACACTCTTTTCTTTCTTCTTTTTTTGTGTTTGGCATCAAATGTCACTACCAACTTACTCTTTGTCATGACTTATCTCCTCCTCTCCTTAAATAAAAATTCTCCCTTATAGCAAGTATAGTCAAGCAAAATGAATTCACCCAGTGGCAATGTCTGCAAATGTATGCCTCAGTCTGTACTTCTGGTCCATTACTTCTCTACCAAGAGATGGGAAACATGTTCTGTCATCATCTCCTGAGGTCGTGATGGTTCATTACATTGATCAGAGTTCTTAAGTCTTTCAGAGTTGTTTTCTTTATCATTACATCAACTGCTGTATACATTATTCTCCTACTTCTGCTCACTTTGCTCCCGTTGTGTTCATATATGTCTTCCCAGGTTTCTCTGAATACAACTTCATCATTTCTTAGAGGGCAATAATCTATTGCATTCATCACATAACTCGTTAGCCATTCTCCAGTTGTTGGGTACCTACTTTATTTTCTATTCTTTGCAACCACAAAAAGTCCTACTTTGGATATATTTGTATATATTAGTCCTTTAAACCTTCTGTCTTTGATTTCTTGAAGTATATGCCTAGTGGTTGCACCAAAGAATATAGACTATATTAGGGCTATTTGAGTGTAGTTCCAAATTGCTTTCCAGAATGTTGAACCAATTTGCAAATCCTACAAACAGTGCAATTAGTGTGCCTATCTTCCCACAACCACTACATCATTTTTGTCATCTTTGCCAAGTTGATGGCTATACGGTGGAACGTCAGAGTTATTTTAAATTGTAGTTTTCTTTAGACATTAAGAAAGCAGATTTCAAAAAGAAGATGCTGAGATATAGTGCTGAAGATGGCTGGAACAAGCACACCAAGGACCAGAGAACTTCCATCTGATGATGTTCTCCCACCCTCGCCCCACCAGACAGCTGTGTGAGAAGAAACTTCTGAACCTTAAAGAGACAGTTCATTATTATTTTCTTTTGGGCCTCTGTATATGTTTCTAAAGGAGATTGCCCCCTAGTAATCTGTCAATGCATCAATCAATTTCTCCCCCTTCCCCTCCCATATTTACTTAAAAGGGGGATGGATGAGGGGAAGAATTCATATGACAAAGAAGTATGGAAGCAAAACTCTTATTACAAATAAGAGGAGGGAATTGTAAGAAGGATATCATGGTATCTTGTTTTGTTCCCACAAAAGTTATTGGGAGATAATCAATAGCTATGGGGAAGCTGGCTTATCTTATTTTACTAAGACAATGGTCATGCAGGTACCAGCTGGAACTAGACAGGTGGGGGGAGGGGGTGACAAACAGCTCATGCTCTGAACACAAGTATCCTCACTACCACACCTATGTAATCTGCATAAAGAGGGAATGCAGGGAAATAAAGTGAGGAATTTGAACTAACTTCTAGTGGGAAGGACAGAACTGTATAACCTCACTTCTGCTTCTGTGTCAGTGTGGGTGTTCCTAGTGAGCACCACACCTGCAGGAAGCATAATAAACACCCTATTCTTCTTTCCCCACCCCACCCCCCACAGAAAAATTGTAGTTTTCTTATTATTAGTGATTTGGAGCATAATTATTATGTGGTTGACTGTATCTTGTGTTTTTTCCTCTTGAAAAGTCTATTAGTCTATTTATTTTAGGGGGATTGATCTTTGTTTTTGTATATTTGTATCATTTTCTTATATATCTTAGATATTAGAGCTTTATCAAAGGAATTTTTAAAATCTTTTTATCTTTATCTTTAATCTTTGTCAAAGATTTTTTTTTCTCAGTTTGTTAATTGGGAAGTTAACTAATTTCCCCCAAAATTATATTGATTTTGTTTTTACAAAAACTTCCCAATGTTATGTAATTACAATTTTTCATTTTTATCTTTGGTCACAATCTCCCTTATTCAGTCAAAAACTCTTTCCTTATACATAGTTGTGAAAGATATCTCTCTATTTGCTTCTCTAATTTGTTTATGCTATCATCTTTTATATATATAGGTCTTGGACTCATTTGGAGCTTATTGCTTTAAATAGTGTGAGATATTGGGATAAATGTAATTTCTGCCAAATTGCTTTCCAGTTTTCACTCAGCAGTTTTTGTCAAATAGTGAGTGCTTTTCCTTACTGCTGATGTCTTTCTTTTTACTGAATACTATACTTCTATGTTCATTTTCTTCTTGGTCTTGTTTGCTTAATCTGATCAACTTTTCTTTTTTTAAATCAGAACCAATTTTTTTTGTGTGATTACTACTTTGTAGTATAGGTTGAGGTCTGGTATTGCTGAACCCCTTCTTTTCCAGTTTTTTCATTATTTTAATTTTTACCCTTGACCATATTATGTTCCTCTAGATGATTTTTGTTATTAGTTTTTTCTAGTTCTGTAAAGGAGACTTTTGGTAGCTTGGTATGGTAATAACACTCTAGTTTAGAAAGTAAAATAATTTTTATTATATTAGCACACCCCAACCATAAGCAATACACATCTCCCAATTATTTAAGTCTTCCGTTATTTCTATAAAGAGTGTTTTTTAGTTGTATTCATATAATTCTTGTGTGTATGTTGGTAGATAGACTATCGAATATTTTATACATTCTCTAGTTATTTTGAATGGGACTTTTTCCCCTATCTTTACCTGCTGGATTTTTTTGGATTCTTGTGGAGGAAGAAAAGGAATGGGTAGTTTCCAATTGAAATGATATAGTCCCTACATTCTAACCCTTTCACGTGTAATATGTACATAGATGAGTAGAATCAGATACATATGTAATAAAGACAAAGTAATAGATGGGGTGGGTGTTAACAACTGGGAAAAGACCACTTGAAGGAGGTGACCCTTGAGATGAACCTCAAAAGGGAACTAAGGATTTCAGGAGAGAGAGATAAAAAGGGAGAACATTCCAGCAAAAAGGGGGCAGTACATATAAAGGCAAAGAGGGAGGAGATGGACTACTATGTATAGGGAAGAGCAGTTGGTCTGTTATGTGGTCATGTGGCAGGCTTGGAGTGGGGGTGGGGTGAGTAATTTATCATCAGACCAGCCTAGACATGAACAGGAATCTCCAACATCTTTCTGACATTTAGCCTTCCCTTGAAGACCTTCACCGAAGGGGAACCAACTCACAAGAGATAACTCTTTTCACTTTTGTATAGTCCTAACTATTAGAATGCTTTCTCTTCAAAACAAAATCTACGTTTTTTCAATTGCTACCCACCATTTCTAGTTCTTCCATCTGAGATTAAACAGAAGAGTTTAATTCTTTGTCAATAGGACATTCCTTTATAAGGCTAAAAACAAATGTGTCCTCACTAAGTCTTCTCCAAGGCTGGATGTTCTCGCTTCCTTCAGTCAGCCCTCATGTGACACCCCCTCATGTGACACCCCCTCAGCCACTGTTCCTCTGAATGTTTTCCAGTTTCAGTATCCTCCTCACAGAATGGATGCCTGGCCTGAACGTCCTGTTGCACATGGTGGTGGGGAGGTCTACCTCGGACAGACTGTCTCAGAGACATTCTTACCTCCCTTCTTCCAGTTGTTCAGTTGTTCAGTTGTTCTTCAGTCACATCTGAGTCTTCCTGACCCCATTGGGGGTTTTCTTGGCAAGGATACTGGAGTGGTTTGTCATTTCCTTCTCCAGTTTGTTTTACAGATAAGGAGCTGACCGAGGCAAACAGGGTTAAGTGACTTACCCAGGGTCACATAACTAGGAAATCAAAGGCTAGATTTGAACTCAGGAAGATGAGTCTTCCTGACCCCAGGCCCAGCGCCCTCTCCACTGCACCACCTAGCTGTTCTAGATACATGCCTTTAATTAACGAAGCCCAGAAGTGGTTTATTTTATTTTTGCAGCTATGCTATACTGTTTACAGAGTCACAGAATTTCAGGGTTGAAAGGAACCCCAGATACCATCTAGACCAGCCTGTATCTTACTGGAACCTCCTTATATAATATTGCCAACAAATTATCATACAACTTTTGCTTGAAGAGCCTTTAAGGGGAACTCACTACCTTTCAACACAAATTACATTCTTTCCTTGGTATATTGTAGAAATGTGTATTTTAGAGCTAGAAGGGAACTTAGTCCAACCCTCTACTTTTTTTTTTTTTGCTTTTTGGAGGGCAATTGGGGTTAAGTGACTTGCCCAAAGTCACACGGCTAGTAAGTATGTCAAGTGTCTGAGGCCACATTTGAACTCAGGTCCTCCTGACTCCAGGGCCGGTGCTTTATTCACTGTGCCACCTAGCCGCCCCCCTCTACTTTTGCTGATGAGTAAAGTGAGGCCCAGAGTGACTCACCCAAAGTTCTAATAGGTTGTAAGTTGCAGAACCAGGCTTGAAACTCCATCCCTGACTCCAAATCTAGCTCTCTATTTTTCTGGGATACTGAACTGCCACCAAGCTTTGTGAAAGACAGTACTGTACCATAAGAAGAATTCTCATCCTGAGTCACACTTGATGATAAAGTGTGGCTCCATATTCTGTGTTTTCAGAAGCAGCTTTTACAGTGGGCTAGCATTTTAGGCAGTGATGCCACAAAGCAGAAATCTAATGAAGGTGAGGTACTTAACATCTGACTTTCAAACGTGTACCACGGATATTGTGTCTGTTGTTTCTGCAATGGAGCCAATTGGCCAGTTTCCCATGAATGAACAAATGCCTAGGGAATGCCTTTTCTTTGTTATTAAACTAAGCAATGCTGGGAACAGGCCTCTGAATTGGTGCTGATCCCACATTCTCTTCTCCCATCCTCACAGGTGACAACATCGTGTCTTTCCTATTCATTACTAGGAATCTGTTTTTTAAAAATTCATTTTCAAATTCAGAAAATTGGCATGTGCAAACTTTCTCACAACAGACTGGTTCTGCCTTGGTACGTGATGTTATATTGAAAGTGAAAATAAAGGAAAGTATAATGGGAGAAATCCAGGGTGTTCTGGTAATGTGTTTAATAATTGGCTCACACCATCCCCCCCTTTTCTGTCTCTTAAGACTAAGCAATCAGCAAAACAATAAATCAAGCCCTGGGTTATAGCATTTGCTGATTTCCGAGGCATAAATGCTCAAAATGAAAATTTAACTATTGACTGGGAACTGGCTCTGACTCACCCCTGGATAGATCTATCGCTGCCAACATTCCCTCAGCATATCATAGGGGAAAGAATTGTTTTCAGCAGAAGACATGGTTACAATCCCAGTTCTGTTTCATTCTGCTTATGTGACCGTGGTCAGGTCAACCAATTTTTGGTGCTAAGATTCCTCCTCTATGAAATGAGTATTTTGATGATCTTGGAAGTCCTTTCAGTTTTAAATTTGTGATCCTTCTGAACATTTATCAAACACCACCTGTTTGCAGAATTTAGTGCTAGGCACTGGGGAACAAATAGATTTTCAAATCAATGTGGTCCTTGAGCCTTGTGGATCTTACAGTCTAGAACCCTCAGAATGCTAGTGCTGGATTGGAATCTTAAAGTACATCCAGACTTGCTCTTTCCTCTTTTATATAAAAGGAAACTGATGCCATAACAGATAAAGTGATTTTCTCAGTTTCATGAGCTTATAAGAAGCCAAAATGGGATTTGAACCTGAATTTTCCAGTCTAAAGTATAATAATCTTTCTATAATACCACATAGTTTCTCTGGACTCTTTTAAAATTTCATTTTAGGGGGGCGGAGCCAAGATGGCGGCGTAGAAGCAGCAACACATCGCAGCTCTCACATAGCCACCCCAAAATACCCATAAAATAGGACTCTAAACCAATCCTGGAACTCCAAAACGCACACAAAGATACTTCCCACTAAAG
>CM053581.1:340902785-340929615 GCA_028627135.1 Pseudochirops cupreus | reverse complement strand
AAAAGCATTCTTTCTGCTTACATTGTTGTCATGTGTGTATATTATATGTATATATATATATATATATATATATATATTACATTATATACAAAGTTATATGTAATGTCTTTTTGAAGAGGTATAGAAGAGGGGTGGATTTTTAGGAAATCCTTTGAGGGTTCTTAGTGTGAAACGAATTACTGGACTCAAGCAATCTTTTGGCAGAGTTACAAAAGTTTATTGTTATACTGACTTTGTAGCAGGCAGGAGAAGGTTAAGTATAGCCTGCAAAGTGCAGGGG
Organism: Pseudochirops cupreus; assembly: GCA_028627135.1. Lineage (NCBI taxonomy): Eukaryota > Metazoa > Chordata > Mammalia > Diprotodontia > Pseudocheiridae > Pseudochirops > Pseudochirops cupreus. The sequence goes on along the minus strand of CM053581.1, from coordinate 340,929,335 downwards.
TTAGACATACAGTTTTTATAGTGATAAAGCTGTCAATCAAAGGTTAATTATGCTAACTAGGTGGGCAAGGGTGGAATTAGGGAGGAGTTTAGGAGTGGTCAGTGCTTAAAGGGACATGCACTTTTTGTAGCAACTGCACAGGCATATTGCCCATAATTCACTGGGACATGCCCCTCACGGGGGTTACCAGGAGGTGTTTTGTTGTTTTTTTTTTTGCCTTGACACTAGGTTACTTTTGGTTAAGGAGGAATGAGATAGGTCCATTATGACTGTTGGGAGGATAGGTTTGATTGTCCAAGTTTGGAAGCTAGACTGATAGGAGGTACCATATTGGGAGGGAGTTATCTCTCTGATAATGTTGTTCGAGGATCTTGGGTGCAGCTGGCCACTTAGAACAAAGGAGGTACATATTTCTCTAAACTAAGGGTTTTGAATGTTTGGGTGATGTATTCATAGGTATGCTAAATAATTAATGAACTGTTGCTAGGCAGACTGCTGGCTCAGGGAAAAGACTTTTAGGCTGGGGACAGGGGAGAGGCAGAGTTAATGCCTTTATGGCTGGGAGAAGTGTGACTTTTACAACTTAATTGCACAGGCTTATTACAAACTGATGTTATAGAGAAATCTGAATGTAAAAATATGATGTTACAAACTGAGATTACAGATAAAAGCATCCTAGACCCCATCATTTTTATATATTATATGTGTGTGTGATATTATTGTCATTACATCCACAACTACAGGAATGGAAACAAAACCCCTAACACTATATTAACATATTTGCATATACAAGTACACATAACACACATAAAGAACATTATATATTAACATTTATATATAATAGTTATGTATTTAAATACACACATGTTTTCTATGTCTATAGATTTATAGATATCTAGTTTTTCTAGTCTTATACTCTGAATCAGTTTATGTAAAGTTTTCTGATAATTTTTGGAATTCTTTATGCTCATTGTTTTTTATGGTACAGTGATATTGCATCATATTCATGTACCATGATTTGTCTAGCCATTCTTGAGTCAAGGGACACTTACTTTGCTCCTAGTACTTTGCCTAATACTTTTTATTCAAAGATTCCTCCATTGTCCATCTCTATAAAGGAAAGGAAAAGAGGTTGTCCTATGACAATACAGAGGGATCTCTCTCTTAGTAATTGCTGGCAAGATTCTTGCCAAAGTCCTCCTTAATAGGCCGATCCTTCATGTGAAAGATGGTCATCTACCTGAGAGCCAGTGTGGCTTCAGAAAGGGCTGAGGAACAGTTGACGTGGTGTTTACTGTTCTACAACTCCAGGAGAAATGCCAGGAGCAGAACAGAAGTCTATACATAATGTTTGTTGATCTGACCAAGGTCTTTGATAATGTCAGTCATGGGGGCTTATGAGAAATTGTGGCAAAATTTGGTTATCTGGAGAAGTTCACCAGTATTGTCTGCCAGTTTCATGATGGTATGCTTGCATAGATTCTGGATTGTGGATAACTTGCTCCCATGCTTTTTAGTATGATGTGTTCCATGATTGTTACTGGATGCTTTCAATGAGCATGAAAACAGCACTAAGTTCCGCTACTTCACTGAGAGTAAATTATTTAATTTGAAAAGACTACACCCCAAGACTAAAGTGGAAGTAGAGTTGGTGTTATGTTTTGTTTGCAGATGATTGTGTCCTCAATGCAGTCTCTGAGACTGAGATACAACAAAGTATGGATCAATTCTCTGCTGCTTGTGCTAATTTTGGCCTAATGGTTAATGTCGAGAAAATACAGGTTCTTCACCAGCCAGCACCACTCCATCCATACATGGAACCATCAGTTACAGTAAATGGAGAAATTTTGAATACTGTGGATAAGTTTGCTTACCTTGGCAGTACACTTTCCAGAGTTGTCCACATAGATCGTGAGGTTGACACACATACTCAGGGTGACATGGGTGACACTGGGGCCCGTATCAAAGAAGACGCTGTACTTTTTGAGCAAAGCAGAATTGTAGTAGCTCAAAGGAAATGTGAGATGCACAAATTTAGACACCTCCCCACTCCAGACGTTCATGTGGACTATTTGTGCCTGACCTGCAGTAGAGCCTTCAGAGCTCATATTGGTCTGATCAGCCACAGCCAGACACACTGCAGCTTGACTCCAACTAGTGATGTCATTTTGGTCCTCTTTGAGAATGGAGGACAACAGCCAATCAACCAAGGTCTTTGTCATCACAATGTAGGTGTTACTGAGAAGATTTTGGTATACATTGCTGTATATACTTGTTGTCCTTAAAATCTTTGGGATTTATACTTAGCAATGGCATTTCTAAGTCATAAAGATTATGAACTCTTTAATCACTTTTAAAAAGTGTAATTGTAAGGCTAATTTTTTGGTGGGTTTTTTTTTTGGAGGAGGGAAAGCAGGGCAATTGGGGTTAAGTGACTTGCCCAGGGTCACATGGCTATTTTTTTGTGTTAAGTGTCTGAGGCTGGATTTGAACTCAGGTCCTCCTGACTCCAGGACTGGAGCTCTATTCGCTGCACCACCTAGCTGCCCCAAGGCCAACATTTTTAAAGCGCCTACTCTGTGTGAGACACTCTATTAGAAGCTGGGAACACCAAGACAGAAGCATGATAGTACAATTCAGATGTGGGCAACCGTTCCTTGTGAAGTCACAGACGCAGGAGATACAGCAGTACATAAGAAGGCTGAATTCCACTCACAAAAAAGAGTATGTATGTGAAGGGAAAAAATACTGCAAAAAAGAGGTGAGTCAGATTGTGTCGACCTTTAAATGACTTACTGAGGATTTTGTATTGTATCCTGGAGACAAGGAGGACCCCAAGATTCATTTTTATGTAACTTACACTTAGGTACCTCTTCATTCTTAGGAGACGGTGAAGACAGGAGCTGCACCTTGTAGGTCTCTCTATCCCTCATAGCACCAGGGATGACTGAGGGGAAGTATATTAAATGAATGGTGCATAAATGACCTTCTGACTCAGAGCAAAGGATTCTAGAGAATTTCCAGGGATATTTCTTGCAGAAGTTTGGTTCACAGCAATTTCTCCTAGATTCTCAAGTATAAAGTTGGTGATGAGTTTGGATTTTGGATAATTGGACACACGACATGCATGGATCTTTCCAGACATTGGCACAGTACCTGGTATACAGTAGGCACTTAAATACTTGTTGCTGACATTGTTGTAGAACAGTGTACTGTTGTACCCAATAGCGTTCTGTTGTAACCAGCCTGGGATGTGATAAAAACATTAGCACCTCTGTAGTGACTTCGTTTGTAGTACCTGCCTCTAGGGCTCCTCCTCCTCTTTTTCCTCTTTCTCCTCCTCCTCTTCTTCCATCTCCTCCTCCTCCTCTCCCTCCTCCTCCTTTTCCTCTTCCTCCTTCTTCTCCTTGTCCACTTTCTCCTGTTTTTCCTTCTCCTCCTCCTCCTCCTCGTCCTCTTCCTCCTCCTCCTCCTCTTCCTCCTCCTCCTCCTCCTTCTCTTCCTCCTCTTCCTCCTCCTCCTACTCTCCCTTCTTTGTTTTGGCCAAATTTATAAAAATAATCTGAAGTCTCTGATTCACTTACTTTGTAACTTGAGGCAAGTCATGTTCCCCCACTAGGGCCTCAATTTCCTCATTTTTAAAATGAAGAGGTTAGATTAGGTAATTTCTAAGGTCCCTTCCAGCTCAAACATTCCATGGTTGTGTGATTATTGGATTTCCTTTTACTCTGACATTCTCTGAAAGAATGATCTTGGGATTCTTTCCAGTTCTAGCATGCTATGATTCTCTCTCCCTCTCTTCCTCCCTCCTCCCTCTCCCTCTCCCTCTCTCTCTTTCTCCCCCTCCTCCCTTTGTATATGTATGTCTATACACATATTTTTTTCCTATCATCTAGACAACATCCAGATGATAACTAGACAGGACATGTGTAGATATTAAGCAAAATAGCTAACTGTTTACTTCGTTATCAATTCAATTTGATAAGCATTTATTAAGTACCAGACACTGACAAGGTATTGGGAATGCAAAAACAAAAAACAGTTAAACCATCAGTACATTAATGAGGAGATGAGTATGGCAAAGTATGGCAAAGGTGCAGGTACAGCAAAAAGAGGACTGAACTTGGGAGTCAAAGACCAAGGTTTGAGTGTCTGGACTCTGGCATCTACTTGCTCTCTGTGACAGAATGTAAGCTCCTTGAGGGCAGGGACTTCTGTTTTTGTTTTTATGTCCTTGATGCTTAGCATAATGCCTGGTATGAGTAGGCACCTAATAAATGCCTATTGAAGGGATGAATGAATGGATTAACAAATGAAGTCACTTCTTTTTTTTAATCTATAAAAGGGGTATATAAATACTTATGTTACTTACTCCACAGGGTTATTATGGGGAAATCACTTTGCAAACCTTAAAAGCATTATAGAAATGTGAATAATTATTATGGGAATATCCTTTAGCAGAGAGGAATGTGATATAGTGGATTGACCACTGGTCTCTGTGTCAGGAAGACCCAGACTCAAATCCTGCCTCTAGGTTCAATCCTTATCTTAATTTAGCTGGAGTGTTATTAGTGGTTATTATCTCTCTTCTGAGTAGTCCAGAAGGCTTCTTAAAGGAAGTGGCATTTTAAGAGCCAGTTGAGGGAAATGGACACAACTTTGTTCTTTTATATATGGAAAGAGTTGTTGGCCACTAGGGCTTTGGGGTAAAAATGAAGACTGGTTTCTCTCTGTGTCTATAGGAATGCTCTCCATATGCTGCACACCTGTTTGATGCAGAGGACCCATCCACACCCCTCCGGACAGTGCCTGGGCTCTGTAAGGACTACTGTATAGATGTATGGCACAGATGCAGGACCATATTCCGTCATCTCTCCCCAGACCCAGAGTTATGGGCCCTGGAGACTAACCGGGCCAAGTTTTGCCGCTACTTATCACTTGATGATGCTGACTACTGTTTCCCTCGACTGTTGGTCAACGAGAATCTGAATGTGAACCTGGGTCAGGTGAGGGCTGACAGAGAAGGCTGTCTGGAGCTCTGCCTGGTGGAGGTGGCCAACAGGCTCCGGAATCCCGTGGCTATGGTGCATGCCAATGATGGCACCCACCGATTCTTTGTGGCTGAGCAGGTAGGACTGGTCTGGACCTACCTCCCCAACCGTTCAAGGTTGGAGAAGCCATTTCTGAATGTCAGCGAAGCTGTGGTCACCTCTCCCTGGGAAGGTGATGAGAGGGGCTTTCTTGGCCTTGTCTTCCATCCTCAGTTTAAGTATACTGGGAAAGTCTATGTGTACTACTCTGTGGAGGTCAGTTACGAGGAGAGGATCCGCATCAGTGAGTTCAAGATTTCCCCTGATGACATGAATACTGTGGATCACAGATCTGAAAGGTAGTGCCTTCGGGAGAGTAGTTAACCCTGAATTCATAGGGGAGGGAGGAAGACAAAGAAAAAAAGTGTTGTCTGAAGTCCTCTGGGAATGACTGATTTGGTTCAATTACGTTTTCTAGATAGTAGAAATTTATCGTTTTGAGAAGCGAAACTTAAAAAAAAATTGAACATTTGAGATGGAAATCTTTCTCAAATGTACCACACACTCCTCTGACATCTTGAACAAAGTTCAGAATTATAGAATGTTAGGACTCAAAGTGACCTTATAAATCACAGGATGATGTAGCACCAGAAGGGACGTGAGAGATCATTTTACCCATCTCTTAGCGTAGTTCCTGGAGCATAATAAAAGCTTTATAAATGATTGCTGATTAATTGACTAATCTAACTTTTTATTTCACAGATGAGGAAACAGGGCCTACAGAGTCAACAGCAAACATTTACTAAATCAACATTTATTAAGTACCTAGTGCCAAAGCACTAAGTGCTGGCCATACAAAGACAGGCAAAAACAAGCCTGTTCTCCAGGAGCTCATAGTCTAAGTGGGAGGTAACATGCAAACAACTATTTACAAACAAGATAATTTCAGAGAGAAAGCACTAAGATACAGGAAGACTGAGAAAGTCTCCTTAAAGGAGGTGGGACTCTAAGGCAGAGGCAGAGATGAAGAGAGAGTTCCAGGCCTGGGGACAGCCAGTGAAAACACCCAGGTTGGGGAGATGGAGTGTCTGTCATGTGTGAGGAAGCCAGTGCCATGGGATCAGAGAGTAGGTGGAGGGGAGTGACGTATATAAAGGCTGGAAAGGTAGGAAAGGACCGGATTATGAAGGGAGGGTCATTAACTTGCCCATTGGGTGATAAGGAGCAGTAGGTGGTGCAGGGAAGACTCATCTTCCTGAGTTCAAATTTGCCCTAGTTGTGGGACCCTGGGCAAGTCACTTTACCCTGTTTGCCTCAGTTTCTTCATCCATAAAATGAGCTGGAGAAGGACATGGCAAACCACTCCATCATCTTTGCTAAGAAAATCCCAAATGGGGTCACGAAGAGGCAGACACTACTAGAAAGGACAACAAAATTGGGCTGTAAGTTGAAAGGATGGTGTTTTAGTACTGGTCTATAAACCTGGTGTTTTTTCCACTAAAGCATAGTTCTTCTCATTCAGTCCTCCCACTGTGCTGAACACAATTTTTAGATTTTCCCCTTATTGTCAGCTGTCATGTTTTCCCATTCTTGTCAATGTACTTGTCTTCAATAACCATTCTGCTTCATTTTAACTGGAAACTTCTAATCTGTTGGGGGCTGGAAAATAGGATCACCAAGTTTGTAGAACAGTGTATAAAGTGAGAATAAAAATGTCATGAAATACTTTCTGCTAATTCTCTTCTTTGGAACTCTCAATTTTTAACTTAATTGTGCCATTCTTTCCCTCCTACCCCCCATTTAATTATTCTTTTCTTTAAAATGTCTTTCTCTGTATTTAGATCCATTCTGATCATTTGCATCTAGGCTATTCTCTTTAAATTTCATCAACACACATTGTCTTCCCATGCCTGGAAAAGATTCCCCTCTATTTTTATCCATCCTTTAAGGCTCAGTCAGTCAGTTAACAAGCATCTATTAATCAGTTATTATGGGTCAGGCGTGTGCAAAGCACTGGGACTACAGATACTAGGAGAAAGAGGAATCTGCCCTCAAGGAGGTTATGTTCTAATGAAGGAAGATAACACATAAAAAGAAGCTGAAAAAGGTGGAGACAGGGCGTTGGTGCCTGGGGGAGGGAGTTGTTACAGAAAATCCAAAGTATATCCTGGAGATGACTGAGATGTGGTTGGCCCAGGTACGTTCCTTAAGATGGAAGGAGCCATTTAATTGTAGGGGGAGGTCAGAGAGGTAGAGGGTTCTTCCAATATGCGAATTTCAGAGCTGGAGTGAGGCTTCAGGATGAAGAGATTTCTGGGGAGTGGTAAAGGAAGTCCACAAGATGGTCCAATTCTGAACTGCCTCCTCCATGAGGCCATCTTGGATTCCACCCTTCTCCCCCACTAGCCAGATCTCTCTGGCTGCTCTCCTGAGTCTCAGTGTAGTCTGGTGGAAAGAATACTGGACTTGAAGTGAAGAGACCTGGATTCAAATCCTGCTTTCAGTTATTTACTAGCTATGTGCCTGAGCACATCACTAAACCTCTCAAGCTTCTGTTTCCATATTTGTAAAATGGAGATAATACTTATATACCTGCCTGACAAGGTGTTATGATCCATGATAGAATGTAATATGGGCAAAGTAGAGATCCAGGTCAAGTGCCATGATCAGTATGAGGAGGAAAAGACCACTTTTACCATGAGGAAAGGAAGGTTTTGAGGAAGAGTTGGCACTTGACTTGGGTGTTGAAAGTCTTCGTGGCATGAGTAGCAGCCTGAGTCTATGAGAGGAAGGCAGGGTGATGGGGAATAATTAGCACTCCAGTAGAGAGGGCAGTTTTTCAAGTACTTGCTGTGTGCAGGCATTGTGCTAAGTGCTGGGGAGACAGATACTGGAAAACAAGATGGTTCCTATTCTTGGTATTCTTAATAAGGAGAAGACAAAACATAAAGGGAAGCTGGAAAACCCAGGGAAGGTACAAGGTGGGATACAAAGGGGTCAAATGGACTCATGCCACAGAGCAAAATGCCAGGTGAGGAGGTAGAGCAATCCAGAGAATGAGTTGAGCTGAGACTGAAGTTTATAGTGAATGGCAGTCCTGGCCAGAGACTCACCAATTTCTTAATAGGCTCTAGGAGAGAGTGGGGTGGTCAAGGCTGCTGGGGAGGAAATGTCCAGACAGATGAGTTGAGCTAGGGTTGAGTTGAATGCAACCAATGGGTTGAGGGAAATAAGTAAGGCTAGCCAAATTATTTCTCCCCCTGGGCCTCAGTACCTTTGTAAAATGAATAGGTTGGACTTAGTAGAAGATCTCTGTGGTTCCTTCCTACTTTGACATGCTAAGTTCTGTGACCCAAAGGCCCCTTCTAACTCTCATAGTCTATATTCTTAGAATCATAGAACCTAGCATATTAGGGCTAGAAGGGACTTCACAATGATAGGGGTCCTTCCAACTGTTTCATTCTGTGATCCCATGCAAATATGACATTCTGACTTGAGGGACTTTTTAAAATTAGGATAATTTTGGAAATTGAAGAACCAGCATCTAACCACAATGGTGGACAACTACTCTTTGGAGATGATGGGTATCTTTACATCTTCACCGGCGATGGAGGAATGGCAGGAGATCCATTTGGGAAGTTTGGAAACTCACAAAACAAGTAAGAACTTCTTTTTCTTGTAGGGAAGAAGGGGTTTGTTCCCATTGAATCAGGATGCCTTGTTAGGATAGTACAAGTGTGTCCCTGCTAGAGAGGTGGGAGGGAAGGGATGGGCTTTTTTTCCCTCAAGGTCCTAGTCTGAAGCTTCTGCTCATGACCAGGCTCTTTTGAGCACAGGGCATTAAGACTGCTTTTATCCCTCCCTTCTCACTGACTGTGTGAGTGATGTTCATTAATATACATCAAGGAGAAGCAGTGTTGAGACTGTGTGTTTCTTTCTCGGTACAAACATTCTTAACTTTATATAGCACCCTGTGATGGTAGTTTGCTGAAAATCTGAGTTCAGTGTAGAAGCCCTTTCAAGGAGAGGAGCCAGAGGGTCATCCCTGACTGTCAAGACCCTCTGCTTGTAGGTCACCTGCTCTGGAGTTCCCTTCATTGGCATGGATAATTGAGAGTTGACCATTTATCCATTTCTTCCAGTTTAGTAAATCCAATTCTTCCATATCACCCTAGTAAATATAAAAACAGAATTAGCGTCTAGTTAGTGTAAATAAGGACTCTGGATTTTCAAGGCAGCTGGCTTGATTCCCTTGGTGAGATGATAGAAATCTTTCTGAGAAGGCAAAATAAAAATAGAGTGTATTACTCATTACAGTAATTAAGCCTATCACAATTAGTGATTTTTGCTTTCATACAGCATAGCGCAAAGACCTTCTGAACCTGCTCATTTGTTGGATGACTTTAAAGGCAAATTTCAGAAAATGGAAATGTAAGGACTCATAGTGGACAAGGCAGAACTTTATTTTAAAAAACAAAAGTCACTATATGAGGAACATCTCACTATTTAAATGTATGGAAGGTTATGTCGAGGGCAGCATATAACAAACAGCCTCTGAAATGATCTATAGCAGCGGTTCTCAACCTGTGGATTATGTTCAGTTTGTAACAGTGAAAATGCATCCTGCATATCAGATAGATTCATAACAGTAGCAAAATTACAGTTGTGAACAAAAATGATTTTATGGTTGGGGGTCACCACAACATGAGGAACAATATTAAAGGGTCGTGGCATTAGGAAGGTTGAGAACCACTGATCTATAGCAAGGTCTGAATTCTGTTTCAGGTGAGCTAAAAAGATCTCTTGTGCTCTCGTCATCCACCCCAAATTTTGGAAACTGATTGTCTAATTTCCTCAGCCTGGTGTTTGAGGCAAGGTACATTTTGATTTAGTTTCAGTCTCCTTATCCAGCTGCATGATGATAATACTAATAAACAAAACCAAGGGATGAATGGATTCCATGTTTTACCAAGTACTTTTGAACGTATGTTATCTTTTTCTATAGTAACAACAATCTTAGGAAAAAGCCAGTGTGGTTATGTTTTTCCTGTTTAACAGATGAGGAAACTGAGATCTAGGGAGGTTAAAAATGACTTGGCCAAGGTCACTCAGCTATAAATAGCAAACTCCCAGTTGAGACTCAGGTATCCTAACTCTTGATCTGGTGTTGTCTTGATTCTATTTCACTGTCTCCCACTGTGCCCCTTTGTATGTTTTATGTTCCTGTCAAACTGTTGAGCCCATTATCATCTTCAAATGCTTCACTATTTCCTGTCTTTACTCTTTTCTTTGGTAACTAGATGGCGTGGTGCATAAAGCACTGGGCTTGGAATCGAGTTCAAATCTGGCCTCAGACACTTAGTAGTTACACGACCCTGGGAAAGTTACTTAACCCTGTTTGCCTCAGTTCTTTATCTGTTTAATTATCTGGAGAAGGAAATGGCAAACCACTCCAGTATCATTGCCAAGAAAACCCCAAATGGGTCAGGAAGAATCGGACATGACTCAACAATGACAACTGTTTCCTTCATCTGTTCTTGTTAATTAAAATGCCTTCCCCTCCCCACCTTCATTTTTGCCAGTTGGAATCTCGTCTATTTTTCCAGGTCTGCTAAGAAACTGCTTCTTCTCTGGAGCCTTCCTTGATTTTGATGGCCAGAAATTATTTCTCCTTCCTCTGAACTAATAAAGCACTCACATCTCTCTTAATGTACTTTCACATTTGGCTTTGTGCTATAATTATTTTGTTCTGTCACACTCTTAGACATAAATTCTGGGGATGCAGAGACCACATCTCATTCAACTTGACATCCACCCCCCTCTCACTTCAAGCATAACTGGATCTCATGAGACTAACATGGAAATATGTTTTGCATGTATAATGGGGATCATATTGCTTGTCTTCTTAATGGGTTGGGGAGGGACTGGAGGGAGAGAGAGAATTTGAACTCAAAATTTTAAAAAATGAATATTAAATTAAAAAAACTATACAAAGAAAAAATATTAAGTAGGATCTTGCTTATAATTGGTGATCTGGAATAAATAAATGTTTGTTCAGTTGAATTGAATGAAAGCTTTTGGGTTTTTGTGGTTGTTGTATGTGTGTTTCTTTGAATCCAATTTGTATCTGCCATTCACTCCATGTATGAAATTGAGTAAGTCCTTTTACCCAACTGAACTTCTGTTTCCTGATCTGTAAAATGGGGGTTTTACACCAGATGAGTTAGCATGGATCTTAATTATCTAAAACTAGATACATGCTGCTTCCATCCAATAGAATATAAGCTCCTTGAGGACAGGGACTGGTTCATTTTATCTTTGCCTTCCCAGGGTCTAGCAAAAGGCCTGGCAGATAGTAAACAATAATAAACACTTGTTGAATGAATTACATGAACTCATAAGTGGTGGTCAGGAGACAGCTTTGTAAGCCCCAAAGACAGGTATGTATAAGAGAGATAATGTGCAAAGTAGATTGGGAATTGAGTTAGGAAGACCTGGTCTCAACCTGCCTATGACCTGTACTGGCTGTGTGACTTGGGGCAAATCATTTGACTTCTCAATGTACCAAGCAAACTGTGTGATAGTAAATTAAAGAGCAGGTGCTGGTCTACATTGGTAGATGGACTTTCCTCACTGGGAGTTCCCCATACTCATGAAATCACAGGTCTGTTATTCCCTCTCCCCCCCAAAAAATGCTTCCCTGTGTTTTTTGAGTTCTATTTTCTCTCCTCTGATTGTATCCAGGTCGGCCTTACTTGGCAAAGTATTGCGGATTGATGTGAATCACAATGACCGAGGGCCTCTGTATAGAATCCCTCCTGATAACCCTTTTGTTGGTGACCCATCGGCCCGGCCAGAAGTCTATGCCTATGGCGTGCGGAACATGTGGCGCTGCTCCTTTGATCGAGGCGACCCCATCACCAAGGAAGGACAGGGGAGACTCTTCTGTGGAGATGTTGGCCAGAACAGATTTGAAGAGGTTGACATTGTAGAGAAGGGGAAGAACTATGGATGGAGGGCCAGGGAAGGCTTTGAATGCTACGACAAAAAGCTATGTGCCAATTCTTCACTAGGTAATTTGTTTAAGCCCACTCCATCCCTTGCCCTCTTCCTACTCCTAATCCCCCATACCTTACTAAGGATGGTTCATACACCCATATAGAATTTCAAAGTGGGAGGACACTTCAGACATTATCTAGTCTAACCTAACTGAAGTATGGATCTCCTCTGTAATATAGGGACTGGATCTGTGATTTTAGTGGTAGAGGGAACTCCTGGGTGAAGAAGCCCCACAATCGGAGCCAGCACCATACCTGCAAATCTTAGCAGCCTAGAGGACACTGGGAGATTGTGACTTACTCAGGGTCACAAAGGCATTCTGTGTCAAAGGGAGGAGTTGAACCCAGGTCTTTTTGGCTTTGAGGTTAGCTCTTCAACCACTATACCACATTCCTCTCTCTTTCTTCTCTAATTTCCCTAACAAAGTCTCTTCTGGCTTTAAAATTCTATGATCTCTTCTAGTCATATAGTCTCTGATTGCTGTCTTTCAGTGATGGGGATGTCACTACCTTCCAATGTAACGTGCTCCAAAGTTATATCATTCTGTTTGTTGAGTTCTTCCTTATTTTAAGCTTAAATTAGGTTCCCTCTAGGTTCTACCCACTGGTTCTGGTTGTGCCCACAGAATTTCCTAGCAAAATGAATCTACCCTTTGTTTTTGATCTTTTTTTAAATTTGATCTTTGCAAGATCACTGGATTTGGAGTCAGAAGACCTGGGTTTGAATCCTGCCTCCATGTTTTTATAGCTCTTAAAAAGAGGTCACTTTAGTTTTTTTGGTCCTTATCTTCCTCATCTATAAAAAAAAGAGAAGACTGGACCAAATGATCTCTGAAGTCCCCTCTAGTTCTGGCACTGTATGAGTCCGTGAAAAATATTTTTTCCAATTTATTTATTTTTAGTTTACAACATTCTATTCCACAAGCTTTTGAATTCCACATTTCCCCCCCCCTCCTTCCCCTCCCCCCTCCCCAAGACAGCATGCAATCTGATATAGGCTGTACATATATTGACATTAAACATATTTTCACATTAGTCATGTTGCAAAGAAGAATTATAATCAGTGGAATGAGCCATGAGAAAGAAGAAACAAAACATAAAAGAGAAAGCAAATAGTATGCTTCAGTCTGCATTCAGATCCCGTAATTCTTTGTATGTGGATAGCGTTTTCTATCATGAGCCTTTTGGAGAAGAGTCAAATCTATCACAGTTAGCCATCGCACAATGTAGCTGTTACTGTATACAGTATTCTCCTGGTTCTGCTCTCCTCACTCAGCATCAGTTCACATAAGTCTTTCCAGGTTTTTCTGAAGTTCATGTGCTGCTTATTTCTTATAGCACAATAATATTTCATTACATTTGTATACTACAACTTGTTCAGGCATTTCCCAATTGATGGACGTCCCCTCAATTTCCGGTTCCTGGCCACCACAAAAAAAGCTGCTATAAATATTTTTGTACATGTGGGTTCTTTTCCCATTTGTATGATCTCTTTGGGATACAGCCCTAGAAGTGGTATTGTAGGGTCAAAGGGTATGTACGTTTTTATAGCCCTTTGGGCATAGTCCCAAATTGTTCTCCAGAATGGTTGAATCAGTCCTGTGAAATATTTAAAGACAGAAATCAAATGTCCCTCAAGTCTTCTCATCTATGGGTTAAATGTCCCCTGATCTTCAGCTGAGCCCCTGTGGAATAATCCTTTTGTTGTGCTTGTCTTGCCCCAACCATCAATGTTCTGTTAATGAACCTTTGATCAATTTTAGAACATAATTTGATATAGGTAGTATAAAGCAGCGATATCAAACTCAAATGGAGGAAGTCACTAGAACGTACATAAAGGCTCCTTTCTGGGTGCACATTGCCTCTGAAAGTCATATATTAACATCATCTATGTTCCATTGTATTTTTATTTCTTGTGTTAAATATTTCTCAATTATATCTTAATCTGCTTGGGGGCTTGGGAGTGTTGCCAATAGACTGTGTGTTTGGCACCTCTGGTGTGTAAAGAAACCCTGTGTACTGGCTGATAGCATACCTACATACTGTCTTTTAGTTTTGAATCCTGTACAGTCACTGCAATTGAAGAGAGCTATCATATGCCCCTAAGTCTTTTCTTCTCTAGGTTAATCATTCCCAGTTACTTTGAAGGATCCTTATAGGTCATGGTTTCTAATCTCACCATCCTGGTTGTCCTCTGGATCATCTCCAGTTTGTCATTCTCCTTTCAAAAATGTGGTACCCAGAACAAAACACAAAACTCTGTTGCAGACACTGACCCCACGGGGTACTGGGAGCTTTCCTAGCAATTATGGTTTGATAGAGAACAAATCCCTTCTTTCTACCCCCACTTCTCTTATTCAAGGGTGCCAGGTTATAGTGAACTAGCTACTATTTATGGAAAGCACAACAGACAGTGGTTGCAAGAGGCTAATATTGTTCATTCCCAACCCTTGTTTTCATCCTGTTTCCCAGATGAAATTCAGTCATGTGAGTGCCATTTCTCCTTTTTTTTTCTCAGACATATTTTTTTTTTTGGTAGAAAAGTCCTTCAAAGGCCTTGGGGATGGATTTTTTTCTCTAAATCTCCTAAAATTTAACCTAAAAACAGAGCTGCCACTTCTGAGTAGAACTGATGGGTGCTTTCTCAGAGCAGGATGCTTAACTTTCTGAACCACAAAGATGCTACTGGAATAGTTGGGCAGAGGAACTGAGCTCAGGCAGAAGAGTATGCAGTTGCCAGGGGATCTAGAGAGAATGGGCCTCAAAGGGTATTAGGTATTGCTAACTTGGGTTTTCTTGAGTCATCTCTGAGATCTGTCCCCTTTAACCTGTGAAGGCAGATATCCTATGACCTTCCCATAGACTTCAAGTATAGGAAGGGGACTAAGAAAGGACAGACAAATATGCAAATACAATTAACCTTGTGCTACATAATCATTATTGGCCATGGGTGTCCTCAGGGTCCAAGGCCTTATGCACTGATTTTTTTTTTTAAGACAAGCTGCTGCATAAGACATTTCCAGAGAAGGACATATACATCACAGGAAGATATAGACACAGACATACAGAGTTACCCAGAAAATTAGACTTTCCAAAGAAAGAATACTCTGCCCCAAAGAGATCTCTTGTGACTCTCTTGTAACAGTTCTATAGTCATAGTGTAAAGACCAGTTTAGGAACATAAGGCCAGAAGTTCTACTTTTTTCCCCTTCCTTCCTTCCTTCCTTCCTTCCTTCCTTCCTTCCTTCCTTCCTTTCTATTTCTTTTTCTTTCTTTCTTTCTTTCTTTCTTTCTTTCTTTCTTTCTTTCTTTCTTTCTTTTTTCTTTCTTTCTTTCTTTCTTTCTTTCTTTCTTTCTTTCTTTCTTTGTTTCTTTCTTTCTTTCTTTTTTCTTTTCTTCTTCATCTACCTACAAGCTGCCTCAGAGTGAGAGAGAGGTCCTTATCCTTGTTAGAGTTATGGGTAGCAGTTGCTGCCTTCCTGATTCTAGATGCCAATCTCTCCCTCCCCTGACCACCTATAACTTTGACCCTCCAAATGTGATGACATGTACTCCTTGTTAGGACAATGCCTAACTGAAAATTATTCAAACCAAAATTTCTTTCTTTTTTTTTTGGAGGGGGGAATTCAGGGCAATTGGGGTTAAGTGACTTGCCCAAGGTCACACGGCTAGTAAGTGTTAAGTGTCTGAAGTCAGATTCGAACTCAGGTCCTCCTGACTCTAGGGCCGGTGCTCTATTCACTGAACCACCTAGCCTCCCCTAAACCAAAATTTCTTAACCTGGGTTTGGTATATTTTTTTAAAGAAATATTTTGATCACCGTTTTTCAATATTGCTGGTTTTCTTTGTGATTCTCTGCATTCTATTTTATTCATTTTTAAAAGCATTAAATGTTTCAGAAGGTTTAGTTGTCCCCAGACTGCCAAAAGGGGTCCATGAGACAGAAAAACATTAAGAACCCCTGCTCTACCATGTGACTCAAGGAAGACTTTGGGTGGCCTTTCCAACTTCTCTCTCCCTTTTCCTGGCTCAGAGAAAAGACACCTGGGTCAGTGAGACTAATTAGTGGAGAAGAAAAAGAAAAAAAATTAGAATGTGGGAACCTCAGATTTTGAAAGAAATTTAAGAATAGATTACATGGCAAGTATGGCCACATGCAAACAATTTATATTCAAACAAGGATGTTTATCTTTATTTTTAAATTCACTTTATTGTGACATTCAGGAAGATCCTATTAGAGATGAAATATAGGATATGCAAGAAGGTAGCTAGTTATACAATAAGTGACTCTGACACTTAGAAGGAACTTCAGGAATCCTTTAGGGCAAATCACATCAGAACAGGAGGCCCCACTACAACATCTGTGACAAATGACCATACATGTTGTGCTTGAAGACTTCTAGTGATGGGCATCTCACTGCCTACTGAAGTAACCCATTCCACTTTTAACTAGCTCCAATTAAGAAGCATTTCCTTATATCGAGCTAATTTTTTTGTATCTCCTGACTGATTGCTCCTAGTTCTGCCTTCTGGGGTTAAGCAGAGCAATCCTTTTCCCATGTGATAGCCCTTTCAATATTTCAAGCCATTCAATGCATCTGCTCCACCTACACTGGAACTTGACTGAGTGGTAGCCTTGGGAAAACAGAAGCCATTTGCCTTCCCCTACAGATGATGTTCTTCCAATTTATGCATATCCACACAAGATGGGAAAGTCAGTCACAGGAGGCTATATCTACCGGGGCTGCCAGTCCCCCAATTTGAATGGGTTGTACATATTTGGGGACTTTATGAGTGGGTAAGTAACCATGCTGGCCAGCTCACTGGCTTAACAACATTGCTTGCATGTATTGTTTGTTTTACCTGTTGCCTTATACTGGTTCTTGTCCAAGTCTAACATTTAGCTTCTGGTTCACAATAGCTCTCATAAATGCTGGAGATATTATCTTGTTTGCTTGATGTGGTGGGTTTTTTGTTGCCTCTCATAGGGCCTAACATCCATACGTCTTTCTCCCAAACCCACTAATGCCTGAAGTTCCACCATTAAGACACTGTTAGCAGAACAATGCCTCTTTGACTATCTCCAGAGTAGAGTTTGAATGGCCCTTGCAACTTCACCCTTTCCCTGGCTTAGTGAGACTGGTTGAAAGGAAAAAAAAACAATATTTCCTTTATTCTAAGGCTTTGATAGTTGTTAAAAATGCAGCCCCAGTCTGAGATAATAAACTTCTTTTTTTTATCTCTGAATATATCATTTGGAACACACTTGGAAAAAAAAATCTGTTTGACCTATCCCTAGGAGAAACCTATTTCCATAGAAACCTACATTACTAAACTATTTATAAGCTCTAGATAAATGACCTATGTATTTCAAGCTGTGGTCTATACAACTAGCTTCCAGAACTTGGAAGGACCCTAAGAGGATGCTGGGATAGCCTATCGCCTGCGTTGACAAGAAAGAACCCTGCATGCTTCTAACCACATGTAATACAGTTATGACTTACTGAGCGGGAAGGAGAAGAGCTTGCAAGGCAGACTTAGGTATGTTTGAAATGCCCAAACCACAAAGCAGCCCATAGGATGATCCAGTAGTTCAACAAACAATTCTTAGGTGTTTTCTCTATGCTAGACACAGACCTAGACACTGGGATACCAAGACAAATTTGAAAAACTTCCTGCCCTCAAGAAGCTTACATTCTACTTGGAGGGGAACGCAACATTGTGTAGGCAGATAAATGTAAGATAATTTGAAGAAGGAGAATATTAATAAGTGGGGACAGGGAGGGATCAGGGGGAAAGTTTCATGGAGGAAATGGTACATTAGTTGGGCCTTGAAGAAAAAGATGGGATTTCTGATAGTCAGAGATGAGAAGAAATTTCGCTCTGTGACGAGTGTGTGGGTTAGGAGAATGTATGGCGGTAGTAGGGAGAATGTTTCCTTTGGAGTACTAGGTTGAGTTTGGCTAGTATGTAAGGTAGATGAGGACTTAAGAATCGTTGTTGCATGACTTCTTCTGATGGCATTTAACAGAATAGGAATAGGAAGGAAGAAGACAGTGAATGTAACCCAGGGTCAAAATGTGACAGGGTGAAAACGATAATGTAAGATAAGAAGCAAAGGGATATCCAGGTATGTAGTTTAAAGTTGACTAGGAAGAGAGGAAAGTGAGGCAAAAGCAGGTAATGAATTAGGAGAATAATGACAATATTGGAGGTCATAGTGAGGAAAAAATTGGTTTGGGAAGTGTGAGACAGAGGGAAAATTGGAAGGATAAGAGGTCAGAATTTCATAATTCAAAATCATGGCAGTAGCATATAGAGCGAGTGTATGAGCCTAGTACTGAACTCCTTTAAAAAAAGAGTTTGAGGGGCGGCTAGGTGGCACAGTGAATAGAGCACCAGCCCTGGAGTCAGGAGGACCTGAGTTCAAATTCAGCCTCAGACATTTGTCACATTTTCTAACTGTGTGACTTTGTGTAAGTCACTTAACCCCAACTGCCCTCCAAAAAAAGCAAAAAAAAAAGAGTTTGAGTGATTTGGAGAGTGGCTGATTATAGCCACAAGAACCTAGACAAGGTGATTGATATAGACAGATGGAGCAAACCTCAAGAGGAGAGATTCCAGAGGGAGGATCTAGAAGGGTCAATGGACAGTGGCTCCTCTTGGTTCCAGGGCAAGAAGGAAGTAGAAACTCATCTTAGAGAGGGTGAGCAATGACAGATATGGTGCCTTCTAGAGCAGGTCAGGAGCACCAGAAGATGAAATGAATTCAAGGTGAAAGGTCCAGAAAGAAGGACAACTCATTAAGAGTGAAGATTCCAGAGAGCACAACAGAATGAGAGGGCAGAGGAGACTATGGATGGAAATGAGAGTAGTATAAGTATCCAAACTAATTACAAAGGATGTATGAAGGAAGATGCTATCTTCCATCCAGAGAAAGAACTGATAATTATATATAGAATAGTTTTACCAATATATACATAATAGCGTCTAATGGTAGCCATCTTTAGGGTGGGACTATGCGGAGGGGAGGGAAGAAAAAAAGGGGAAAAAAGAAAGTTACATGATAACTTTAGTATATATTTAAAGGGAATAGCAAGTTGTATATAATACATTTGCAGTTTCATGCACAATCATCTTTTTTTCCTATTCTACTATGTTATGGAAATACTTGTTTTATTTCTTAAGCTCAGAATAAAAATATATGTGTGTATATATATATATATATATTTACAATACCGTGGCATAGCATGAGTGGATTCCTGAACAAGCATGGATTGAATCAGATTAGGACTGAACACCATCCACATCAGAGAGGCTGTTATTTTGTTCTGTAATAGGGGAAAAGCCCTGCACTTGGGAGTTAGACGTGAGTGCCGGTATCAGCTTTCATAGACATTGACTGTAATCACTTACTCTCTGAGCCTCAGTTTCTCTGCATGTAAAATGGAGATCATAAGACTTGTGCATCTTGCTTGAGGGATTGTTGTGAGGAGAGTATTTTGTGAACCTCCTGGTGCTATATAAATGAATTTATTTTCATTATGGGAGATAGGGAAGCAATTTATTAGTATCCAAACACCTGGATTTAACTTGTTTCCCATGGCTGCTCTACGCGCACCCGATGTTTGAGGCAACATAGCCCACTAGGCGTTCTTTCCTCAAATTCCCCTCCCTGTTTCTCTGTCTGTAACCCATGCCTGTATCATGCCCCTCTCCTGTCCCTACTAGACTCTCAGACTTTCCTCAGAACCGAGCTCTAGAATTGTCTCTGACCGCTCTTGACCTTGGAAGTTATTAGAGCTCCTTCCCTCCTCACATCATCTCTTAGTTTCTCATCTCTGCATTGCATCCTTCCAGTATAACGATAATAAAATAACATATAATAATATGCTACATATTCTACATAATAATAACAGTTACACATCACCTACTATGTGTCATATATTGTGCTAAGTGCTTCACAAAATAATCTCATCTGAGCCTTGCAGCGACCCTGAGAAGCAGGTGCTATTATTACCCCATTTTACAGACGAGTAAGCCATGAAGCAACTAGCCCAGGATCATATGAATGGTCAGTGCCTGAGGTCAGATTTGAACACAGGCCTTCCTGATTCCAGCTCTGGCTTGCTGTCTACTGATCACCTAGCTACAAATAGAAGCTCTTTATTTTGTTTTGGCTTCTGTATTCCCAATGTCTTACCCTGAGGAGGTACTCTACAAAAAGCGTTTATTAAATGCTTATTTTGGGCTAAGTTCTGGGGATACAAGGAAAAGCAAAAAACAGCCCCTGTGCTCCAGCAGATTACATTGAAATGAGGGGAGACATCATGTGCACACAATACATATACAGAGTAGATGGATGGTGATCTGAGAGGAGAAGGCACTAGAGACATGGGAGAACCGAAAGACTTCCTATAGCAGGGGAGATTTGCCTTTAGTTTTGAAGGAAGACAGGGGCCCCAGGAAGTAAAGAGGAGGAGGGAAATCATTGCATGCATGGAGGCATAGCCAACGAGAAGGTAGGGAGATGGGAGATGGAGTGCTATGTTTGAGGAACATGAAGTGGGCCAGAGTTACAGAGTCATGTAAGAGAAACAAAACATTAGAAGATTGGAAAGGTGGGAAGGGGTCAAGCTGTGAAGGACTTTAAGTGTCCAACAGAGGGATTTGTGTTTGATCCTTTGGGTCATGGGGAGTCACCGGAGGTCAGAGATCAGGGAAGTGGCGTGGTCACACCAGAGCTTTAGAGATATCACCTTGGGGGCAGCTGGGTGGTGCAGTAGTTAGAGCATCAGCCCCCCGAGTCAGGAGAACCTGTGTTCGGATCTGGCCTGTGTGACCCTTGGCAAGTCACTTGAGCTTGATTGCCTCAAAAAAAGAAAAGAAAAGAATTATCACCTTGGCAAACCAAGAAAATGGTTTGGAGGTATTTAATAAGCATTTGCTGAATTAAATTATATCCCATTTTTCCCACAAGGGCAGGGATTGAACAAAGAAATTTTCAGGGCAGTAGACAATCATGAAACTGAGACCCAGAGATTTGAGTTCCATGGCTCGTCAGTGCCTTTTACGTGGCTCCAGACTGTGCTGTTAGTGACTGGTATTAATGCCATTTGCTTTTCCTCTTTAGGCGCTTGATGTCACTCAGGGAGAACCAGGCCACCAGACAATGGCAGTACAGTGAGATCTGCATGGGGCGTGGGCAGACATGCATGTTTCCAGGCATGATCAACAACTACTATCAGTACATCATTTCCTTTGCTGAAGATGAGGCAGGTAAACTCAAGTTTCCATGTAGTTTCAGCTCCAGTGGCTGACCTTTTGTTTGATAAGTAGGACTAGTTTAATGTGTTTTATAATACCTTTCTTCTTTTAAAAAAAGAATAATTTTTTTTCCTTTTTCCCCCTTAATAGTATTTTTCCCAATTATGTGTAAAGATGGTTTTCAACATTCATTTTCCCTCCCTCTTCCCCCTCAAGACAGCAAGCAATTAGATATGTATTTTACATGTACAATCATGGCAAGCATATTTCCACGTCAGTCATATTGTGAAAGAAGAACCAGAATGAAAGGGAAAAAACATGAGAAGGAAACAAAAAAAAGTGAAAACAGCGTACTTTGATCTGCATTCAGACTCCATCGCTCTTTCCCTGGTTGTGATTAGCATTTTCCATCACAAATCAGAAAGAAAAATTATTGTCCTCAAAAAAAAAATCTCAGACCTTTCTCAATAGGCTTTCTTTTATAACAAACAACAACAACAAAATCCCCCAGTAAAACAAGTATGTCTGGCGGAATAACTATGTTTTAATACGTATTTATGCCTGTATTCAATAAAAAGGTTTAGTAGCGCAAGATTCTAAGCCCAGATGCTGCTTCTAGGTTGGGTGGGAGAAGGTTGCTGCCTTTGTGGCCTTGGACAAATCATATCACATTTGCAGATCCCAGTTTCCTTTTTCTTTAAAGTGAGGGGACTGAACAATCACCACTAAGGCCCTTCCAGGCTCTGACATTTTCTGTTATCTGATAGGAGTCAGAGACCTAGGTTCTGGTCTCCTTCATCCACTAACTGGTGTTGTGACTTTGGCAAAATAATTTCACCTTTCTTGGCTTCAGTTTCCTCAAACAGGAAAAGGAGTAGGACTAGAAGTCCTTTTGAGGCCTTTTCTGGGCCTGTGGTTCTAGAGCAGAGAGCTTCATCTGATTCTGAGGTCCTTTCCAGTTCGGTTAGGTATTTGGTTCTGTGAGTCAGATGAGGCATGCTAAAGGCCATTGCCTTGATAGACATCTTCCTGGGGGGAAGCCAGAGCTCCCTGAGAGAAGAGGAGGTAAGTTTGGGAATAGTGTGTCCTGGCTGGTGAGGAATATGAATCTTTGCCTAGATGATGGATTTTTGCTTGGATGATGCCTCGCTTTCAGACAGCCATCTCTGGTGTGTAACTGAGAATTGGTGGGATAACTTTCTCTCTAGGAATCATTGCTGTCTCCAGGCCTGTAGACATGAGCTGTCTTCAAGTTTCCAGAGGGATATCATTAGAAGAGAGATATAATTTGCTTTTTTTGGCCCCAAAGTGCAGGACTTAGAGCAATAAGGGAAATTACAAGAAAGCAGATTTTGGCTTGAGATACAGAACATGTTCACTAATCAGAGCTACTTAAAGGTGGATATCTCTAAGTGGTGGCTAGGTAGGTCATCTCTTGGGAATAGTTAAGAGGGGATGATCACTCTCCGGGAAGCTAAGGCTAAATGCCAGTTGAGGTCATTTCCAGATCTGAGGTTCTATGGGATAGTTTTGTGGATTGTAATACTTTCATGAGCTACCTAATGGAGCTGTCTTGAGGAACATGCTTGGCAAATCACTGAAGTGTATTGTGATTATTAACATTGTTACCAGAATGGTAATTAGGCCTAATATTGGCCTGAGCTCAATAGACATCTTTGGGAAATTTTTATCCCAGGTAGCAGGGATGGATTACCCCAATCGTCCACAAACTCTCCCCTTGCTCCCTTTTATGGTCTGGTCCGGTTTAGGGATGCGATTTATGCTCATGGAGAGAAAGCAAAGCTTGTTAGACAGGATTAGACCGAGAATGTTGGCCTCTGTCATTAACACCCTGCTTGGGCCAAGTGAGCATGGATGGACTCCTGGAGAATAACTAAGACCCAGGCAAGCAGTCAGACACTGGCATTACCAAGGCCACTGACATCAGCAGTTGGGTGTTTTCTGTGTGAGCCTTTGAGCCCGATTCATGTGCTGACTTCACTAATCCAAAGATTAGGAAGAACTGAGAACTGAGTCATTTTCTCCAAAGGCCCTGGATGGAAGAGTTCATGGCTGTGCTATAAATCGTGCCTGGTACAAATGAATGTCTTTTCCAGCTGATTAAGACAATCATCCCTTTAAATAGCTGGCAATGCTTTGTGCTAATTAGGCTTAGCACTTGTACATAATTCCACCCACAGGCATTTCTAGACCTTTTCCAAACAGTCCAGGCATGACTCCAGAGGCTGCCTGGAGGAGCTGTTTGTCCCGTTTTATGGCCAGAGAGACTGAGATGGGGGAGAACTGGTCATGAATCTTCTGTGTTATTACCAGGATGCAGCACTGAGGCCTGTTCTATGCTTAGCAGCGTTCCTCTCACCTCAGAAATCTCATTATTTATAATTGTGGGAAAAAGGTGATTGTTCTTGATGCTTTAAGGTAAAAAAAAAGGAGAAAGATGGAATGATGAGGTTGTTGGCCTGCCTTGGAGGTGGGAGGGTTTGGGGTAGGATTTGGCCTGTGGCCAGGGTTAGGCTTGGGGTCAGTTTGTGGTCCTGCAACAGAGGTTTTTCCTTGTGGTAAATTACCTAGACCTGACAGAAAAATAGCCCCTTATCTTGAGTTTCTTAGCTTCTCACTATAGGACGATCTGTTCTACAACCCCAGAAGGAGACCCAGGCTAGAATAACCATGCACGAGCTCGCAGATCAGGAGGAGCACAGACATTTTGTGTTGTTGTTGTTGCTTTTATAAAGTGAGGGAGGGGGAGAGCAGATGAGAGGCTGTGGGATGCACAAGGCGGGGAGAGCTGAGAGGTGATGTGAGGAAGTGGCTTTTTGGTTGGTTGGTTGCCTTTGTTCATTCGTTCATTTATTCAATTATCTATTGATTGATTGATTTACTCATTTATCTATTTATTCACCCAGATTCTCTATCTATTCATTCATTCATTCATTCATTCATTTATCTATCTATTCATTCATTCATCTATTCATTCATTTATTTCTCTATCTAGTTATTTATTCAGTCATTTATTTATTCATTCATTCATCTATTTTTATCTATCTATCTCTCTATCTGTCATCTCTCTCTATCTGTCTGTCTATCTGTCTATCATCTGTCTGTCTATCATCTATCTATCTATCTATCTATCTATCATCTATCTGTCTGTCTATCTATCTCTCTGTCTGTCTAGTTATTCATTCATTCATCTACTTATTCTTTCATTCATCAATCTATCTATTTATTTGCATACTGGTCTTCCCATCTCAAAGGGACTGGAAGTGTAGCAGCCCCAGTGGCCTGATCTCGCTTGAACCTCCTCCCTTTTTCTGACTTGGGCCAGTTCACCCCTTACAAGGGAGGTGGCCCTGTGCTCCCCAAGGCTCACTATGTTGTCACCAGACTCGGGGTAGACACTCGGTAAGCTTTAGTCCTACTGTTCCTCATAACTCCTGAACTCAATCTGCCTACCAGCCTGAGCCTTTCCCAGCAGCAGGGCCTACAGGCTTATGCCACCATGCCTAGCCTGAGGAAATGTTCGGAAAAACAGGATACATTTTTATTTGATTTAGTTCAATTTAGCAAACATTTATTAATGTAATGACAATAGCTAACATTAAGGTTTGCAGAAACACTGCATGTAATATCTCAGCTGATTCTTACAAAAACCCTGGGAGGCATGTGCTATCACTACCCCCATTTTACAGAAGAGGAAACTGAGGCTGAGAGTGTCTTGCCCAAGGTACACATAAGTGTCTAAAGGAGGATTTGAACTCAGGTCTTCCTGACTCCAGGTCTGGTGCCATCTACTGAACCACAGAGCCTCATTTATTAAATGCTTACTTAGGGCAAGGTGTTGGGCTGGGGATCCAAAGATGGAAAATGACCTGGTTCCTGCCCTCAAAGAGCTTACAGTTTAATAGGTGAAATTGGACATAGGCAGAGAGAATGTGAAAGGGACAAAAGAGGAGTCTAGGTCAAGTTCTCCAGCCAAATTTAAGAAGGGGTAGAACAGCAGGGTTCACTGCTTAGAGATGAGCAGGGAGTTATTCCAGGCATTGGAGATATCAGGCCACAGAAGCTGGCAAAAGTAAGGCAAGATCAGGAAACAGTTGATCATCACCCCCGGCTGGAATGCTTGGAGGGTAGTAGTACAAAATGAGGTAAGAAATGTAGATTGGGGATGGCTAGGTGGTGCAGTGAGTAGAGCACTGGCCCTCGAGTCAGGAGGACCTGAGTTCAAATCTGGCCTCAGACACTTGACACTTACTAGCCATGTGACCTTAGGCAAATCACTTAATCCCAATTGCCCTGTCTTCCCCCATCCAAAAAAATAAAAGAAGTGTAGGATGGAGGAAGATGGTGGAGGGCCTTGAATGCCAAACTAAGGAGTCTGTTTATTTTCAATAGATAGTGGGGAGCTCTTGAAGGTTTTTGAGTAAGTTGCTTGCTTGAGTCTTGAAGAAAGAGGAGTTTCTTCTTCTGTGCCCTCTCCTCATGTCATCAGGCCTATCCCTTCTCTTGTCTGGGGACATTTATTCTCTTTCTCTCAAATTTTCATTCTCTACTAATCTCTTGGCTTCTTCTTGATACCTTAAAAAATGCTCAAGATCTACCTATCCTTAAAAAAAAAGGTCTCGGGGGCGGAGCCAAGATGGCGGCGTAGCAGCAGCAACACATCGCAGCTCTCACATAGCCACCCCAAAATACTCATAAAATAGGACTCTAAACCAATCCTAGAACTCCAAAACGCACACAAAGATACTTCCCACTAAAGTCAGCTCGGCTACGAGGAACCATATCAGCACTGCGAACCGAAACCAGCCTGGCCTGAAGCCGCGGCAGTGCCCCGGGGGGGGGCTGGACGGGAGGAGCTGAGGAGCTTGAGGTGAGCAGATTAGCGGCAGCTATGAATGGGAATTGTGAAAGGGGGAGATAAGCAGTCTGGCCCGAAGGCCTCCAGAGCGGAAAAGCAAAAGGCAGAGGTTTTGCACCTGCCTCGGCTTTGCAGCTTCCCGCCTGCAGCCTGCAGGCAGCAGGGGGACTGAGCGACTGTTCTCAGGCCAGAGCTCTCGCGTTGAGCGGCCTGGACGGATCGCCATCTTGGGCCTCGGTCTTGGAGTCCTCGCTATCCAGTCAGCCGGAAGTATATAGGTAGAGTTCCCAGCCTCTCCCTAAGAGCTACGGCAGCC